>OY748286.1:37501981-37904097 GCA_963556515.1 Nudaria mundana | reverse complement strand
GTTCTGAAGAGCTTTTCAATCTGATCCCACCCTCTTCCTTCCGATCCCGAACAACGCGTGCCGGGCAGAGATGCCACTCCCACACAGTGGATAGCATGTTCGCGAGAACCGAACGTTTTAAACGTTCGTTTCTCTGCCGAACGATAATGGCCTGGAACGCCCTGCCTGTGCACGTGTTTCCTCCCACATATAATCCTGGGTTCTTTAAGCGGAGCGTGAAGACATCACATCAGTAGGTCGTCAATTCAGGGCCACTCTCTATAGTATTATGTGCTGTGAGAGTGGCCCACAATCGCTAGACGTCGTCACGACTTACCACCAGGCGGCCGGCGTCAATTTGGCGAACCCAATATAAAAAAAATATCAAAAAAATAAAAAACCTGTGGAATTTTATTAAATATTTTCATACATTTGTCATACAAATATCTATGGCAGTCGTTAGGGGTAGTTGGAGCCCTAAATCAAAAATCCGACCGGTCTAACTACAGAACTTCGATGTCGCCCATGGGTTGTGAAGGTCAGATGGCAGTCGCTTCACGGAAAATATCGATGTTCAGCCGAATCGCAGTTAGACTGGAAAGCCGAACCCAACTTTAGTTGGGAAAGGCTCGGTGAATGATGATTTTTATACATTTGCCTACAAACGAATTACCAACTTTATGAAGTCTAATTTTTGTCATTGTCAGTTTATTTTTATTTCTTGTATGAAATTTATGGTTATCGGATTTTTTTTAAAGATATCTATGTTCTTCCGTACATATAAGATGTTGTCGTAAACATATTGAGAAGCAATTGTTAAAATATTAATTTCTTTAAATAGTTCTTTCAGCGAGTCACGGGCTCTGAGTCTATAGATTGCTCGTATAGCTCGTTTCTGTAATATGAATATTGTCTCAATATAGGCAGCTGAGCCCCACAGCAGCAGACCATATGACATAACGCTATGAAGTAGCTAAATATCGAGCCCTGGGCCACTGCCATGACTAATGAGGCGCCTGAAGAGTCGGTGCCATTTACATTAACTTTTGTAGTCTACCAGTGAGGTAAGACTCAAGTAAGCCAAGTGAGCTGTTCGAACCACCATAATAACCTAATTTTAATAACAAAGTCTCATGATCAACACAATCAAAAGCTTTTGATAGATCACAAAAGATACCAATAGCATCCTGGTTTTCCTCCCAAGCATCAAATATATGTTTCACAAGTGCAACTCCTGCATCCGTTGAGTTCCTGCCTTTAGTGAAACCAAACTGTTTCTTATGAAGTAACTTATTGTCTGTAAAATGTGAAAGCAATTGATTAAATATTATTTTTACAAAACCTTTTACTGAGGGTTGGCAGTATGTAAATAGGTCGAAAATTTGAAGGATCACTTTTGTCTCCTGCTTTGAATAAAGGAATGATTTTATTGTACTTCATAAGATCAGGAAACTGATTTTCATCTACACATTTATTGAATATGAATGCAAGGTGAGGCGCAATAGCGGGCACTATTCATTTTATTATATTCGTTAAAATGCCCCAAAGATCCTCAGTATTTTTTATATTCAGTTGTTTAAAAGTTTTAAGTATAGTAACAGAGTCGATATACCGAAAATCAAAGTTAACTCTACATTTATCAACACTAGATTTAAGAAGAGAATTGGCTACGTTTTTAGATCAATTTAACGTATTTGTAGTGATAATTGGAACATTTGTGAAAAAAAATTCAAATGCATTGGCCACTGCAGAATCAGTTTTAATGTGTTTATGTTTACAGGTTTCTTTGTTAATAACATTCCATATTGCCTTAGTTTTATTATCAGTCTTTTCTATTTTAGCCCGTATATAATTAGATTTGGCTATTGAACAAACTTTTTTGAACAGTTTGGAGTACTTATTAATCTGTTCAATTACTTGTGGCCTTTGTCTCGTATAATTCATATAATTTCCTTCTACTTTTGTAAATTCCAGGCGTAATCCAATCTCTAAATTTAATTTTGAATTGATTTACATTTATTGTCTTTTTAGTGAAAATGTTATCATATTCGTATTTGATTCATTATCACTAGGGATTTTATCACTATTCAACTCCAAAAGTGGTACTTTATTCTTAATGTTTTCTTTAAATTTTTCTAATCTATAAGTTGTGATTGGTCTACATACAATATTTTTTGATGATGGAACATGTTGGTACTTAAATCTAGCTAACTGACCTGCATGATCTGAATTTATAAAATGTATTATAGATTTCTCATCTACATCGCTGTTAGAAAAAATATTATCCAAGCAGGTAGCTGATAGGTTGTGGTGCGAGTTGGTTAACAAAAAAGATTTTGTAAGTTAAAAGATTTAAAAAGGTTGATGAACCTTAGCGCGTTCTGGGAGTTTTCTAAAATATTAATATTAAAATCGCCACATACAACTACAGTCTTCTTACATTTACATACCTTTTTTAAGATTTCTTCCATAATGGACTCAAAAAGGTAGTAATCTCCAGAAGGAGGTCTATAGACGCTAATAATAACATATTGTTCTAGCTCTGCACATGATAGTTCAATATTTCGCTCACTTGTGAGTGCTACTACATATTTTCTGTCTTTCGATTTTAATTTGTAGTCCGGTCAATTTAGACCAAAAAATGAGAGTGAAAGTGCATAAAGTCCTAGCAAGCTGAAAATCAGTAAAATTGTTCAGAACATAATTATAAATAAAATTTAAAAGTTCCCCATGATTCCCGTGTGTGGAAAAAAATATATTCGAGGTCAAAGGTCCAAAAAATGACTTTTTCGCAATTTTCAGCAAAACGGTAAGTTTTATCATAAAAGTACAGTAGACAAAAAATGTAGATCTTAAAATTATCTATAAAAATGTATCAATACTTTTTTCCTACGAGCCACCGTTTCTGAGATATCTATATTTACAAATGGGAAATGTAATTTTTGTCCCCCCTTAGCTCTCGAGACTGCTTATGCTACAATGATGGTTGACCCCTCTATGGATAGCTCTCGATCTGGAGACAAGCCAAAAATAGAAAATTTGACCTAGCCCTAAGGGGTCCAAAGTTATAGGCCAAATAGATATGGGGAATGTCTCCCTTAGCTCTCGAGAACTGCTTATGCTACAATGATGGTTGACCCCTCTATGGATAGCCCTCGATTTGGAAGCAAGCCTAAAAATAGAAAATTTGACCAAGACTCAAGGGGCTCAAAGTTATAGTTTTTAATAAGTATCGCCATCCAACGTGGCAACACAGCCAGCATTCTGGGCTTTCCCAGTCGGCAATGACGCGGAGGATTTTTTAAATGATATTTTGTAATGTAAATATTTTTAGTTTATAATTATGTTTATTTTGTATATTGTAATTTTTATAGATAATTTTAAGATCTACAATTTTTGTCTAAGGTACTTTTATGATAAAACTTACCGTTTTGCTGCCCTCGAATAAAAAATTTTCGGGAATGATGGGGAACTTTTAAATTTTATTTATAATTATGTTCTTAACAATTTTACTGATTTTCAGCTTGCTGGCACTTTATGCACCAGCGAATGTCTAAATTGACCGGACTATTGTCATTAATTAAAATGAGTGACCCATCTCTTATAGCGGAATCTCTAGTAAACGCACTAATTATTTTATAATTATCAATATTAACTAAGATTCATGTTTTTTTAACCAGTGCAGTGTTCAGATACGTTTTTCAGTTAAAAATAATTCTAGCTCTAACTCTTTGCCAGAAAAACCTTCAATATTTTGATGAATAATATTCATGAACATAGACTTTTCCTTTGTCCATAAATTTAATTTGCTAGGGATTTCCTCTATTGTCCTAGAATTAAGTTTAAATTATTGTCACCCTTTTTTGGAACAGATTCCAAGGTCACAAGACAAACATTGTAATTTTTCTGTTCCATAAAAGCAGATTGTTTAGCCAAGTTTTTGGCTGAATCCTACTAATATTATAAACGCGAAAGTTTGTATGTATGGATGGATGTTTGTTACTCTTTCACGTAAAAACTACTGAATGGATTTTAATGAAACTTTACAATAATATAGCTTATACATCAGAATAACACATAGGCTACAATTTATAAAGATATTGTGTGAATTGTTCAAAATATGACGATAATTAGGCGACGCGGCGAGACGGGAACGGAAGAAAAATCCAAATTACCACGCGGACGAAGTCGCGGGCGACCACTAGTATCTAATAAAATATGATAGCGAAGATGCTATCTGTCTCCTAAAATATCTATTCAAATAGAAATTATCTTCCGTCAATAACAATTTATTTTCTAAATACATGTTTATTTCAATCAGATGGAATTTATTTGGATTATGAAATGTCAATGTATGTATTACAACAATGGAAAATATGATCAAGCTGTTCTCTTTGAGACAGTCTTGATAATGCCTCGTGAGTAGGCGTAACATAATATATGTCGACGTTTATAATGTCTTCTATTTAGCGAAATCATTGCAATTATCTAAAAATTCAACATCATATTTTCCATTGTTTTATTATGGACTTTCGCCAGGTAACGCCTGACTCCATTCAGAATGTATGTATTGTTTGATTTAGCTTATATCTAAGATTGTTTTCGGCCTGTGACAAGCCATGGCTATAAGGAAGTGTGAGTAAAATAATATTTTTAACATCTAATAAGCTCAGCAATTCTAAACAATTTACAAATGCATTTCTGTCTGTACTTCCCCTATCTCCCACTAAAATTAAAAGTGTACAGTTGCTGTTTAAATTACAATTCTTAATTTTTTTAATAATGTTAGTTTTGTCATATTGTCATATTGGTTAGTTAATTTGCATTAAGGGATAAAAGATATTTGGTACAAAAATCTAAACTTACTGTAATATGATCCTTTAAGTCAAATACAGACTTTTTGTAATAGATGGCGCAGCCATCTTGCCTGTGGCCCGTCTTTTGTTTGAAAATGCCGGCGTAACCGATCTCCTCAAACTTCTTGTAAAAGCTCTCCATATGCGACGCCTGGACTTCTTGAAGGCACAATATCTGAAATGCATAATACAATTAGCAAATAAAAATTGGAAGTACTTTCCTCTTGTTTATGATGATTCTAAAAGTACGAAATCAAGCTGTTAGTAGTAAAATGGGGTAAGACATGTCTGGCAGGCCTGTCCTATTAGCATGCCACTCGAGTACAGTCACATAATGACAGTCTTACATCTGGCGAGTGGGCGGTGATCTCGTCGAAGAGGCGCGACGCCCTGACGTCCCACTTGAGGTCAAGCGGCTCGCACCCCGTGTACAAGTACGGATGGCACTCCAGCAAGTACTGCGCCAGGACGTTGTACGACACCACTTTGAACTGGAACGACGGTGCTGGGTACAAACAGATATTGGGACACCATTAATACTTCGTACCTACGTCTTCTCTCGTCTTGTGCTTTTAAAAACTTTTAAACTATACGTCAACGATGGCTCTGGGTCACCCACTTTTCGCCAGTAACTTTCTGGTCCAATATTCAGACAGACATACATCGATAGGCGGAGGTGTATTACACACCCATACTTAGCCCGCTATTTCGTTTGTCCGACGCCAATGGGACACTTTTATGTTTACCAGAGCATCATTCGTTGATCGGCAAGTGCACCAAGGTACCTACAGTCTTAGAGGTACAATAATGCAAGATGGAACAACATAAAACTGGTATATCACAATATAAGTACCTTCTCTCGTGCAGCTCATCGACACAGTTTCCCACATCCTAAAGTCAGGTGGTATTATTAGTCTCCCAGTCGTCCCCGCATTGCCACCGGAGGACATTCCCTCGCCGGACTCTCGCCACCAATCAAAAAAGTTATTGTCATTACTAGAAGTAATAAAGAAATAATTAATTGCTTTATGTGCGTTTTCCTAGGGGCTCGTGGCTCAGTGGTACCCTAGTAGGTTAATGCATTGCAAAGGTTAAGCAACATCTAGTCAGGCCGGCCTTAGGATGGGTCACAATTTCTTAAGAAATTAAGACCCCCCATTTGGAAGACGCCTATGCCCAACAGTGGGCGTCAAATTTGCTGATATGATGATAATACAAAACGATTAAGTATCCACTCATAGTTCTAAAGAAGCTGCTCACTAAGCTACATTATTGTGAACAGTTTCGCATCGTGTGGTGAGACCTACTAGGCCGGACTAGGTGGTGTTGTACCTCATTTATTTATAACACACTAGCGGACGCACACTATACCAAGACGTTCCATTGGTGAAAACAGCATGAAAATCAGTGCAGTAGTTTTTGAGTTTATCGCGAACAGACACACGCAGACACACACATTTTATAATATGTATAGATTTATTGATATCTAAATCACTTGATGAAATTCTATTTCATTTTCTATTTCACTTGATGAAAACCATATTTGATATTTAGATCACTTTATGTATAAACTAATTAGTTAAGGAAGTACTTACACTTGAAATTGTCCACCGATGCTCACATGATTAGAAGTTGGCTGCCACGGGTTACTCATTGGTTTGTGGGTCCAAATACTTTTGATATTTACAGGAGTCTTGGTGCCGGGGCGCTTCTTACCGCCACCGTGTTGCTTGAATGACTGAGCGCCTGTATGGAGCTGCGAGGCTAGTATAGTCTGATTGCAGGCCGCGCCGCATTGCTTACTCTTACAATTTGAATAGGGGAAGCTCCTCACATGTGCTCTGTCAACCTTCTCACATGTAAACCAAAGACATCTGTAAAAACTGTTGGTCAATTTGAGCATAGCTTGCTAGTGTTACGAAGTACGAATCATATTTGAAGTGTCACAACTAGCCTAGTTCTAAAGGTTTTACAACTGTTTTGTACATGCATTAACATAATTATTCTCATTACGTTACGTTATGCTTAAAATATGTTTATCGTAGCCATGGAATTTGCTCTGTTGATTATCTATCCTGAAACAAAATTGTTACAGTTTACAAAGTAGCCACAAGTTCATAATGTTGCCCACATTGGTAAGATAGCCATGCAACATCTCGACGCTGGACATACACATTCAATCATACGAGTTAAGTAATATACTTGCATTCAATACAAAGCATACCCACTGTTCTATTACACTCAACAAACCTCGATGGAAACAAGATTGTTCAAATGATAAAGCAATAATTTGATCATTGAACCTTTGATTATCGCTATCAAAGGTTCAATGATCAAATTATTCCTTGGTGAGATGAGTGAAACCATGGAACGACGGTAACATGTGCAACTAACTGTGCTGAGATGTGTTCGGGCGTGTCGTACTGCAAGAGATAGAATCAAGGAGTTACCCTATTGGCTCATCTTTATCTCAGTATCGTGTTTATTATATAAGCATATAGGTACATAATACTCCTCTTACTACGTAAATACGTATTCTGTTTACTAAAGAGAGTAGTGTCTGTCTGTCCTAGATGTCACATCATCATTCCCTGAGCCTTTTCCCAACTCAGTTGGGGTCGGCTTTCCAGTCTAACTGCGATTCGGCTGAACTTCGATATTTTCCGTGAAGCGACTGCCATCTGACCTTCACAACCCATGGGCGATATCGAAGTCCTGTAATTAGACCGGTCGGATTTTTGATTTAGGGCTCCAACTACCCCTAACAACTGCCATAGATGTTAGTATGACAACTGGGACCGACGGCTTAACGTGCTCTCCGAGGCACGGAGGGGAATGTCTCAGGAATGTTCTCAATGTCTTAAGAAATGGTCACCCATCCTAAGACCGGCCTGAGTCGATGTTGCTTAACCTTTGCAATGTGTTAACATTGTCGGTTACCACTAGACCACGAGCCTCACTGTCCTAGGTGTCACAATACCAGTGTAATTCTATCAACTAATATTAGAAATGCATAGGTATATTTTATACTTGAAATGTTTTCATTGTTTGTAGATTCTTAACAGATTTTCTCAGTGCAGTACTGATTATGATTTTTTTTAATGCTGTGTGTAAGAATTAAACTTTCGTTACGAAAGAAAGATACATACCTTCTATCCTGGTATTGTTGTTACATTTGGACTGAAGTGGACGCGAGTTACTACTGAACTTAGTGGGATATATTGGGGGAAGTTCCCTAAGCCCGGACGGCTCCTGAAGCAAGACAGTATTTGAATCAGAGCGAAAAAGCGCGTCTATTTGATGCTTCAGCCAAGTGCACTTTGAAGTAAGTAAAAATTTTGTTTCGACAATTTTTTAAGGTTTTTAAATTGTATTTAAAGTATGGGATTTTTGATAAACTATAAACTGAAGAGTTTAGTTGAGATGATTATGATAATGACGATGATTGGGTTCACTGTCAAGCTTGCAATAAGTGGGGTCAAGAATGATCATGAAAAGGGCTCAGATAGCTATATTCACAACTTTTTTTTTATTTTTCATTCCATAAGTGTCCATTTCTCGGGGACGTCCCACTACAAAATAAACCAATATGTAACACAAAGCACGCCAGGGGTTAACACAACAGTACTTAGTCTCAAACTAAGCAGAGAATTTCTCATTTGATGATACCAATAGTTTATTTAGAATGAAACATTGCAAGCTTAGTGATGACTACTATAACTATCAGAGCAATTAGGCAAGGGACCACGCAAAACTCGCGCTCTTGCAGCGACAACACTTCTTGTTGACATAGGCTGGTTTTCGCAGGCATTCCAGTGCATCATATGTTGGTTTTGTAGTTAGTAAGGTATTAACAACAAAACAAGTAAGTTATTATCTACAAATAGGTAATGTACGACGATACTTGCTGTTCTACCGGTAATGTGTAAATTTAATGGTTATTTTTACCAGCCTCCCATTCAGTATATGTAAAGAATACCTAGGCGAAATATAAAATGAATAATATTTCATACATACATACATACATATACGGTTTAGATATCCTGTACAATTTCTAGGCATTGTAAAGAAAACTGGATTATACTGATTGCTATAATGACATAGATCTGACTGGATTTTTGTAGAAGCAAGGACCAATACCCAACATACAATGGCATTATGTAAATTAACAAATATGTATTACAAAATTTGATGATTACTACATCTATATTGGAAAACTACCCTTGTATAGGTATAGTTGCTGTCATTTGGGCGACAACATACTAAGTAAATTTTCTCATCAATTTATGGGAAAAATTTATCTTCAAACTATTTATCTTAACTAAAACGGCGTTCAGCTATTATATAACTGAATTTCATCAATTTAGACAACAAATCACTGATAGAAATGCGACAAAACATTGCAACAATGACAACAGATATTTTGACCTCGAATATATATTTGGAATGTGAACAAAATTAACTTACATGCATACAAACAAAATCATAATATCACGATATTATGTAGCAAAGAGCAAAAACCATGACGAACATCTAAAACCTACAATAAAAATAGTTTTACTGACCAATCGACCTTTCCTATCGTGTTTCTCATATATGTCAATGTCATACAATATACAAAATTGAAATGTAGGAAAATAGAAAATATTTTTTTTTTTTTAATTTTTGGCATGGCTTCGAAGGCCTTTGTGACATATCGGTATTTGTTTCAATGTTCTTATTCACTTATGAAAATAATGTCAGGTCAGAATTCACATCAAGTTCGTTGAACTTTTAGTTCACTTATGTTCACAATCATATTACAGCTGATCACACTTCTTTCACAGTATTTCCACTTATATTTTTCGAACGGTGGATTTAATGTATTTGTAAATAGGTAGAAAGCACTTTTACACAAAAGGCCTGGAATACCAAGCTCAGTCAAAACTTCAACTAATAGTCCTGGTTGAACATTATCAAATGCACCTTGTACCCCTTGCACCTATATCTAAAAAGACATATCACATTTGACGTATTATTTTTTTGTATTTCAGATCTGAAATAAGACATACAAAGCTGTGTGCACAACTTCGTGCTCGTCTGAAGCCAAATTGAATATTAGGAATTTATTCTACAAACCAATCAATGCAAGTTTTAATCATGTTCTCAAAAATTTTGCCTTTGCCTAGGCAAGATGATGAGATAATTGGTCGGTATGAATTTAAATTGTCTGGGGGTTGATTCCTTTTTAAAATAGGTAGCATGCGTTGTGTTTTCCACGAATCAGGAATAATTTGTATCCATAAACTATTAAGAAAGTTTAAAAAACGTTCTTGGACTGTTTGATGAAGGTTTTTAATTAGAATATACGGGAAACCGTCTAAACCAGGGGTTGAATCTTTACGTGAGTTTAAGAGACAGAAAATTTATAAAAAGAACTTTTCAATGAGAATTTTTGTATTTTCGTTTCTATTGTTCTTATTGAAATATGATTCTATATTGGGGACTTCTAGGCCTTTATCTGATAATTTGTCTAAAAAGGAATCAATGAAAACATCTGAGTAAGACCGATTATTAATATTTTGACTTCGTTTAAACATCTTTATTTTATTCCAAATTAAAGTTAAGTTCTATTGAAACTATAACATAAGTTATTCCAACCATTCTTCTTTTCCTCAGCAATTGTTCTTTTTTTAATAGCATATATTTTTTATAATTTACTAGATGATCGCCGCAGCTCCGCCCGTGTGATTTAGTTTACTCGTTCCCGGTACATTACCGGGATAAAAAGTAGCCTATGTTACTCAGGGTGAATATAGATTTCCAATGGTGAAAGAATTTTTGAAATCGGCGCAGTAGTTTTTGAGTTTATTCATTACAAACATATAAAAATACAAATCTTTCCTCTTTATAATAGTAGTATAGATGTAATTTTCAATACTAGGTTATTCCTGTAAAATTTTCATGCATCATAAGAGTTTGTAACTCATTGTCTACACTTGTCATTCCACAATGGAGCCGGTGTCTTACTTTTATGATGACTAGATCCAACAAACTTTGGAATACATTTATCTTTGAGAGATTTAAGCTGTTGATAAAATGAATTAAATGTTAGTACCTAATAATTTCTTAATTTCATCTATGAATGCGATAGAAAATACAAAACGTATACTTCAGCTATCTGTGTCATTTTGTGTTTGAAGTACTCTAATGAATCATAGAGTATTCGGCATTGCAAACAGATGTGACATTGAATATAACAATAGGTATATAACTCTGGTTGGTGTTGCAATGTAATATAATTCGTTTATTTTTCCTCGTTTAACAGACATGTAGCGAGATATTATAAAACTTACATTGATTAAAATAGTAGGTAAGTAGTCTCGAAACAGTCAAGTAGTTTGTGAGGATCTGATGTTTGAGACAAAAAAGAAATAAACAAAATCATAAGAGGTCTGTTGCTAGATTATTATTAAGTATTATTTAATGTAAACTATATGGTGTGCGTGTGCGCGTGCGTTTATTCATTTTGTGTAATAGTAATGTTTGTGATGAGGTATCCATACTAATATTATAAATGCGAAAGTAACTCTGTCTGTCTGTCTGTTGCGCTTTCACGCCTAAACTACTGAACCAATCTTGATGAAATTTGGTACAGAGGCGTATTAGACCCTGGGAACGGACATAGGCTACCTTTTATCGCGACAAAAGGGGTAAAGGGAGGAAATTGGGATGAAAGTTTGTATGAAAGTTCATCATTTCTGAAGATATCCTGATGAAATTTGGTATACAGATAGATTAGAACTTGGGAAAGGACATGGCTATTTTGGTCGCGAGAACCGACATCCACGCGGGCAACAGCTAGTTAAAAAATAAGACAAAGAAAATTATTACGTATTTATTTATTCAAACAAATAGGAGCCTGGTGTAAAAAAAGAAATAAATTTATTTTAGGATAGCATTATTTACCCTCAAATAAGTTCAACTTATTTCTTTTTTGTCTTTTAGACATGCTTTTAATACATGGATTATTTTTGTGCTCATGATACATGCGTACATTGAGATATTTTTGTATTACAGCGCGAATTAATTGAAGTCTATATCCTTTTGAAGTAGTATGTTTATCTTCTGGTTTGAAATGTGCAGAACAAATTGTACTACACTTTGTAGGCATCCAGTCATGTTCGCTTCTTTCCACCTGAACTATGCGGACCCATTTATGTTTCATAAGATTATCACAAGGGAACCTGGAAAATACATTACAAGCAATACATTCTAAAATCACTAATAATATTATAGTATATTAGTATCCTCATCAATAAAATAATCATCGGAATTATTAAAAACGAAAACTTATAATAATCATATTGTATAGTTGATGTAGAAAAACTCAGTAACAAGCAATAAAACTTGAAAACCCCTAGCGCAATCAAGCGGATATTATGTATTGTGCCCATAATTGGGCTTCTGTTTCATTAATCTATGATGAACGCAAGCCTACGTAAGATGCAGCACGCATTTGTCCTTGTCGCACTACAGTTACCGGCATACTATCTATCCCTTTTTACCGTTTCATAAATACTTTCAGATTTAAATAATAAATTTACGTAAATATGAAGAAAAACTGACAAAATACAAATATTATGAGGTTACTTACGTGTGGTATGAAACTCCATCGTTTTTATTTATCTTGGCACCATAGTTTTTATATTTTCTGAACACACAACTCGGCATTTTAGTCAAAACAATGACAGACCACGGCACGATTTGTTTCGCTCGCAGCTATTAGCCGACTAAATGGAATTACAACAATTGT
Source organism: Nudaria mundana (assembly GCA_963556515.1). NCBI lineage: Eukaryota > Metazoa > Arthropoda > Insecta > Lepidoptera > Erebidae > Nudaria > Nudaria mundana. Next base: position 37,891,467 of record OY748286.1, on the reverse strand, counting down.
ATGAATTTGTCCGCAACAGTTCTCGCGCGCTAATGCGATATCTACCTCTTTTTTACTATAACATCATTGTTCTCAAGAGTATTTCCATAACATCTCCCTAAATTATGAGGACCCTCATAATTTAGGGAGATGTTATGGAAATACTCTTGAGAAAATTCTCAGTAATTTTCCCAGTTAGTTTTATGGTACAAATACTTTTCAATTGGAGAATCTATTTTATATTTAAGTGATAACTCCCCACAGGCCCATCTTTCCCATTGAGCACAATGGGCACTTGACCAGGGCCCGGCGATGGTTAGGGGCCCCCAACTTCCTGAGGCAAACTTTAAAATTTCAAACATCTCCCTTAAAATGTCTACCAACTTTCGCTCTTGAAAGTTTTATTATAATTTGAATTAGGTATGTAGTGCTATTAAGTACGATAATTTAGTGTCTGAGATAGGTAATTGTAATCTGCTTGCCTGTATAGGTAGAACATTCGAGCTTTTATATCCTGTGACATCTTGGAGATAATAGGTATATTACGTACTTGTTTAAGATTAAATAAATTAATAAGAATAATGGTCACAACACAAAAAAAAGGAATTAAATATATAAAAATATTTGACGCCAAAAAGCCCGTATATACCTTTTGCTCACATTTTATGTACCTACCCTATAACACTCAGGAGATAAATTCCTTTCATAAATAGGTATCTTTTATTTGAGACCAAATTCGTCGAAATCCATCAAGCCGTATAAGCGCTGGGACCTCGTCATGGATCTGGGTGTGGATACCCTCTCGCTGGAGACCATGCTTCGAACCATGGTCTCCAGTGCCAGTATGTAAAACGTGGCCGTGTCCTTCTGCGAGCAGGATATTCTCGCGCAGGAGACTGCCGAGAGGGAGAGGGAGCGAGGAACTCTCAACTGAGTTTCGAAATCGACGGCCAGGCCGCAGGCTCATCTACGCTCTAGACCATCGACCTTCATAATCGGGACCTGAGGACGCGGGCTATCCACCCACAGTCCTGTCCGCGTGGCACCAGCCCTGCAGCTCGCAGATTCACTCACTGACGTGACGTGGTATAAAATTCGACCCCTATGATGCGTGATACTGACCAACTTCGCGACAGAGGCCACATAGGTGGCCAAAGTCCGTCAGCGCCACAGGAATTCTACCTTGGACGATCGGCAATGAACTTAGGGGGCGATGGGACTTAAATGGGCTACTTAAAAAAAATAGGGGTCCCATTATCCTACCGTGCCCAGAGCCCCCAATAATTTAAAGACGGCCCTGATTATGCTGGAGGGAGGTAAAGTTAAAACTTTATTTTTTATAGTCGCATTCGCCCCGGGTGACTTTACCCCTATTATTTCGACATAAGAGGATAACTTAGTGAATAATACTTTGTTAGATAAATTCGTAGGTACATATCGAATTACTCCTGTCTTTTCGATATGTAGGTATGTATGCTCTGAGCAGGCTCTGAGGTTATATTGTTTGAGGAACTTCGTATTAGCTAAGAAATTGTTAGCTGTATTAGGTTGTTTAAAAATGACAACGATTTTTCCAGCGTTGACTCGTTGTAGGGACACCACACAAAATGTGGTTTAGATATACTGGGCTCTTAAGTCCAATTCTTTCAGAATTGTCCGCAGACTCAACATAGACTTTGAATTCTGTGACGCAACTAGCATTGTCTGGATATAGTCGTATGTAATTTGGCTTGACAAATGGCATAAAGTTATTAGAATCACTATTTTCCTGAGTATCCGGCGTAATAGTAGAAAAGGTCCTCTTTATGGTCGCCTGTTTCGAGATGGGACCGCCTGACTCCTCATCTTCATCGCCATCCATCTTCTCACATTTAAAAATATTTAATTATTACTACGAAATAGTTAAATTAAGGTTTCTTTGAAAAATCTTTTGCCTAAAATTTGAAGCAATGTGCTTTTAATAGAATTTATCACTCTCAGTACCCAATGGGAAGCACTTTGAGATTACTTTAAAAACTAAATTACAATGCTTAAAAAGCATATATTTATTTATAAGAGACTAATACTAAGAACACTGTACAAAAAGTCACGGTGTTACTTAATTTTAAAATTACTAGTGCAACGTAGTCTTGACGAACGTTCGCACGCGACGGAAAATAAGACGCCAATGATTCTAAAACCCACCTGCCACGCTCCGCTGTGGTAGAGGTGGGGGGCCTGGTGGGGTAGCCGGATGTGCAAGCGAGATACACATATTTAGGGGGTATTAGTTGAGAAAGAGACATTTCATTTCTTAAGACACTGAGACCCCTCCGTGCCTCGGAGAGCACGTTAAGCTGTCGGTCCCGGTTGTCAAACAAACATCTATGGCAGTCGTTAGGGGTAGTTGGAGCCCTAAATCAAAAATCCGACCGGTCTAACTACAGTACTTCGATATCGCCCATGGGTTGTGGAGGTCACATGGCAGTCGCTTCACGGAAAATATTGAAGTTCAGCCGAATCGTAGTTAAATTAGAAAGCCGACCCCCACTGAGTTGGGAAAAGGCTCGGTGAATGATGAGGTGAGAAAGAGACAAAAGAAACCGGAAATACGACGAGCGCCACTCTCAATCAAGTAAGCTTTAAATAACGGTCAAGTGTTTAATAAATGTATTAGAGTTTTTCGTAACGACAATGCGCTCGGCTCGAAAAACGACGCAACAATGACGAAGATGGCGGGGCTTGTGCTTAAAGGGTAACTTAGGTGATGGGAGCGGTAGAGGGCGCTGGCGGCGCGCCTAGATAGCGGAAACGGAAGCGATATTTTAACGACAAAGCGAAGCGAAGGAAGTGAACTGTACTATCATAAAGGGACTTGGAACGTCAAACAGAACGCATAATATAAAGTTGCGCTGATCCCGAGAATAATAAAAGCTGAAAATATATGTAAAGTACTATCTACTTCATATATATAATAATAATCTTATTGGGATATTTTTTTTTGGATCTGTACAGTATACCTACACACACCAGATCATAGCGCTGAGATCTCAATTTTTCACACACGAGTTATACTAGTATCACGAGTATGGGAGCGTTTGGAAAATATTCCAGTAAATCTAGCGGCCATCGTCTGGCTGGCAACGCCATAACAAGGGGAAAATGCTCTGCTAAGATGACCAATACCGGCCGTACGTGAACCAAATGGTTTAGCACGAAGCGATGGTCAGAGACCGGACGGTATGTCGTTGCTACCGTGGAAGATGGGAAGGCCTTTGGTGTGGGACTCTACATCCGTTTATACCTTAGCACCTTCACACCTTCCAAACACATCTGGATGTGCTTGGAAGGTGTTGCTGCATCGGCTGAAGGCCTTAAACGGCGTAAATATTCTAACCTAGCAGGTGATTACATATTTGAGCCGTTTGGGGTTGAGACACTGGGGTCATGGGGTCCGAGTGCTCGCCGCCTTTATAGAGACATTGCTAAACGTCTAATCGATGCTTCTCAGGACCAGAAGGCTGGCTATTTTCTGGCCCAAAGAATAAGTATCGCCATCCAACGTGGCAACACAGCCAGCATTCTGGGAACCTTCCCAATCGGCAATGACGCGGAGGATTTTTTAAAGATATTTTGTAATGTAAATATTTTTAGTCTATAATTATGTTTATTTTGTATATTGTAATTCTTATTGTAAATATATATATTTCATATTAAAAAAAAAAAAAAAAAAAATAAAAAAAAAAATAAATAAAAAAAAAGCAGACAGAATGGCATTTGGCAATTACATTTGTCAAAATTGACAATTTCTCAGAGTCCGAAAAATCGCAAGTGCGGTGTTTATCTCTAAATTTTCTAAAAAATTGTATTCAAAGGACTCAGTTTAAGCACAAAAACATACGTGGTACTAAAAATTGTATGGAAGAAATGATTAATTAAGTACTTACCTCAGTACCATCCTGTCTCTTATTAGTAAGTATGTTTTGATTACGATTCCAGTTGTTATGTTTTCTTTATTTACTTTAATTTCTTATTGCTAAAAATAAATATAGACATTTTAAGCAAGACTTTTGGCTTCCTTTAAAGGCGGCAATGCTTAAATGCTTTGAGTTCAGTCGATCACAACGTAAATACTTTTTATGGTTTTAAGGTTTAATATTAGAATGAAGAGTAGGTAAACTGACCTTATATTACCTATCTGGAGAATTTCCCAGCACTAATGACCATAAACCGATATTATTTTTCTTAAAAAATTTGATAGTGGAAAGAGCCCAGAGGTCACTTCTTAAGGTCCTAACCTACCTTCCATCTCTCGGATGTGCTGACGCCAAACATATACCTAAAAAACTGTCCTTAGGCAGCACTCAATAAACCCTTAAGACCCTCCCCAGACTATCTCACAAAAAAGGCGATATAGAATCTACCACTTTGAAAAACTATGAAATACAGCTGCTTCAGGTAAATTCTTCGGTTTCCTGGGAGTTTACCTTTACACTAAAATAAATAGAGAATTGCAATCTACCATCTCAACAAATATCAATGTGTATACAGGGTGAATTTTTGAATAGGGCTTGGATGGCCAAATCCGAAACTATAAGGAATAGCGAAAAATGCTCAACGGAGTCACGAGCCCGATTTTGATGAAACTTAAAACCTCATCATTAGATTTTTGAATAACCAATAATCCTAGCTGGGTCTCGTGCCCATTTATAAAAAAAAAACACACCTATATTATTACACCATACGAGAGTGTTGCTATTAAGGATCTCATTCTGGGAGGTAATGACATACGGCAAACTAAAGGAAAGAGCTCATCTTTAACAAAATACATTTTATTTTTCTTACGTTAACTGATTAATCATGATTAATCAAAAATGTTCAAAATGTAGACCATTGTCTTCAATACATAGCTGGATTCGAGATCTCAAGGATCATACTGCATTCAATATTACAATGTTATTGATTCCGTTTAGAATATTCTCCAAAGAACGTTTCAAGTCATCAACTGTATCATACATGTCTTTGTAAATTTCGTTTTTAACATGCCCCCAGATAAAGTAATCTAAGGGGGTAAGCTCCGGGGATCTCGCTGGCCAAGGCACAGGACCATGCGTTGCAATAAAATTGTCGCCAAAATGCTGAAATAAAATCTCTTTTACTATACGGCTATTATGGGCTGGAGCTCCATCTTGTTGAAAAAATAACTGGTTGATCTGGGCCAATGGCAAATTCTCCAGCTCTTCACACAGTTCATTCAAAATACTGCACCAACAATTAAATGCAAATCGCACCTGGCGATACGCTTCGGTTACCCGCAAAGGATTAGTTTGTGACCAGTAATGTTTATTATTTCGATTATTATACATTCCATTATTACAAAAATACGTTTCGTCAGAAAATAAAATATTGGATAAGAAATGTTGTCGAGTTTCCGATTTAACCAATTGCAAAAATCAAGCCGTTTTAAATGATCTCCTGGATGTAACTTTTGCACAATGCGTCCGGAGCGGTAACATTTATACTTGTATTTTTTTAAAGCTTTACATATCGTAGCCTGAGACACTTGAATGGTTTCAGCTGCGTTTCGGTGGAATTAGCGGGGAATGACTCAAAATAGGTCAAAATAGCTATTTCTAAATCTTCGTCACAAATACGTAGCTTTAAGGCCCTTCGCTGCGTTAAGCGGGTGACCGACGCGTATGTCCACGCCGTGCGCCCGCCTGCCCGGCGCGGGTCCACGCGACGGGCTCCCGTCTATCGCAGCGACGCTAGTATAATTTTGATCACGCGGGTGTACAGTCGAAATGGATTATTTATTGATATATTACTTAACCAAAAGACGACGACGTGAACAAAGGCGTCAGCCAATCAGCCCATATGTCACGTCTAGACTGATGTGTGGAGAATTTGTAACCAACTTATTTCAAAGACTGTACCAGCACGGCGCGTGCGACACGGATAACGGAGCGGCGCTCAATGATTTTGTAGAAACAGACCCGCCTTCGTGCTCCGTCGCGCGTACACACGACGCGTGTCCCGTCGCGTGGGACGGCTATCCGCCTCACGCAGCGCTGCTCTTGAAATTACATGAATCAAGCATGCGGAGTGGACACCCGCGACGGGAACCCGCTTAACGCAGCGAAGGGCCTTATAGTTTACCTCCTTGTTTAAGGTTATTAATATTTATTTCGAAGCACTTAAGAGTGGGGAAATTACGATGACGATATTTGTTTCTGTACCATATCAACGCGCGTGTGGCACTTCTTCCAATATGCTTCTATTAAATCAAATCGATCATGATTTGTTAAATCCATTTTCAAATCACAGAATTTATATTACAAAATATTTCTTATAATAAATTACAAAAAAGTACGAACAGAATCGAACAGAGTCTAAATTATTGGCGCCAATATGCATATCGTTCTAATTTCAATTTTTTTCTTATACACTTCAAGAAAAAAAAATGAAATTAGAACGAAATTAAAAGCAAGATTATGTTCTATTTTAAAATTTTACCAGCCTGCCAGAATCATTCAGAACATAATTTACAACACGGAATAGTTACGATCTTTTCTGGGATTTCGAACGAAACAATAAAAAGAGTGGCTGTGCGTTTTTCTTGCCAGGTTCTTTCCTCACAGGCTCTACCTATTGCCTTGCGAATCTGGCGGTAAATGTAAATGTATTAATGTAGAAGCATTTTCTTTTTTTACGTTCATAAGTGTTACTTTGTGACCTACATGAATAAAAATATTTTGATTTTATGATACAAAATTTATGTAAGTACATGAAATATGAATTTTATTAAAATTCTAAATTTTCCTTAAATTTGCCGTATATCATTACTTCGCAGAATTTGATCTTTAACAGCACCACTATTGTATGGTTTAAAATAAAGGGTGTGTTATTTTTTCAAAATCAACGGATTCGATTTCCAGCTGGGATTATTGGTTTTCCAAAAATCTAATGATGAGGGTTTTAAGTTTCATCATAATCGGGCTCGTGACTCCTTTGAGCATTTTTCGTTATTCCTTATAGTTTCGGATTTGGCCATCCAAGCCCTTTTCAAAAAATCACTCTGTATATACTGCATCACCCATCCCTCATGTCAAGACCAGCGCTTCTCACATATACGCACACAAATATAATATCTACCCACACCGCACTCACACACACACACACACACATACACACACATACGTACACATACGCACACACACACACACAAACACACACACACACACACACACACACACACACAAATAAAAACCTTTTACCTCACACTAATCCCTCATAAGGATTTCTTCTCAAACTGTACCTGGGTAATTTTTGATTATGTACTCGTATACTCAATAAATACACCTTATAGTCATATCCTAGTGCGGAAACCAGTCACTCACATGGATTATACCTATCTCTGTTATGTTTTTGTACTTAATGACTAATAAAGGAATTTTATTATTATTATGCTTTACATAACTCACAGGCTCTACCTATTGAATATTTAGATAGAAATTATAAATCACACAAATGAATACCATCAACCGGAATTGAACCCACAACCTTTCCCTAACAAGGGGAATGTTCTTGTTAGCACTCGTTAGGGAAAGGTTACAGGTTCGAGACCGGCCTATGGTATTTGTTTAATTTCTATCTGAATATTTAAGAATAGTAGACCCAAACACATTGCTTTCAATATACAAAAATCAACCTATTGACTTGCAAATCTGGCAGTAAATTTAACTTTAGAAGCAATTACTTCTATTATGACTAATATGCTTAGCAACTTCCAACAGCTACTCACAACAGAGGTGATAACAATGCATCTAATGTCCTTTGCAGTTACATCATGCTAATAATATGGTTTGCCAGACCATAGCCCAGACTTAGTGAAAATGTTCAAGATAGAATCATATGTGACTCCGATACTCCTGAGCTATGTGGACAAGTACGTTAAAGATTTCAATCCTGCCAATGCTCAGGTAAGTTTGAAACTCCAGATTCATTATTCCTTACTCCAGATTGTAAAAATAACATGGTATTTAACATTGGTTTAGGCTCTCTCCATAACTGCCGCCTCTATTTTGTGGTCTTTGACGTGCCGTTTTGTGGAAATATACTGGTTACTGATTTCCAATTGTATACAATACCAGGAAACTGCAATATGCAAAAAAAGATTGCCCTTTATGATGTAGAACCAATAAAACAAATTGATACGGCCCCTGCATAGAAGTTAAATTTGTTAATGTTTGTGTTGTGTAAGTACAAAAATTAACAAAATGTGGGTCAGAATTCATCTAGGTAGGTAGAGATGAATTCTGACCCACAAATATAAGCATGGCTATATCCCCACGAGGCGTCGTGGGGATATAGCCATGCTTATATTTGTATTTTAATTGTTATAGACAGGGTTATTAAATGAGTCATCCTAAACTTGGATGTCAGTGTTACAAATTGGTTCTGACTGTTGGTACATATAATATTGTGTGTGGCTGCTGCTTGGTGTTCGGGTGTTACCCCACATCTTTGGGGTCGGGTTTTATCCCGCGTCGGTGAGAAAAGGCGTGCGTGGAGTGAAGCCCCACAGCACGCAGCTTTCTAGCCTGCTTCTGTAAGGACAGTTCAGTTGCTAATCCATCGTCCTCAGGCCCGATCATGTATGTCGATGGTTCTGGGCGTAGTCACGTCTGCGGCGCCCTCCCTGAACACTTCGGAACTCAGCGAGGAGGGTACGCTCTCTCACCCTACCGGCCGCCTCCTTCACGAGCATAACCTGCTCGCAGAAGGTTCGGTTCCACCGGCTCCCGCTAGAGACCATAGCTCATAGCATGATCTCCAGCGAGAGGGTATCTACGCCCAGGCCCACAACGAGGTCCCGGCGCTGACTCGGCCACGCTGAACATTCCATCAACGTGTGGAATGCCGTGTCTTCGACGGAAGCCTCGCAGTGTAGACACGCGTGCGTGTGTGACCTCACGATACATGCGAAACAGGCTGTCGCCCCCCGTCATTGGGACCAAACTTCGGAAGTGTGGTCCGAAGTTCCACCGGCTATCGAGTACTAGCCCTAGATACTTCATTGAGGACTCGATGCCGATGCTAACGCTCCCTAGGATCCTGGAGGTGGCCCGCGCCGAGGAGACCAAACGCTGGCGATTTGCAAAAATATCACTCATAGGTGAGTAATATTTTTACAATTTGTAGTTTATCTAATACCAATTACTTCTGAAAGGTCCTCATAGGGTAGTTGGAACTATCTTATCTGTTTTATGTGACTATAAAGCTGAGTAATTGTGATAATTTGATGTGTAATGAAACACATTTTAGTACAAACACACATTTTGGTAAATGTTTATGAAGGTTTCCTTTTTCTGTCTTTGTCTGAATTCATGGTTACTTTTTCGTGTTTGTCGGTTTGTTTGATTGGACTTGGAACATTTTTTCGAACTTGATATCAAAAATTGTTTGAGACTCCGAGTCAGTCAGTCCCGTTACTATGCAAATCAGGCACTAGCTAGCGGCATGATTAAGGGTCAATTCATGTGTGAAATATCATTTATCATTTAGCTGTGTGCTGCGTGAATGCTTTTACTAGCCATAGTAATCAATAGGAGCGATAAGATTCTATAATTACGCTACTACAACAGTTTAACCTTGTTCTTGTGCATAAAACACGATAAACATACATAGAAAATCAATAGCGCCAGTTTACACAAATGTTGCGATTCCCTAACAACCTGGCGCAGAGACTCAAGTTACCTAAGTGGACCTCTGGTTTGAATGAACTACTGTAGAACCCCTGGGACTGACTTGGTGACGCTGAGATGTAATGCTTGTTGATGGTCACACATTTATAAAATAGCCACAGTCAAGGTTCCAAAACTCACTCAACTTGATTGTTTATACATGCAGAGTGCAAACTAACTATGAACGCCATAGTAATTCAATGAAGAGCATTACAACGTTTTGTACACTTCACACTTTACAAACAAAACAATCGTGTAACAAAACTTAAACATTTGTTTTCTACAAACATGAAAAAACCTTCTTATAATACAGACATACTAGTTGCTTATGACGTTAACTTTACAAATACATCCAATTCGTGACTATATGAAATAATTCCAGGTATCACTATGGGGAGGAGGCGTGGCACTTCACAACCTGGTGCTCAAGCCCGACGTGCTGCAGAAGGAGGTGTCTCTACCGTTCACTCTCATCTCTGGACGCATCCACGAGTTGCTCATACAAGTGCCGTGGACGAAGATCATGTCCGAGCCAATCGTTGTCACCATCGATACTATAGGTCAGTCCTCGTACTCATTTCTGGTGCTAAATTAGATTCAAATATCTTAATTTACTTCCAAGCACTGGAAGTCCACGGAGCATATTATAAATAGAAGAGTATATTGGCGAAATGTGGGCGTAATAAGTGCCTCTGAGTACCCCTTCGGAGATAAAAAAGTGACTGTTTGTCTGTCACTATATTATCGTGGCTGTCAAATAATTCCATAGTAATTACATATTACAAGCTTTTTATTAACTTGCAATGTTTGTATGTATGTTTGTTCGGGTGGAATCTTGCAACTCAATTTTGAAGCAGATTTCCTTTGCCGATTGAGATGAAATTTTGTATACACGTTCGGTTTGGATGACAATTCATGGTTCACACTGTGACGTGACGTGAGTGTGGAACGTTATACAGAAACACGCTTCATCGACTCTACTATATCAGAAAGCACGTTCCGCCGAAAACTTTGTTCCTAGAAAATACGGTTCGTAGAAATTACGGTCCATAGAAAGCACTACCGACAGAAATCTTTGTTGGTAGAAAATACGGTTCGTAGATATTACGGCCTATAGAAAGCACTGTCGATAGAAATCTTTGTTCATAGAAAATACGGTTCGTAGATATTACGGCCCATAGAAAGCACTGTCGATAGAAATCTTTGTAGATAGAAAATTGTTCAGAATATATGTATACATATTTGATGTATCTCAGAAAGTTGTTAATTCGGTAAATTAATAACCTTTTCCCGCTGTTGTTATTATTATCGTCACAATTATTATTGGAACAAAGGTATCCAGAATACCTTGGTTCATTGGTTGGTTGGTACGTTTGTTTTTGGACATACTCACACAACATCATCCCAACTTAGCTTTATCACGGTATGGGATCTAGACAACTGATAAACGCACAACTCCGAAACAAGCATTTGTGGATCACACAAATATTCGCCTCACGATCAGAATGTCTAAGTAGCTAAATGTCCAATAGCGCAAAACGTCTAATGAGCAGTAAGTCTAATTAGCAAAACGTCTATGTAGCAAAACGCCCAACTATCATATGGTCTGTATAGCAGAACATCTATTTAGCAAATAGTCAGTTTTTAAAATGTGTACACTCATGATAAAAAGTAAAAGTCATTTGTAAAAAGTACATAAAATTTATTTGATAAAAGAAATCTGGCTGCTGGTTGGTCAGAGGGGTAAAAACTAAGTACTCTCTTAAATATCAGTACGATATTAGTGCAAAAATGCATTTATTCACCTAATATCCTTTTGATGTTGCCAAAGTTCATCAGAAATTCAAAGGCACTAACTTTTTGATCCTCAAGCTTTTGCAGCTCTCTTTTGTATTTGGCATTAAACATGATGTCAATCTTTCTCTTATTACCATCAAATAAAATTGTTGCATTTCCGATTTTGCCAAAGCGCTTCCTTTCTAAGAGCTTTGAGGAATAGTAGCAAGGTTGGCTTTGATTTTATATTCGTCTTTAGTCGCCTGTGCCAACCTTCGAGCGCATTGTTCGTACGAAAATTACAATTACTAGGACAGTTTATTATATCTGCCAGAGACTGCAGCCATTGTCTTTTAAAGTAATTTAAAAAGCCACCATTTCTTCGCTTGTCGGAGCCTTTTCAACAATTCTAGTCCAACATTCAGTAATGTATGGAGAAGGTATCAAAATGATAATAGCCGTCGCCGTGATAATCCCGTTTTTTGAGTGTTCGGAAAAGCATCTTTGATTCCAATGATAAGCGCTATCTCATAATCGCATTTAATGGCCATCATGTCTATTTCAAAATACTGCTTGATGAGACCAATTACAATTACTGTCAGTCACCATTAAAAAAATAATAATCATATACGCTACGAAGTACTTATACCAAAGAGTCTGTATGTAGGTATCCCGGAGCAGTCATTTTGAGAAACTGACTATTTGCTAAATAGATGTTCTGCTATACAGACCATATGATAGTTGGACGTTTTGCTACATAGACGTTTTGCTAATTAGACTTACTGCTCATTAGACGTTTTGCGCTATTGGACATTTAGCTACTTAGACATTCTGATCGTGAGGCAAATATTCGATTCAACCTGGGGTTTGAACCTGAGACTAGCGTCGAAAGCACTGCCGACCACGGCACCGAAAAATCCATCTATTATAACCATAACACTCCATTTTCTTTTGCGCATAAAATTAGACACTTACCCTGTGATTCAAAAAGGAAGCGTAGGTACTTTTTGTGAAATAGTTTTTAAAAATAATAAGTAAATAAATAAAATTATTTTATTTCAGACAATGTCCATAGATGGTTAGTAACAAAAATCTTATAGCCTATGTTAGTATAGTTCTCAATTTAAAATTTTTAGTTATCGGTAATATTTATCAAATTTAAATAAGCACATTATATTATTATATTATATTTATTTAATTAAATTTAAGTTATATTAATTTTAGTTATAGTCATATAATGAATTATCAGAATTCATTTCACAATAATTAAATTCATAAAAAATAAGCAAGTACACTAGTTATAAAAAATAAAATAAATACAATAATTACCATTTCATTATTACCCAACCATGTGTACAATGTGCAACCCACAACAGTGACCAATGTAAGGGCAGTCCAGCCTATCAGCGAGCGCCTTTAACATGCTGTTGGAGCTCCCCCGCACTCGTCTTACAAGTGAAGCCCCTCTCTTTCGCATTGTTGCATAAAAACAATTCACTCTCGCTTCAGCGAACATTGTCGACGCACTGCAATAGCGAGAGAGCCCCAACATCATCCTGAACGCGTTATTGAACTGGACGCGAATGACACTATATGATTTTTGCGTGTAGTCCGCCCACAGGCTGCAGGTGTAAAATGTGGTACAAAAGGATCTAAATAAAGTCTTTTTGACTTCTAATGAGCATCGTGCAAACCTGCGAATTACCATGTTAGCTCTGACTGTTAGCGCCCTTCGCTCCCGCTCCACATCGGCATCGTCTTTCAAGTAAGGTGTGACAATATGGCCTAAGTACTTGAACTTATCGACCCTTTAGAGCCATTTAGTGTTATAGATGGCATTTCTACCACTTTTTTTGACCCTCCCTGAAAAACCATACATTTACTCTTTGTGACATAATATAATAAGCCATGAGTAGTCGCATACAACTCACACGTTTTTATTAATTTTCTAAGCCCACAGACGGAGGCGCTCAGTAGCACCATATCGTCCGCGTAGCTGATATTGTTAAAACAAACGCCGTCTATGTAACAACCGATATGTTGCTTACTGAGCGCCTCTATCAATTCATTAATGTACAGATTGAAAATCGTAGGTGAGCTTAACCCCCCCTGCCTCACACCACATTCCACTCCTGCCCACCTCACATAGTTTACCTGATTCCTGTACCAGGAATTTTTAAGTGTTAGGATTTTGTTCAATTTTATAGTAAATTAATTTCTAATAAAGTAAACATTAGTAGAAGTTTAAACTCTGTACACACTTAAAGTATAAATAACATACTTTAGTAAAAATTAGTAACCTAAGCTATTGTGCCTTCGGTGTTCTCGGAATTTTACAAAAAATACGACCAATTTTTGGTTTATTCCAGTTTGGCCAGTACTGTGTAAATTTACACTCACTGGTTTTATAAGAATTGTTCTTTAACTACTTTTTACATTTTAAAAGTGGATGTTAAAGCAAACTGTGTTCATCTATTATATCTCTGTACATATTAAACGCTTATTCGAAAAGTCAGGCAATTTTTTTTTCATAATAGGTAGTGGTATAATATACTAACAACAGCGGGAAAAGGTTGTTAATTTACCGAATTAACAACTTTCTGAGATACATCAAATATATATGTATACATAATATTCTGAACAATTTACTATCTACAAAGATTTCTATCGACAGTGCTTTTTATGGGCCGTCGTCCGGCGGCGGGGCGGTCGGGGATTGAGGAGGATAGACAACAACTCATTTAAAAGCTTGGTGATTAGGAGTCTTATTCTAAATCCTTCCTGATAGGTATATCAGATGCGCTGTTGGTTTTTTTTTGTATTATTGAGAACATTTATGTATAAATAAAATAGTTGGAGAAAATTTCTCTTGGAGCGAGCACCACGACCGCTTTACTAATCTGTGGTGAACGATGTTGGTGGTGAATTTAATAATGTGTTTTAATTAATAGGTGTATTTAAATGTGTAATTTGTCACTGTTTGTTTACCCAAATAAACGTAAAAAAAAAACTCGTGGCTGATCTCGACAGGAACTTCGACTGTATCTCTCAATGGGGTACCGAGAACCTGGTTGAGTTCAATGCCCGCAAGACACAGGCGTGTGCATTTACAGCCAAGAAATCCCCTTTCCTTCCCCTACCCTCTGTTCAGAATGCATTATTACCAATGAAGGACAACCTTGACATCCTTGGCATAGACGTTCGTCGAGAGCTCAATAATAAAAAACTACATCGAAAGATGTATAGGGCTAGCTTCGCGGATACTAGGAATACTGAATAAGGTAAAGCGATTCTTTACACCGGACTAGAGGTGTCTGCTGTACAAGACGCAGATTAGACCCTGCGTCGAATACTGCTCTCACCTCTGGGACGGCTCCGCGAAGTATCTGCTGGACGCTCTCGACGCTATACAGCGACGGACTATCCGTATTATAGATTGTCCGGAGGTGACGGGAAGCCGCTAGCTCAGCACCGAACAATAGCTTCCTTGGCCGCAATCTATCGTATTTACCACGGCGAGTGTTCTGAAGAGCTCTTCAATCTGATCCCACCCTCTTCCTTCCGATCCCGAACAACGCGTGCCGGGCAGAGATGCCATTCTCACACAGTGGATAGCATGTTCGCGAGCAGGGCCGTCTTAAGTCTATTCTGCGCCGGGGTGCGGGACTCAGCCTGCGCCCTCGTTTTTTTTACACTGCATCGTGCCACGCGACCGACGACACACTGAAGTATGAAAGGGGTCCTAGTCAACCAAGAAAACAGTACACGTAATTTAGATAATTTATTTATTTATTACTCTAAAAAACAAAATTAAACTTAAAACTTCGATTACTAAATAAAATAATTTATTTACAATAAGAATTACAATATACAAAATAAACATAATTATAGACTAAAAATATTTACATTACAAAACATCGTTTAAAAAATCCTCCGCGTCATTGCCGACTGGGAAGGTTCCAAGAATGCTGGCTGTGTTGCCACGTTGGATGGCGATACTTATTCTTTGGGCCAGAAAATAGCCAGCCTTCTGGTCCTGAGAAGCATCGATTAGACGTTTAGCAATGTCTCTATAAAGGCGGCGAGCACTCGGACCCCATGACCCCAGTGTCTCAACCCCAAACGGCTCAAATATGTAATCACCTGCTAGGTTAGCATATTTACGCCGTTTAAAGCCTTCAGCCGATGCAGCAGCAGCGCCGGCACATCCGGATGTGCTTGGAAGGTGTGAAGGTGCTAAGGTGTCAACGCATGTAGCGTCCCACACCAAAGGCCTTCCCATCTTCCACGGTAGCAACGACATACCGTCCGGTCTCTTTCCATCGCTTCGCGCTAAACCATTTGGTTCACGTACGGCCGGAAGACCTGCGGTGGAAAGAGCCCTACGAATTATGTCGTTTAGAATAGCGTGCCGAGGTATACGACCTGCGCTTCTGCTACAAGAAAGGCCATGGTGTCCCAGATTATCGACGGCTACTCCACAGGTGCAATGATGCGGGGATACACAAGGTGTACCCAGCCGAAGGCAAGTGGCAATGCGGAAGGTAGTGTCGTCCAACATTGTACCGATGTTGGGCGATGGGAGCGCCTGGATCCATAACCCTGACTCCCTAAATATGTATTTATTACATGTACATACACATACATCAAACAAACTAAATTTTTCTTGCTTTTGAGTTGGCAAAGATTTTAATTAAATCATTTATTTTTATATCAATTTTGGATTCTATACTTATAATGGCTAAGTTTGTCAGTCTGTCTTGGGTCATGGTTGAACGAAGATAATTTTTTATTAATTTTAATTTTGAAAAAAATCTTTCACCTTCTGCTACTGTAACAGGCAGTGTTATATATATACGCATAGCTGTTGAGATATTGGGAAATGAGGAAATTAAATTATTAGAGAATATTATATAGCTTAAAATATCAGTGGGAGTAGTTGTTGATGCAGTGGGAAAAAATATTGGCAACAATTCTAATTCATTATATAAATCCTCCCCGTCAATATCAAATCTATTTTGAAATGTTAGTTTTTCTTGGAGCCAATAACACTGAGATTTTTTTTCATGCATCTCTAATTTATTCCAGCGGAAGAGGGAAAAAACTGAATTGTGTTCCGTCAGCAAATCGAATCTCTCATTTAATTTCGAGATAGCAGTGTCCAGTAGAAAAAAATAAAAACACACTTTAAATTTGTTGGTTGGGTCTAAAATTTGCTCATCTGCAGCCTCGTAATCAAAATGTCTTTTTCGGGAACGTGGACGAGCAGTTTCTTTAAATTCTGTTTCGCATTCTAATTCTTCAGCTATTAATTTTGCATCAGATAAGAACTGTTCAAACGCGCTAACGGTGCGGTATATCTCCAAATCTTTTTTAACCAGATTAATCACTTTGGTAGCTTCTGAAATAATTACCTCAGATTTTTGCTTACAATAATAATCTTTAGTAAAATATTGTACCATATAACTACTGAACATATAAATCTATAAGACTTTAGTTTGTCATACTTGTTATTTGTAAAAATATAGTATAATGCATCGTAAATTTTATCCATGTTAAAACGGAGTGCTCTAAGAGCATCAAATCTACTTTCCCAACGCGTATTTGAAAGAGGTTTTAATGTCAAAGTAGGTATCTGTTTCATAATTACATCCCAGCGTGATGTGGATGCTGAAAAAAATGCATAGATTTCTTGGACAATACAGAAAAAGATTGTAATTTCCAATGAGCTTTTAGCGACGTCATATACTACTAAATTAAGGGAGTGAGCAGCACACGGTACGTAAAAAGCACGAGAATTCATGTCCAATATTTTTTTTTGGAGGCCTATTTTTTTCCCCCTCATATTGGCCCCATTATCATATCCTTGGCCTCGCAAATCATCTAATTCAATATCGCATGATTTTAAGAAATCTAACAAATATGTCGCCAACCCTTGTCCGGTAGTATCAGTTACAGGTAAAAAATCCTAAAAAATGTTCTCGTACCTAAGCTCGTTATGTTGATGGTATGGATTTAAATAAATAAACCTTACAATAACAGTAAGTTGTTCTTGGTGTGAAATATCAGGTGTGCAATCTAGAATTACAGAGTAGTATTTCCATTGCTTCAGAAGACTAATTATAGTCGTTTTAATTTTTTCAGCAATTATACTAATCAGTTCATTTTGAATGTTATGACCAAGATAATGTGGCATGCGATGCTGAGCTCTTTGAATTCGAGCAATGTGTTCTGATAGTGTACTATCAAAATTAGATATACTCTCCACCAACTTTAAAAAGTTACCATTATTTGGGTCATACAACTTCTCGGTTGTGCCCCTAAATGCTATATTTTGACCTGCCAAAAAATTTATAATTTCGATTATCCTTTCCAAAACTGCCGTCCACCTCTTTCTTTCGCGGTCTATTTCAGTTTGATTTACCGAGTCTCCTGTTTGCCCTTTCAATAAGTCATTTTTTAGATCCAAATATTTTTTAGAGAGCATAATAATATGTGCCCTGAACTTTTTTCATGTCGTTCTATATTTCTCGACAAATGCCCCCAGTCTTTGTAACCAGTGGGGGCATTAAATGCAGTGACATTATTATTAAAAAGCTTACAGTGAAAACAAAATACAGAATCAGTAGATGTGGAATATACAAGCCAAACTCGATGAATAATTTCGTTGTTTTGTAACTTTTTACTGTAATATGTATCTGAAAACGACCTCATGTTACTATCTGAAGGATAGTTGGATTTTTAACTGAATCGGTCCACATTCTGTTAAAAATAATCTTAAATTATCGGGTATAACTTGCGGCCAGAGAGCAGGATCATTCGCGACATTTTCACAAAATCGTATCTGGTTCTGTTGCTGGTTGGTTAACAATGGGAATTGGTTCACTTGGAGTAAGCGAGCCAGGCGAGGTACTAATACTAGTATGAGCTGGAACTTGTGGAATACTCGTAGAAGTTTTCTCTTCTAAGTTGACTGTCTCTTCTAACGTTTGGGTGGATGTTGACGAAGATGTACCTAAAAAATCATAAGATAGTCAACTATTTGTATAACCAAGTGTGGTAAAAACAGCGCCTTAAAGTTAAGGCGGGCAATCGGGCATAGTCTAATCCGATAGTCCGGGCGAGCGCGCTCAGTGTGGAATTGCCGAGGCGCTTACGCACGCTTTATGCGTAAACAGTAAGAAATTAAAATACTTTAGTTGCGATTGGCGGATCTCGCCTGCGGCGGATATTTCATGAAAAAACATAATTCATAATCCCCAAAAATAAATCACAAACACAAGCCATATAAGTACAGAGAGTCCAGTCCACTGTTAGACATGAGCCTCCAAAACTATGGGGTTATTTATTGCCATAATCTCCACAATTGGAACGCGTGTTGGACATATCACACAATACAAAAAATTAACACAAAATCAAAAATCAAAATCAAAATATCTTTATTCATGTAGGTCACAAAGTAACACTTACGAACGTCAAAAAAAGAAAATGCTTCTACATTTATTAATTTGGGTTTGGAAATTTGTTATAAAAACGCACACCAAATCCTGCAAAGGAGTCATAAACCTTCTGTAAACGATAATACGTCCCAACCAATTTATGCTTATTTCTAGTATTTATTGCATTTATGTCACTGTTCTTACTGTATAGATGTATATTCTGTTTAACGAACATAATATTCGTATACAGGGTGTCCCAGAAGTCGACGTCAAGCCGGAATCGGGTAACAGGCTAGGTCATAACAGTTGTCAGAAAAATATAAAAAGAAACTAGGTCTTGTATTTTAAAAATTATAGACGTTCAAAAATATGATAGTTGTTACTGACGTTATTAAATAAAGCAGCAATAATTGAAAAACTTTTTTTGCGTTCAGAAGTAAATTGTTGGTTGTAAACCAATCCAGAACGAGTGCAAGTGAACTATTTAAATCGTAAAAATTCCTCAGCTTGCGATCAACTTTAAAAATAAGTGATGTGTATCATCGGCGAATAGAACAATGTCGCACAAGTTCTGTACATAGAATGGTAGATCATTAATCATCATCTGCCTGCCCTTATCCCAATTATTTGGGGTCGGCGCAACATGTTTTTCATGGTAGATCATTAATGTAAACTAAAAATAGAAACGGACCTAGAATTGATCCTTGTGGCACGCCCATAGCTACAGAAGCCCCTAAAGACCGACTACCATTGATATCAACATGTTGAATTCTATCACTGAGGTATGAGGCAACTAGCTCCAGTGCCGAATCTCTGATACCATAATAATTGAGTTTCCGTACAAGGTCTGAGAAGGTATGTATTTAAATAAATATTGCACCGGCCGGGATTCGAACCCGAGACCTTTGGCACAAGAATGATTGTTAGTTACTAACCATTGCGTGTTGCGGTGCGCAATCCGCAAAAAACAATTAATTAGATATTGGCATAATCATGAAAACCTACTTTATTTAAGACTAATTAGGTATACAGTTACAGGTAACTTATACAAAAAATAAGAAGTGTAATAATAATAAGTAGGTAGGAACCCAGGCAGGATACACCAGCGACTTCTGTCACTGATTTATGCCACTTCAGATGTTTTATTTATGGTACCAACTGACTGAACTTACCAGGTCGAAAGAAAGAGTCAATCGGAGAAGTTAGCTTTTTAATTTTTTCTTCTTTCTCCAGTTTCCTTTTTCTATTTTGAGCACCCGATGATTTCTTTTTATCCCATTCGGCCATCTACAATAAAATCAAATTTTAATTTAGTATTTAATTTTTCTTTCTTTATTCTAAATAAAGTAAGTAGTTTTTTTATCAATCACTAACATTAAGAATTTGTATTTTTGCAATTATAAACATTTAAACAAAACAGTCATGACTCTCTCTCATAAACAAATGATGTGATGATGATGATGTGATGATAATGATTGTAATGTACCTAACACTAACACTTAAAAAATAAAATTGACTTACCTTTATATTTTTTCTCTAAGAACTTCCGTGCTAATTCGCCGGTTGTCGCAAATGAAATGAGCTAACGAATTCAATTACATACTTAAAAGAAGAAATCAGATCAATCACTGAGTACTGACCGACACACACTTACCTACATAGGCGCCGCGTGCCGCGCTGTAAATTCAAATGAACTTACACCTAATTGTAGTGATTTAGAGATCATTTCTCTTTAAGTGCGAGCGCCCGGACGGCTATGTCAAAGGACGCAACAGACGTAGAAGTGCCGCGCCGCCGCCGCGCGCCCATTTCAAATGAATGAACTTACACTCTATTGACTTAGATCATTTTGCTTCAAGTTAGGGCGACCGGGCGGCAACATGTCAAACGTACATACATAGACTCTCTTTGGATAAGAGATTTAGCCGCGCGCGCGTAAATAAAATTGTTATTTCTGTAGTGTAGTAATGCGGTATGACAAGCGCCGAAAGCGTAATAAAAGTGAAAAAAAAATTATTGTTGATGACTATTTATTTTTTGCTTGCGCATACATATTTGTCGTAAGTAACAAGTATATAAAACTGTGCAAGGGCGTTAAGTTCAATGAAATATCCAAAAATTCAGCACTCGACAGGCGCCGCCGGGCGTTCCGCGCCCAGATGCACCGCACCCCTTGCACCCCCTGGTAAAGACTCTGTTTCCTCTCACATATAACCCTGGGTTCCTTAAGCGGAGCGTGAAGAGGCACATCGTAGGTCGTCAAGTTGAGGGCCACTCTCTATAGTATTGTGTGCTGTGAGAGTGGCCCACAATCGCTAGACGTCGCTCGTCACGACTTACCACCAGGCGGGCGGCGCCAATTTGGCGAACCAAATATAAAAAAAAAAGTAATATCTACGAACCGTATTTTCTATGAACAAATTTTTGTATCGACAGTGCTTTCTATGGGCCGTAATATCTACGAACCGTATTTTCTATGAAAAAGATATCTATCGACAGTGCTTTCTAAGGGCCGTAATATCTACGAACCGTATTTTCTATGAACAAAGTTTTCGGCGAAACGTGCTTTCTGTATATAGTAAGAGTCGATGAAGCGTGTTTCTGTATAACGTTCCACACTCCTGTGACGTCCTTCTAAATCCAAAATGGCGGCACATACAAGATGGCGGACTAATCTGCCCTGCTTATTGCTTATGCAGTACTTGCATAAACGCGGTTTCGAGATAAGCGCGAAAACATATATTTTGATATCTGAACTACAACTCGTTATTATATAACATTTGAAGTCATCGACACGCACACATTCTCAGACGCTCAAACCCAATCGGGTGCCACTAGTCCACTACGATACTCACACATGACAATAAGATTAACACATTGACATTTTCACAAACACATACATATACATTTTATATCATAACACTATAATGATTCTACCAAAAGTTACCGCCTACTATTGATGTAACAGTGTCGTTACACGTTATCAATAAATTTGACAAAATCGACTATTAAAATCAGGTTTCAAAAATGATACAAAGGTGGAGTTGTTTATAAAAGTGTGACTTTATTTGCTATATGTTTTATTTATATATTTATTTATATATATATATATTTATTAAGACCTACACAAAAGGGAAAAAAGCTTTTTTCAAAAAGAGATTTCTAGATCTTCGATTCCCCGCGCTGAATACTTGTACAAATTTATTTTTAAATCATAATGCATATGTCATAATGCAGTTTTCTATTTTTACTATTATCGATTAGTAAGAACAGATCTTCGTATGTCTTAAAGCTGCTACACACTGTGCCGGCGGCAGTGCCGTCGGGTTTATGCCGAGCGGCACTACCGCCGGCAATACAAGCCGCCAAGCATCATTCCGGTTGTGACAGTCATGTAGAACGCTAGTGCAGTACCTGCATATTTTTGGTTACAATGAATAAAGAAATCATCAGCACTGCCGCCGCAGTTGTAGTTTTTATTATAATAAGAAAATAATATAAAAGGAAGAGACGGTTTTGGGTGCGTCCAAGTTTACGAAATAAAAATGGCAGAATGGTACTGTAATGATTCTATCATTACAGTACCATTCAGTACATACAGTATAATAAAGACGATGTGGGGTCAGCGTTTGTGTAATAGTATGTTCTTTGGGTTTCTGAGAATGACATATGAAGACTTTGAATTTTTGCTGAAGAGTTCTGAAGTGTACATTAGAAAAAAAATACTAGCTGTAGAGAGGCTATACCCGCTAAAGAGAGGTTGGCAGTAACGTTGCGGTTTTTAGCTACAGGAGAAACTTATTTCAGCCTTGGAAAACTGTTTAAAATTTCAATAAAACTCCTTTCCTCACTGATTCCCGAAGTCTGTCTAGCACTGATATCAAAACTTGCACGCTATGATAAAAACGGGTCTCCCTTGTTTGACCGAAAGGAATTTGACAAATGTTCACTTCCCAAAAAAATTTTCGCATAATTTCATTTGCCAAATTATTACTTAGCAAAACATCTATTCACAAAAAATTGTAACGCAAACCTAATGTTTGGGAAATTAACGTTTAAACTATAACTTGTTGACCAACTAAGTAATTATCCTAATCTAAATAGTTCAGTTTCGTAGGAGGCTCGTGCGTAGGAGGTCACAGTTTTAACCTAACCTAACCTACCCATTTTGTTTAAAGAAGAAATTAATTAAAGACCAAATGCCATAATGACATTATACTTGGTAATATTTTGCCAAGTAAAATTTTGACCAAATAAAAATATGCGTACTAAAATCATTCGAAATATTGCAAAAGTGCAAAACTTTTAGTGTGCTTCATGTATTATTGTAACAAAAGCGTGAGGTGCATTTTAAGATATTATCAAAATGATAATTCTTCTACTCATATCTGTCAATAAAATATTTATAACTATTGACACTATGCACCTCACGCTTTTTTTACAGTAATATACATTTATTTCTTATTTACACTATTCTTAATTCAAACTTATTAAAATTTATTTTCTACTTTTTAGTTGGATTCTCTATAAAAGCGTGTTTTTTTAACTGAGTGAAGCTACTCGTAATAAAAGCGTATTAATAAAGAGGAAAGATTTGTATTTTTGTGTATGTTTGTAATGAATAAACTCAAAACCTACAGTGCCGATTTCAAAAATTCTTTCACCATTGGAAAGCTACATTCACCCTGAGTAACATAGGCTACTTTTTATCCCGGTAATGTGTTCCCACGGGAACCGGGAACGAGTAAACTAAATCACGCGGGTGGAGCTGCGGCGATCAGCTAGTGACGTTATCAGTTGATACTAAAAGTTTTAATGTTAAAGTTTATTTTTGTCTTTTTAGGGCATTTAAATAAAAGCTTGTTCTTTAAAAGATTTTTTACTTTTAATTTATATCCTTCCTTCTTTACAGAATGCGTCCTAAATCTAAAACCACGAGAATCCCCGGGCGAGACAACGCCGCCTGAATCGCCGAGGTAGGTACTTCATGTTTAGGAAAGTAAAACAGACGAAAGAGGCGTTGGTACCTGCATAATATAAAAGTGCCTGGTGAAATGTGGGCGCAACCTACCCCTTCGAGAATAACGACGTGGGTTTGTGTACATATGTGTGTAGGTATATATTTGTTGGTAAAAAATATTGTGTTGCAAAATTAGAACGTTTTTACATAAAGCTTTTCATGAGTTAGTTCAGGCGAAGGTGAACTATTGTCAATTTACAATTGTTTGTGCATTACACGTTTATTTGAACAATCTTATTTCTTTGTATTTTTTAAATACAAAGAAATAAGTTCACCACAAGTCATCCTTATCGACAATATCTTTGCCTTCTCCATTTACATTATTTCGAATGTCCTATATGTGTATTGTCATGCTCATGAACATGCTTTGTTCTCTAAAGTAAACACGTGTATGCACATAGAAAATGTCTCAGAGTTATCCGATTTGGATAGATTTAGATTAGCAACATAATATTTCTATTGTACTCTGAACAAATGATATTTCGGCTGAATGTAACCTCAGTAAAATAATTATGCGTTTTGCGATTTGCGGGTTGCGATAATAGGTCAGCTGCGTAACCTGGTATGATAATATACATCTACAGGTATTTCGTGTTTCGTGTTTATTCCCGTCTTCAAGTATTAAAATACTAGGTAAAGCTACGCTGCTGTAAACAGTGCGCGGCTTCGTATTGAGCAAAGCGTTTTTTTTTGTATTTAAATTGAATATTTGAGCTAGGGTGAAAAAATTTTAATTATCGGTGAAGAGATTGCTGAGAAACGAACATCCGAACATTTTAAATTTAACCTGCTCCATGGGAGCTCCGCTCGCCTTCGGCTCGCTTCGCTCAATAAGTAGATTTTCACAATCCACTTATATTTTATTTACTTTTATTTTTCTACCTTTTGATAGCTACTCTTTAAAATTAGATTTACTTAGAGCACTTGACAATTTTGTATTTCTGTTCAAATGTCTCATGTTGTCCCAAAAATTTAATGTTAACAACATTGTTGTTCGTAGCTTAGTGGTTATAGCGATCACCTAGTAAGAAAAAGGGTGCTGGTTCGAATCCAGCCGAATTTAGGTTTTGCGAATTATATAAGTAAATATTAGTTAGGTAATGAAGGGATGTTGGTGACGTTTGCGTATGTTCGCCAGTCAC
Organism: Nudaria mundana; assembly: GCA_963556515.1. Taxonomy (NCBI): domain Eukaryota; kingdom Metazoa; phylum Arthropoda; class Insecta; order Lepidoptera; family Erebidae; genus Nudaria; species Nudaria mundana. The sequence continues at coordinate 37,866,386 of OY748286.1, read as the reverse complement.
AAGCCCCAAGTAGTGGAGGCTCCGCCGGGGTACATGCAGGCGCTGGTGAGGCGCATCGTGAGCAACATCGCGCTCCGGGTGCACCATCTGATCGTCAAGTACGTGCAGGATGACATCGTGCTATCACTCAACGTGAAGCACCTGCTCATAGACAGCGCTGGTGGCAACTGGGAACCGGCGTTTGCAGGTTTGTAACATATTCATTGTTTATTCAAATATTTATAAATCATTCAATTGTGTTGATAGGGAGTTTTGAATATGAATTAAATTTAAGGAAGGAAGTCATGGAAATATTACTGGAGGGGCTCGTAGCTAAGGGTAACGGGCTACGTTAACACATTGCAAACAAAGCAAACACTGGATCGGTGATCATTTCTTACGACACCTTTTGAGACCTCTCCGTCGTCGCTTCGGCCGCCCTCGTAACTACAGGTTCGTAACTAGTTGAGAACGAGGAAAAAATGATCCGTGTTCGAAACCAGTTTCGAGAGAAGAAGGTATTTTCCTTACTCGAAACCACGGTTTCAATCAAAGAATTTTATTATTTGTGTGTGTCGATTGATAATCAATTGACGTGGTGTCCACCACGGGAGCTGTAGTAGGAGGTAAGTAGGTAGGTACTTACAGTTATAATTGGGGTGTAGAATTTATTATTTGTGATATTGATAATTGATAAAAAAGAAAACATATTATAGAAGAATATAATATTATATTTGAAATTAATTATTTAGTTAAAATGAATAGTTTAAAATGAAAATGAGGATATTATTTCCAAACTATGTCCTACTGTAATTTTGTTCTCTTTTAATTCCATTATTGAATGATCAATTTCTTCATCTATTTCAATGCAGTTCGCCGCTTTTTTGGTGCGCTTCTTGAAGACATCCGTAACTTTGGTCTCTTTAGACAATCGTTCTAATAAATTGGCAAAGATGCATTGATTGCATGGGTGATTACTTCGATTAATACAAATAACGTTTAATTTTTTTCAAAAAAAACGGCAATTTCATAGGTAACGACCTAATATTTATTATTCATTGATTCCTCAATATTAATTGGGCTATTTCGTAACCACTGGGTTTCGAGTAAGGAAAAATCCTTCTCTCGAAACTGGTTTCGAACACGGATCATTTTTTCCTCGTTCTCAACTGGTTACGAACCTGTAGTTACGAGGGCGGCCGAAGCGCTCTCCGTGCCTCGGCGATGTTAAACCGTTCGGTCTCAGTTAACATACGAACACCTATGGCAGTTATTACGGGTAGTTGGAGCCAAAGGAACCAAAGGACTTTCAAGCCATCGTCTCCCGCACTTCAAATAAAAGAGGTTCTGTTAAATATACTCAAAGTTTCCTACAACGGCAGGTAGTTGCTAATATTGTACAAACTTGTCCATTAACATCAACAGATATCGATACAAGGCTGCCATCGGTGCGAAGGATCGTCCGTATAGATGACCTGACGCTTTGCCTCGACAAAGCCGACGCCGATGGGAAAATTAGGTTCTACCAGGAGCCGTTACTCTATCGCTGTCACTTGGATCTACGGTACATTTTTGTCACATTCATTTGAAGTCTTACAACCTTATCAGATTAACAGTCGACAGATATTCATGGTGTTTTCACTGCACATCTGACTAACTTGGGGCAACAAGGCTAGGTTTCATTAATCAAAGCTATAGCGATTCCCCGCGACTTCATCGCATGGTAATTTTACAGTAATGTTATATTATACGGGACTCGTGGTCTAGTGGTATTCCGTGCCTCGAAGAGCACGTTAAGCCGTCGTCGGTCCGATTGTCATACAAATATCTGTGACAGTCGTTAGGGGTAGTTGGTGAAATCAAAGATCCTCGCGGTTTAACTACAGAACTTCTATATCGCCCATGGGTTGTGGAGGTCAGATGGCAGTCGCTTCACGGAAAATATCGAAGTTCAGCCGAATCGCGAATTAGACTGGAAAGCCCACCTCAACTGCGTTGGGAAAAGGCTCGGTGGATTATTATATTATACAGACTTGGACCTTAGAATTCCCCACATCGTCCTTACTTCCATCTTCCCACCAATCTTGCCTTCCCAAAATTCCCATATTTCGGTAACCGAGCTTCCCAGCTCAAATCTGACCTCATTTTAGACCCCCCTAGAACCTTCAGCATGCTTCCGGCTTCCATGTTCCTTTCAAATTGAAGAGTCTGTTTATAATTCCAAATTAACATACATTCACTATAGATGCATAAAATTCTGAAATAATATAGTTACGATACTTGGGTAAAAAACCGCCCGCAGAGACCACAGAGGTGGTCAAAGTCCGTCGGGCGCCACTGGAAATACGTTCTGCCTGTAACCAGAGACGCCCGGCAACGGACGTTAGAGCAGCCGCGGCCTTGGGCCGCGGAACTAAAAAAACAACGCCATCTAGCCTCAAACTAAGCAGAGCTTGTGATATGAGTACTAGATAAACTGATATAAATACTTATACACATTTAATTTTAACGGGACCTCTACTGGCACATAGCTGGTGTTATATTACTTTCAGAGGATGTTCTGCATAAGTCTAGTTTGTACTTTACTGGAAACAATGGTGTGTAGTTATTCCTCCGCTTTGACTCTGTTCCTACTCCATACCTCTTGACCCCTGTTTATAAGAACGTTGTATGAAAATGCTTTTGGAATGCATCTTTAACATATAAATGATGAATGATGTATATCGGTACGTACAGGGTGCTATCAGGGTTGGTATCGGCGAACACGCGGCGCGCTTCGAGCATCAGCGTGTCCCTGCGCTCGTCCAAGCTAGCGTTCAGCGTGACGAGCGACCAGCTCACGCTGATCCTGCGCATGCTGCAGGAGCGCGCCAGCCCCGAGCCGGGCTCGCAGACGAACGCGCCGACCACATCTGCCATGCAGCCCAATGCACGTCAGTTCAAACATGTTCACTTATAGTTTTAAGCTGAAGAAATGAGCGAAGCGTCTGTATGTATTTTTGAGCTAGCGGAGACATTTTTCATCCGATCTTCACGAAACTTGGCACAAGTGTTTCTTCATTTAATAATTATTATCCTTTCTGAGATTGAGGGGGAAAAACCCTAATACTGTGTTAATGTTCGCGAGGTCTTACTGTTGTTGAGGTGTTACTGTTCGATCATATGGGCGACCGCTAGTTCAATACTAGCGGTCGTCAGTAGGTCTTGAATATGTGTAAGAACTTGACTACCTTGGATATAACAACTATATCGCAGAAGCCAAAAATATTATTCGAAGGGTGTATTAAGCGATTTTATAAATGTTGAGTACTCTCATGAATCATACATAGTGCAAACAATAAACCTGAAAACCCCGTATAGAACTGATTTGAGTTGTTAGTCCTATTTTATTGTGGTGTTCGTACAGCATTGTAACAATTACAGCGTCAGCAAGCAACTTGAAGTCTAGTTCAATGGAATCGAATCGTTCGACGAACAGTTGGAGCGAATGGGCGTGGTCGTGGCTGCCCGCGCTGTCGGACAAGCGAGGCGGCGGCGGCGGCGGCGGGTCGGAGGACATCCCCGCGCCCCCCACACCGCTGCCCTTGTACTTTGATGCGTTCATTGACGATCTATCGGTTGTATTCAAGGTATTAAATAGTTGTTATCAAAATAATTGGTCAATATGTGAATTTAATACAAATTTGGCATTATATTTTACCATTATAATAGCCTACGCTTCAACATATCTGACGACAAAAAGTTAAACAAGATTCTGTCTTCACCGGTCCCCATAGCTATGGACTCCCCGACAAGTAATTTACTCATTTGGTACAGGGCATTACAATGTCACGATTGTGACTTGTTCATTGTATGTTGTTAGTAAGTTCAAGGAACTACCAGTAGACGGCTCTAAGCAATGTTTTTATTACAAATTAGGACTATTATTATATAACGCCATCTAGTCTCAAAGTAAGCAGAGCTTTTGCTAAGAGTACAAGATAACTTTTACAATATATGTGGGATGTGTGATTAATTAAATTGTTTAGAGTTTTGGGTATTTCTTTATTATCTAATTTTTTATTTTGTAAAAAACCAAATTACACCCTCATACGTCCTTCTATATACACTAACTGACACTCCACCTGCGAGTCGTCATACTCCTTATTTAAAAATAAAAATATAAACGATAATAAGGTTTAATATACCAAACACCACATATATGTACCACATGTTTGTACTTTTGTTTGTAAATACATACACACCTACATATTATTCCTACAAACATTGAGGGTGTGTGGGTCGGGTATGGGCAGGCGGCTCAGTGCATGTTGTATGTTGCAAGGTGATGGAGCAAGTGGAGGGACTGAGCCGCGCGCGCGCCCGCAGCGTGCTGGAGCTGTGCGCGCACCACGCGGCGCTGCGCGGCTCGGCGTGCGCGCCCGCCGCCGCCTGCGTGCGCTTCGGCGCGCGGGACGTGCTGCTGCACTCGCACGGGAACTGCACCTGCGGAGTCACCAACTATGATGCGGTCTGCATACCGACAAATACTATCTCTACTCCACATCTCTACTCTTTACTCATTCAATACATACAAGTCTCTGTTTTCTATTACAATTAATGCATGTGTAAGGACTAGCTGATTAGCGCAGCTCCGCTCGCGTGATATAGTTTGCTTGCTTCCAATTCCTTCGGAAACACATTCCAAATTAGTTCATTAATTTTGGAGCCTATTCAATTCAAAACAAATAATATTGATAGTTCAGATTGCGGTTTGCGATGTCAGTGTCATATACAAATATCGCTCCATAATGTCAAATAAAGTCCTCCGCAGCGGCTGTTTGTCGGTCTGATCGCGAAAAACTCGAAAACTACTGCAACCGATTTTCATGCTACTCGTACTTTCACTATGGATAGAGTGGTTCTTGAAGAAGGTCTTATGTAATTTGTCACGGGCCATGCTGTAGACGTCCGCTAGTGTGTTATAAAGATGAAATATTTGAATCGTTCCTTTTACTGACAAAAAATAACGCAACTTTTAAGTTTTTTGTCTGTCTGTTGGTAGTGGCTAATCTCCGATTTTAGCGAAACTTCGGCTGACGTTATAAGGAGTAACTTAGGCTACTTTTTATCCCGGTAATGTATTTAGACAGGAATCGGGTACCATAAAACTTATTACATGGGGGCGAATAGTTATGCTAAAATGTGAACATGTAAATTCTAGTCGAAGAATCAGCCAACGAACTATCTGAAGCGGTTAGAGTTCTCGGAGGCCGACGAGGGTTGGACGTGGCCCAAGGAGACGTTCGCTCACCCCACGCTGGTCGCGCTGGAGGTGGGCGAGGACTACCGCGGCTCGCCTGACATTGTAAGTGGAACTCGTCTCACTCGTCTTGTACTCGTCTTGTACTCCATTCAAATGTATGTCTTTTTTCATGTTTGTTCCTCATATACCTCGACTGGGTGTACCGATTTTAAAAAAAACTAGTTATCCCGAAGAACTTTGTATCGCCTCAAATAAAAAAATAAAAAAAATAAAAATGAAAAACGCGACGGTCGGACAGACAGACAGACAAATTGTCGTTTTAAATATATAGATAATAATTGAAAGCTTCTGCTTCCCGAGAGCTTCCATTTCAATTTGGTCCCATCCCGACAAATATTTGTTCCCATTGCGGTCATTTGAAGTCGGGTTTTGTGTCATCATTTGACGTGTGGCTTTGTGTACTCGTACTTGCACTTACTACGAGTACTTAGGTATTGTGATCGTGACAAAAATTGTTATATTGAGATTTGGATTTAACGCATAATATCCGAGTTAAAAAAATATTTCTGAAAGTGGAATGTATTTTCTTTCGTATTTGTGTATGTTGTACTTACGAGTATTTTAATTCTGGGACAGTTGACTGGTGAGCACATTGACATAATTTTCCAGTGTTTGATGAAGGAATTAAAAAAAGGAATATAATTTTGGATTCACCAAAGTTCTAAAAGTACACCTATGTACGTTTCTAAAATATTATTCTTAAACTCGTTTAATTGTTTTGCTATAATGAAACTACTCGACCAACATATCATGTTACACCAAACAAAATTCCAAATTATCACCAAGATATATAACACTTTTTTATTCTAGTGCGCTGCAAATATTCTATTGTAATAATAATTATTTTAATCTTCCACGAAAAATACTGGTCGTGCGCCAAATATTCCTGATTGTTACACAAAATATTTAGTATGTTAAAAAATGGGAGGTTAGGTTAGGTTAGAACTGTGACCTCTTACACACGAGCCGATCGAGCGAAGCGAGCGGTGCCGCGGGAGCGGCCGGCGAGTGCCAGAAACGACTTGCATGGTTAGGTTTGTGTTTATTTTTTATTAATAAAGCTACATCGGGTATTAATTGGTGTTAGATTCAAATATATTTTGCAGTGTCTGAAGTAAAACTAAAAAATAAATGCTTGTTTTTAAAATTAGGTGCAAGTATAACTATTTTTACAAATTTACAACAATTCTTAAGGGCCCAGATCGTGAAAATCACCGAAAAGAGTGTTACGATTTTTCATATTTAACCTATTTACATATGATTAATAACAACGATAATTTGTATATATTAAAATGAAAGACCAAAAATGATGTTAGTGCTAATTTTAACTCTTAAAACCCTGTAGTTGTTATATAATAAACGTCAACAAACGCACAAAATTGAGAAAAAATTCAAAAACCTGCCTTCGTATTTTTCAGATTTAACCCAATAAATCAACACAAATTGATAAAAAGAAACACTTTTTGAACACTGAAAAAGCCAATAAATATAACCATGTACTTTTTTTTGTACCTTTACAAACAAAGACTTCCCCTTTTAAAGCCCTAAAATCTAGATATGTTTTACGTAAATTCTCCATAGAAAAATGTATGCAAATTCAAACGCGTCCCGATAGAACGATCGTCGCAACTAATCGCCAGTGCGCCATAGAATTTCAAAGTGACTCCACGCGTGTCGGATGCTACAGCAAAATTACGTGTTGTGAATTTGTGTTTTTTGTGAAAAACTGTAAGTACAATATTTTTATAACTAATTTACTTTCAGTAAATAGAAAGTACCGATATAATGAAAGTCTGAAAGAAAACCATGATGGAACTAGATATAAATCGTAAGAAATACAAAATTATTTACTTTGTTGCGTAGGTCATTTTATGAACCTTGTAAAGTAGGTATCAATTCAGGCTTGAAACAATCAAAGCCCTGCCCACCTTATTTTCTCGAGATATGAACTGGCGGGGTATATAGTTCTCTGCACGACATACATAGATTTTTCAACATGATAAAGGCAATAGGTATCATAAACGTAATTGGTAATCGAGGGTCTCTTTTCGCAGGATAATTTGCTGAGTGCCATGCCAGCGAAAAGAAAATTTAGTACGCATTATAAAAACGTGAAAGCCAAAAGATCTCGGAATAAAATGTAAGTTCCTCCCTACTTATTTATTTACCTGCCTACTTGACTACGTCTTGTCCTAAATACCTAGAAAAAATTTACTAGATTTGTGTTAGTGTCAAGTAAAAATCCTAGTTTTATTACTTTTATTTGTGTGTATGCTTATCATGTCTTAGTAGTAATAATAATATAATCTATTTGAATTTTGAACAGGGTAGGTACATTACAAAGCAAATAGGTACAATGATTTAGATCGCCTGATTCAGACATATACCTACAACAGCATGTAAATATTGATTTGACATGTAATTAGATAGGTACACAATTAGGTATGTCAGTCTAAGAAGAAAAATTACAATGTCCAGTAGGTAATAATTACGTAATTTCAATATCTATATAAGTAATAAAGTCAATTTCTATAGGAACAATTTTCATAATAATAAATTTTATTACATAATATAGTATTAGTTTTCATATATTTATGTATTTCAAAGCAATGAGTTTGCTTACACTATTATTAGTTACAGTATTATTAGTTTTCATGTTCATCATGTCTAAATATGTGGAAGTGGAAGTAGGTATATTTCCTATCAGAAATTGCACGGGCGCGCGCGCGCCGTGCCTGGCGTAGGGTTGTACAAAAATTACAAAATAAATAAAAAGTGGATATTGATGAATAATATTTCCAGTACTGAAAATGAAGAAAACCTTCAGGCCGAGACTCCGAGCAACACTGCTACGCGCTGTATAGAGGTAAGTTGTTATACGTAATTCTTGTAGACTTGTTACATAAATAAACAAACTAGCTAGTGATGGGCGAAGACAAAATCTCAGTACCTACAGTTTTTTTTTGCAATATTTATTATTTTCATTGTGAGACAAACACATACTTCTCAATTACTTTCTAAAAAGAAAATTCACGTTCAAATCTCGTATTTTACCAAAATCAAGATTTTTTTTTGTAAAATATTATCTTTTACGCGACTGGTGTACGTATGTATGTATGTATACTAAGTAATATATCTTTGTGGCACGATAAGTTCAAAATTATTGAACCGATTTTAATGTTTTTAGTATCATTAGAATTGTCTTCTAAGCCCGAGTGACATAGAATAAGTGACGCCATAAAAAACCAATACGTATAGCGTAAAGGAAATTTATAATTTCTGTTCATCACGAACATAATATTGTATGAATTCTTTTGCACTTTTATATTTGTCTTCGTCAGTTATGAATATAAATAAATAAACAATAAAAATGTTAAAACCCGACAGATTACACCTACAATGTCACGCTAGGGTCAAGCGAGAGCGCAGTACAAGCGATGGAGAATAATATTATGACGTTATCCGATAAAATTATCGTCCTAAACCGACTTTACAAGCAACCAGTTTTTTATTATGTTTATTTATTCACTTTCATAATTGACGAAGACTGATAAAAACGTTTAAGATTTTGATCTAGTGTTCTGTGTTTCAAAGATGTATTCTAAGGGAGTTCTTAGCTATGTTTGAAGAAATTTGGCCCATACCTTTTGAATTATTTTTTATAATAAAAATCAAGCCATTATCTTTCTTTACAGGAACTAGTTATTGACAACCGTCAAGAGGGAAAGGTGGATGAAGTGGAAGTTGGGCGTAGAGTAGTGGATATTTCTTTTTTTTTTAAAGCTCTTCAGGCCATAGGGGACCACGGTCCAATGGATTGTAAGTTAAGTTACCTCAGTATAATAGGTGAAGTAAAAGTTGGTCTGGACTCAAAACTCATCATAAAATGTAGTATGTGTAATATGAAATTTACTGTGTGTTTGGTTGAAAAGAAAGAAGATAGCATGGAAGTGAATCATCAAATTGTGTCTGGTATCATATCATCTGGTGGGAGCTACTCTCAGTTAAAAACATTAAGTGCCGCAGTAGCCCTACCAATCATGTCACCTTCATTGTACAATGAAATTAATAATACGGTTTGCGATTGGTGGGAAAAGACAGCAGCACATTCCATGGCAGAAGCTGTCAAGGAAGAAGCGGAGTACGCAGTGTCTATAGGTAGTGTTGATAAAAATGGTACACCATTAATATCTGTTGCTGTTGACGGTTGTTGGAGCAAGAGATCTTATGGTAAGAATTTTTCCGCCTTATCCGGCGCAGCTGCGATAATTGGCATTAAAACTAATAAAGTATTGTTTTTTGGAGTTTAAAATAAATACTGCGTAGTCTGTGCACGAGCCGCAAAGAACAACAGTCAGCCCCCGGAACACCATTGTTTCAAGAATTATTCAGGATCATCTACCGGGATGGAATCGACCATAATAGTTGAGGGGTTTAAACGTTCCTTTGTTGATCACGGTGTAATTTATAATAAATTTGTAGCAGACGGCGATTCCAGTACTTATAAAAAAATATTAGATTCGCGTCCGTACGATAATTTAATAGTAGAGAAAATTGAATGCAAAAATCATCTTTTACGAAACTACTGCAATAGCTTGGAGAAATTGTCGAAAGACACTAAGTATCCTTGCGAGTTGCGGAAATTCCTAAAAGAAAGGTATTTGCGTTTAAGAACGGGTGTAAATGCGCGATTAAATATTGGGGGGATCAAAATCAGTCACTCGAAGAAAAAATAAAAAATCTTAGTGAAGATATTCTAAATGGTCCACAACACGTATTTGGTAATCACCAACATTGCAAGGAGTATTTTTGTAGACCTGACACTCGTCGAATAGAACCTGTTGGGTTACTTCCAGCAATTGTTGGATGCGGATTAATGGATGCAGTAGAAATTTTAAGTAAAAGACTGTCATATCATTCTAGAAGTTTAATTCATAATTGCACAAGTAATATAGTTGAAAGTTTTAACGGAGTAATTGCCAAATTAGTTGGGGGTAAGCGTGTAAATTATTCTTCCCGTGGTTCTTATGCGGGCCGATGCGCAGCTGCTGTTGTGTCTTTTAATACGGGATCGATTCATAGTAAAACTCATGAAGTCATATTTAAATCTAGTCCTAATCCTTTGATCGCGAAAGTGGAAAATAGTAATCGTAGACACCGTTTAATTGCTAAACCTAAATTAAGATTGAAAAAAAGCCACAGCGCTGTATCGAAAGACGCTCACTATGGACCAAACTGCGAAAAACCTGATCTGAGTCCAGAATTATATGAGAAAGCCAAGTCATCTTTTTTAGTTGATTTAAAGTTGTCTTGTGCTGAAAGAGAGGAGCTTGATCGACCCATTTGCAAAGAAGTAGTGCTGAGTGGATGAGTACAAGGAGAAAATTACTAACCTCATCATCGTTCGGGGAAGTTTGTAAAAAACGAGAGAGCACAAGTTGTGCTGCTCTTGTTTGTAAAATCGTTTATGGTAGTAATATCTCCAGTTTGCCTGCTGTACGGTACGGTATCGAAAACGAAGAAACTGCAATTAGACAGTTAGAAATTCAAGAGAATATTAGTATACAAGGTTGCGGTTTGTTCGTCGACGATCAATATGAATTTCTTGGTACTACACCAGATGGCATTTATGCAAACGGTTTAATTGAAATTAAGTGCCCACATTCTTTAGCTGGCATGACTCTTGATGAAGCAATGGCCAAACATACCTTTTGGGTTAAGGACAAGGCTTCCAAGGGTTATGTCATAAATAAAAATCATTACTGGTATTTCCAAATTCAGGGACAGCTACATATAACTAAAAGAAACGTTTGCATGCTTGGCATCTGGTTTGGTGCTACTGTACCTATGAAAGTTTATATTATAGAAAAGGACGACAAATTTTGGAAGGAGAAAATGGAGATGAAATTAGTTAGATTTTATTACGATTGCCTCCTTCCAGAATTAGTTGATCCTCGGCAGTCACGAAGCATGCCTATTCGTGACCCGCCCAATGTCATAGAGGCTATGAAAGAGAGGAAAGAAAGAGCTTTACGTGTTTTGAAAGAGAAGAACGTCTAATGATTTTGAAAGAGACTGAGGTAACTTAACTACCCAGCCGGTCGATTCACGTAAACACGCCAGTTCAAAAGTCGTTTTAACTTAGAAACTTAGAAATCGCCTTTTGGTTTTCTGTTTTTAACGCACTTACTTATCTAGTCTTGGATTGTCATAAATCTTCCAATAGCTCAATTTCTATACAATTCCTATACGATTTTGAAGAGTTACCTGGTGTAAACCCAAGGTCCGATCCTAATGAAATTAAAATGTGACCACACGGGATCACCAGCTTTCAAATAAAAAAAAAAATCATCAAAATCGGTTCAAAAAATACAGCGAATTGAGAATCTTCTTCTTTTTTTAAGTCGGTTAAAAAGTGTGCGAAGTGACATTTTTAAGTCACTACGCTACGATTTTTATTACGTGAATCGGGCAGCTGGTAACATTTTCATTCTGATAGGTTTTGCAATAGCAATTGATTTTATCATCAAATTAGTAGAAATCAGAATTTGATCAGTAATCATTAAAATGAAAAAAACATTAGAAACTCTTAAACTCATATTTTGTTATTGTTTACTTTCGTTTAATTAAGTATATGAATAATTTATAAATTTCATGTTTGTTTATAACTAATTTTTGTACAACCCTAGCACGCTTTTTAGGTGGCGACTCATATTTTGTTTACTTTTAATTATATGAACCATTTTTATACTTGTGTTTCATTTATTGACAATTTTTTGTACAACCCTAGAAGATTTTTTAGATTGCGAGGTGATCGTAAGCAAAAAGTATTTGAGTTTACGCAATAGGCACATTTCCTTGCGTAGATATAAACACTAGCGAGGAAAGGCGTGATGTTATTTCGACCGTACTTCCTACTGAATTTGCAATTATTTTATTGAATGAAAATTTTACGAAATAAGAATAAACTTTGGTAGTAAAATTACAAATAAATACATAGGTACTCGTAGTTGGAATTTTAGGTAAGTAGAATACAAAAAGGTCAGTCCGGACCTGCTCTTGATTGTTTATTATAAATAGAAAATCATAAAAATTGTGTCTCAAACTACTCTTATTTATTTATCTAGTAATTAGGATCATTTTATAACGAAAACTACTCTTGGAATATTTTACAAATAGGCAGTCGTTTATTTCCAATAATTCAACATTTTTGTTATGCTGTAAATATTCAACTTCAATAACAATAACTCAACGTGGAACGTTTGTCGCAAAACATTTTCAAAATCGCGCTCTCTGGGTCATTCACCCGCCCGTCGGATGATTCGGGCAACAATAGCGCTGCTGTCGCTCAAAATCGACTTTATCCGTGCGCGGTCTGGGCCCTTAAATAGGTGCTTATTATGAATATATTTTGGTGCACATTCAGTATATTTGGCGGAACAAAGGCAAAATTAGTTAAATTAAATGGGAATAAATTGAAGTACGTTTAAATACCATCCTTAAAAAAATGCCATTAAACATGTTTTTTAGTGCAGATGTTTAGATCTATATATTATAATAAGGGTTGTCGCAATTACCATAGATCCCGGAGGAAAGTTCTACAGACGGTACGGAGGAGGGCTCACCTCCGGCCGGTCCGTCCGCCTCGGCGCAATCTACCGCGACCTCCGAGGAAGGAGATCAGTTCTGGGTGAAGCTGTCTCCTCTCATCTACGTCGAGCTGGTCCACGAGAGGTCGCCACCCTCGCCCAATATCAACCCATATGACGACCCGCCCAAGGACTTCGAGTACAGGTAACCCCTTAAACGACTGGACCGACATTATGATGAAATAGACGTGTCGAAAACACAATTGAGGCAGTAGGAAGTTTACCGAGGCAGCTTTATTTAAATATGAACTTTACTAGATGTTGTTCACCAATTATAATAGGTTTGTTATTTCCAGCGACTGGGTGGAGAGCGCTCGCGTCAAGGTGAAGTTAGAGCCGGTCGAGATCCGCGTGTGTATGGGTCTCGTGCATCGGCTGATGGCGATCCGCTCTATATTCAAGGAGATGGAAATCATACCCAGAGGTTAGGTGCCAGGTGCCCATACTTTCGTTTTCGTTTCGTTTCATGTAATAGCAATGTTTACTCTTCTCCAAAAGTACTTAAGATCTTAATAATTCATTATGTTTGTTGTATTTATGCGAGCACAGTTTATATTGAGGATGCTGAAGATGGTAGTGTGTTATGTTTATAAGTGCCACTACCGGTTCCACTACCGGTTTCTTGAGCGAAAATCTCTCAAGAAACGTACAATCTATATTTACCAATATTATGAAGCAGAAGAGTGTGTTTGTTTGTTTTATTATTTGTTTGTTTGAACGCGCTAATCTCAGGAAGTGCTGGTTCGATTTGAAAAATTCGTTTTTTTTTAAGAAGTGCATTTATCGAGTAAGGCTATATAACATCACGCTAAGATCAATAGGAGCGGAGCAGCAGTGTGATATGTTTCAAAAAAGGAGGAAAAATATTTATTTTAAGAACTTCCGTTGTGTGCGCTGGCCAAACGGTTAATGTTACGTTAAAATAATGTACTAAAGAATTGTTCCTCTTTTAAAAAAAAGTCCGCGGTAGCATAATATCTATCTTTTTAGGTTAACTCACTATAACATATTTTATGGAGATGAAATTCGTTCTAAAATAATTATTTGCGTAGCTAGATGTTATTACTGGTAACGCGACGGGAACAATAGTTACAAGCGACGGGAATGTGAAATATTCCAAATCACCACGAGGACGAAGTCTCTATCTGATCGCAAGCCGGTGTCTATATTAATATTAGATTGTTGACTGTACAAACCGCCCGCGCCGACGCCGGCGAGTAGGACATCTTTTTTGTTTGGAAGGAATATATATACCTCATAATATAAAACAATGGTACATAAGTAAAATGTTTTAAGAAAAAACTTTTTAAAATTATATAATAGCATTAATTTTTCGCAGAATCAAAAAGACAACAAAACGTCAGAGAGAACAGCCTGGCTGTTCTCTCTGAGACAGTCTTGATAATGCCTCGTTTAGAGGCGAAACAATTGTCGACGTTTTGTTGTCTTTTTGATTCTGCGAAAAATTAATGCTATTATATAATTTTAAAAAGTTTTTTCTTAAAACATTTTACTTACCATTGTTTTGTCATGGATTTTCGCCAAGTAACGCCTGTTTCTATCCAATACCTCATAATATATTGTATGTTCCTTGAATCGCCTATAGTTACTTGTTTACTCGCCCTTGGTGGGACAGCTGCCCAACAAGTTCAGTAATTAACAAGCTGTCACTAAAGCTTTACTCTTTAATTCTCCTGCCTGCACCTCATTTCCGGGACCAAAAGTCGTACTCGGCTGAATGCAATGCACTTGCTGACAAAGGGACAAATCTATAACAGATATATGCCGTCATAAAGCGGTAAATGACGTCATTAAAACGGTGTCAAGTACCGCTCTCTAGGAAACCGAGCCGTTTTGTTTGTGTATGTATATTTAAAGTGCGTTAATTGTCATTCCCAGAGGCACCGATGCGAGTGTTGACAGTAGAAGAGTGCGAGTCTCTGTTGGACAACTTGCCGGAGCGGCGGATAACGTTCGAAGGGCGCGGTCTTCGGCTTCGTATATACCCGTGGAATCATTACTTCACCGAGAAACCCATCAAGTCACCGGTTCTGTTGGGGTTCGATCTGCCCGACACATCTGTGTCAATCAACGGTCCATTGTACCCACATAGGTGAGTACTGGAGTATTTATCTATACAAGCACGTCTCTCTCTCTCTCTCTCTCTCTCTCTCTCTCTCTCTCTCTCTATCCCTTACTGGGGTAGGCAGATAATATATTTCGCCTTATTTCATTTCTTTGCTGGTCCAACTTTCATCAATAGTTCAAATCGAATCGCCGGTATTGTTACTTATAATTTAATGTTTTGATCTACGTAGTGGTAGACAGAGGCGTTTAATACGCCCACATTTCGTCAGTCACTCTGTCGACCCCTCGTAATAGGGGTGAACCTATTGTTGTTTTCGGGCACCTTGAATATATTTGCCAGCGTCGCCGTCGTTGCTTGGTCGCGCTGTGCAGGTAAGTATGTTGACATATATTGTTTTATAGGTTTTTACCTATGTAATTGCCGTTTAGACTTTGGTCGACAATGACGAATTAAAGGTTAGCGTCAAAACAATATTGGTCATTTGCGTCAAATTGGTAAGGTAAAAAAGCTTGACAAATGGGTGCCCCACGAACTCAATGATCGCCAGCGCGAAGTACGCGTCGAGACATGCCTTGTATTGCTCAACAGACACACAAATGAAGGAATTTTGAACCGCATTGTTACTTGCGATGAAAAATGGATTCTGTTTGATAACCGCAAGCGCTCAGCAAGTTGATTGGATCCTGGTACAGCTCCTAAACAATGCCCTAAACGAAAACTTACCCCTAGAAAAGTGATCGTCACTGTGGTGGTCTAGCGCCGGAGTGATTCATCACAGCTTCTTACCAAAGGGGGTGAGCATTACTGCAGATGTGTGCTGTGAAGAACTGAGCACAATGATGGAGAAGCTGGCACATCTTCAACCAGCATTGGTCAATCGCTCGTCTCCGCTGCTCCTGCACGACAATACGCGACCTCATACTGCACAGCAGACGGTCTCCAAGTTGCAAGAACTGGGGTTGGAATCCGCCATACTCACCAGACCTTGCGCCTACAGACTACTACATTTTCCAGAATTTGGATAACATCTTGGCGGGCAAGAAATTCAATACCCGAGAGGCAGTATACAATGCATTTGAAGAATTTGTTGCCTCCCGTCCAGCTGATTTCTTTAACAAGGGCATCAATAAACTGCCGCTGTGTTGGCAAAGATGCATCGATTGTATGGGTGATTACTTCGATTAATACAAATAAAAAATACCTGAAAAAAAAACGTTTAATATTTTTCATACAAAACGGCAATTTCATAGGTAAAAACCTTCTTCTTCTTCTTTGTTTAAAAACGTGGCTCCATCGATATTGATCGATGATTCGCCAATGTCAAGGTAACGCTTGATTAGTTGACAGTCCCGCACAGGAGAACTAGTTATTCCTAACTAGCTCCAGGTGCAGGACAAGAAACGTTGTTCGGTACGTGAGTATCTGTGAACCCGATTTTTGCGGAGCGCCAGAGGTAACCTAAAAAGCTACCAGCCATGCGCTCATCAAAAATCGAACTTCCGGTAAAGACCTAATATTTATAAAAAGTGATCAGTCACCGACACCGGGTTTGAATCAGTGTCTCTATTACGAGAAGAAAGCTTTACTCATTCAGCAACTTGATAGTTGGTAGAACTGATGAATTTCTGCGCCATATAATTACGTCAGTGAGTTGTTTGTGGGCGACCGATTAGTCCTCTGACTAATGTCTGCTATGTGTGTGTAGGGTGTGCGCGGCGGCGTCGCAGATGCCGACAGACGCGGGCCCGCTGTGGCAGGGCGCGCGCGTGCACGTGAGCGCGGTGGCACGCGACGCGCAGGCGCTGCTCACCTCGCTGGACGGCGCGCGGCAGCGGCCGTGTGCGCGCGCGCACCTGCACCTCGTCATGCACACGCTGCTCAACAGGGACTTCTTCACCAAGAGGGACTCGGTATACCTCAGCCACTCGCTCAAGATCTGTTAGTACATGTATCATTATATACGAAACTAGCCAAGTTCCACTTCATCTGCGTGGAAATAGTTGTCCTCGGGAGTCCCTGGGGAACACGTTCCTGGAATATTTTTATGTAAATACAGTATATTGCATGTCCAGCCATTCATACCGATTTCAATCGAATTGAAAAGCTTGGGACGAGTTGAACGACGCAAATAAACTTGATTCGTTGACTTCGAATAACACTTTGGACGTAGATTCTTAGACATTTTATGCCAGATTCGCAGCTTAATAGTTAGCCAGTAAGAATAGAACCTGACGATTTGACAGGTTGTCAATATAGGTCAGTAAGTTCTCAGAAACGAGTTGTGTCGTTTACAGGTGAGCTGAATATTAGTGGTTCGTCGGCGCGTCTGCAGGCGGCGTGGTACGCGATGGAGAGCCTGCTCAAGGACCACTTGTCAGTGTTGCTGAAGCACTCCTCGCTCGCCAAGGACGCTCTCAACGATGAAGGTATCACACTCGTGAGACAGACAGACCCGTTATGTACTACGCAACTAGGTGATGGAGGTGCAATTACCGCGAACTTTGGATATTTTGGGCGAACTTTGAACACTTTTGCTAATGACTTCATTTGGTCAAATATTTCACTTAACGTAGGCCCTCTACGAGCACTTGTAAAAGGTCATGAATCTATCGCCGCATCCAAAAGAGGTAGTTTCCCGATGAGAAAAATGAGCAAGAAACTCCTTGGCATTTTTTTAACAAAATAAAAATTCATCCCTGTCTGCAACAGCCTTAAACTTGTAACAAGTTAAGTCAGTAGCAGCACCAAGAGTAGTTGAGAATAACTTGTACCCTGAGATTATCAACATAAACCTTTCTTAGTCTTTGTGTGTGAGAGTTATTATGTAAGATACTCAATAGATAGCGAAACAATTTGAATAGAAACAGCAGTGTGGCGTAAAGTTGGCTTTCCGTTAGTTAATTATAATGTTACGTGTTGTAGAGGCAGTGGTGGTGGACTTCTCGATAGAAGAGCTGATCTTGCGAGGACACTTCACTAAGGACGCCAACACGTTCACAGTGTCGCTGCGGTCGGCCAGGGCTACCGCCTTCCACGAGCCCGGTGAGTTGCCATTCCATTATGTTTGTTTGTCTATCCATTACACGCTAACTATTGAACTTATTGATGTATTATAACATTATATATTATAGCGCCTGGCGTAGTTAAACAAGCGTGGCTGTTCTCAGCACCGGACGCGCCGACGACTACGTACGTATCGTTGCCTATACTCGTATTAAACGCACGAAGTAATCAACAAGAAACAATATATTCGTAATGAAAGTGCTAAAGATGTTTGTAGTCTAAACCATCCTCGCCATGTGTACTAAATGTGGCGTTAGTGTGTTTGGAGACATAGTCGATAGATTGTACGTAGTATCGGTGTTGTGTGTCCAGGCCGTACCTCCGTATGGCGGTACAGTGGTGTAACGAGAGTGCGCCGCAGAAGTTCGACTACCTGGGCTTCTGGGCGGAACCCACGGCCATCTCCGTGGACCCGCTGCTCATCGCGTGGCTCGCCTACAAGCCCGTGATGGGGTCTGTCAGTAAGTGCACATCCACGGTACTCGTATATGCGGAATGCATTCACTATTCAACATTATTATATAGCTTTTATTAATTCATCATTTTATTTCATAGTTTCGTATTTGACTCATTTTTGATTTCGTCGTGACATTACGTCATCCTCGACCGTTTGAGTGTTCTGACGTGCAGGGTGGTTGTTAGTGGTTCAGACCGGTTCTCAGCGCTCTATATATACTCTCTATATCACTTTCACTGTCTGAATTAGATATATCGATAATAAATCTGTCACCTAACAAATCCAGCATCTCTTCTTGGGTTAAAATCAGTTTTTGCATTAAATGGCATGATGGTAAACTTTTGTATTTTGTACTATCGTCACTTCAGTTTAAAAATATTACCAAATAATCATTTCAATGAAGGACATTGTTTTTTTGAAATAGTAGTTTCACTTATATTGACTTATTGTGTCGCTCCTGTTCACTCAGAGAGTGCTGTGTGTCGGCTGTTAGTATAAAAGGGACATATTTGCAGATTTGAGCAGAACATCTCTGTCGAACTTAGCTAAGGGTCCCGTGCACTACTTCACTAAAAGGAAAATGTCGGTAAGATTTTGCACTTCAACTAAATATTCTGTTATAGTTGTAATATAATGTACTAGTACTAGTTAGGTTCGAAGATATCCTGGTGACTGGTTAGATGAACACATTGCTAAGGTAAAGCCTTGGGATGGATGACCATTTCTTAAGACACGGGAACCCCTCGGTTGGTCTCAGTTGCCATTTGCCATACGCACATCAATACCACTTATTTTTGGGTTGGTTTAAAAAGAAATCTGACTGGTCTAACTACAGAGTTTTGAAATAGCCAATGGGTTGTGGAGGTATAGAATCGTCTTAGTCTATATATATATATATATATTAATATAGGACGTGTAGTTGTGTATGTATGTATGTGTGTGTGTGTGTGTGTGTGTGTGTGTAGTGGTCGAGCGGGCTGGGTCTAAGTCGTGGCGGTAGCGACAGTCGCGTGGAGCTGGTGCACTCGCGAAACAAGCCCAGCGTCGGCACTGGCAGCGAGCCCAGCGACAAGAAATACGCCAAGACATCTGTAATTATACCTAAACATACTTATTAGTCTTGTTGCCTATAATATGTTCACGCAGTGGAGGTACTGACACAATACTGTACTACGTGAGAGTGAAGACGAGAAAACACTCCGAAGGTGTTCAACTTATCAACTTTCTACTCAACTTCCAATTTTCAGTAGTTACGAGCGTAACGTAAGTAAAGTAAGTGCGAACGGAGGATATAAACATAGATAATTGGCACTCCATCGGGAACATTACAAAGGACACAATAAATGATCGTATCTGCTAAATAATATTGTGCCCTATTATGAAGCTCTTTGGAGGAGCCTCTACCCAGCAGTGGGCGTCAAATGGGCTGACATGATAAGGTTCCTCAATGTACGTTCACACACGTCGTCTGCATACATTGGCAACTTTGCGTTAAAACCGGAAAAAATAAAGGAATAGGTTATTATTTATTCTAGGGTATCTGTACTATCATGTGTGTTGTAGAGACATGGTGGCGTTGTAGAGTAAGTTGTTTGTGTAGGGGCATAGTCCTCGCTGGTGGCAAGGCGACCGCCTGGTGGCGCTCCACCAGCGGCTCCGCGGCATGCTCGTGCACGTGGAGATGGGCCTGCTCCAGGTGTACGTCACCATGAGCAGCGTCTCCGCCGTGGACTGCGTCACACTGCGCGACGCCATGGAGAGGCACGCCATAGCCTCGCACAGGGTGCTTGCCATCAGGTATGCTTGTAATCATTCTGGTTACATTTTATCAATCATCATAAACTTCAAATTATGATTTCAAAAGTCATATAAAAAGCCTATGATTATGACACAGGTACTATAATAAATTAAAAAGCTATTTTATTAAACATATTTTCTATGATATTTTTTACCAATCTGTATCATAGAGTATTTTTTTAATAATTATAGTCTACTAGCAATAACAGGCTAAAGTCTGTCGACTATACCGCCTTGTAGTGTTTTGCTGGCATATGTCGACAACTTCTTCAACTTTGTGTTTCTCAAAATGCCTAAACGGATGAGATTAGATAAAATAGTGTATGAAACTGCTTATAACTATGTATTAGCACACTCGTAGGATACTATAAAGAATTGTTTACCTCTAGTTTTGATAACTAATATATTTACTTCCGTAATATACAAATGGACGACATTAGAGCAACGGTTTAAGTTTAACCATTGCTTTAACTGTCTGTTTTATTGTATTGGTTTATATGAATTTGACCATGAGTGTATGTAGATGCAAGCATATACTCGTACGTATCGAACAAGTAGATATATTTCTAAAACGATAGTTACCTTGCAGTTTGGGACGTCTGGCGATGCATTCGAACGCGGAAAATAAACACTTGTGGCAAGAACTACGCAGCGATGGGCCCTCCTTCATACAACAAAGTAAGTAAGCTCTTGTATGATATTGTATAAGTTTGTTCGTATGAATGATTGCCATAATGTCGTCTAGCAGAGTTGGAGACGGAGTCGTTCCCGTGGAAGATACGTCTGGCGGACGTGTCGTGCTCCACGCTGGAGGCGGCGGCGGCGGCGGGGCTCGCGCACCCGCGCACCGTGCTCGAGCTCGTCACCACCACCGTCACCGTCTCCGTCGTCTCCAAGATGGTACAGATCAAGAACATCGAACTCGTGCCCGAGCCCAGGAAACCCACCACCACCTCACACGCCGACAACGCTGAGGTCGGTCGATGCTACATGTACCACCTGATGCATGAACATACATTTCCTTCGCGTTCCCCTTTTTGTAACATTTTTATTTTTCGTTAATGTTGTAGGTTATAGACCTTACCTATAAAAAAACATTTATTATTAATTATGATTTAGGACAGTTTCACACAGCGCCATCTAGCTCAAAGTAAATAACATAAGCTTGTGTTATGCGCTCTAGATAACCAAAAAACACATATAATGTACTTCCAAATACATAGATGACATTTTCAAATTTAAAAATAATCGATATTTTATTTTGTTGATAGCGAAAAACGAAGTATTTCACCAGCGGGTTCCAGTTCAAACCCACCACTTTGACGGAATTCTTCCGCGGCCCGCAAAGGTAACATTAATATATGTACATACATACAACCACGTTGGTTTCCGCAAGGGCATAGGCAGAGGAATATTATACGCTCAATTGTCGACAGTAATTTAGTTGATGTTACGTTCAAAAGTCATGTTACGTCGGGAAGTTTCGTATGACATAGCCTCAAACGCTAATTGGCAGATGCCTCTTGCAGGGGAATTGTAGGAAGCTTGGGCCTAGTAACAGTTGTTGGTGGGATCCCGTAGCATTATATTATATTTTAAATTTTAAGTATTTCCATTCCATGATACGATTATTTCGACAGTCGTACAATGACATATTTTTCTATATTGTTATAGACGGAGCGTTAGACAGAAACCTTCAGATGTGAGTACATTATTTATTTATATATTATGTATACAGGGTGTAACATTCATATGAGTCAGTATGGGAAAGGCTGGAACTATGTATAAGATATGCAAACATCTGTTTTTAGGAACCATATTATAAATTTTAGTAAAAAGAAAAATGACGTCCATACTTAAAAAAACTTGTACTCAGCTCGGGGATCGAACCCGAGCATTTTGATGTAAAACTATTTACATACACTGCGTTGCAAAACTAAGATTATTTCTGTTTAGATATCGATATCTAGTTTTAGTGATTTCTTTATAATTTCTATCTAAATATTTTAAAAATTGTATAAGTTAACTCATTGCTTTGAAATACAGAAATACCTACATACTCGTATAAACACGTTGTACATTGACACAAACATTTACTTTAAATCACCAGAATAAATGGATAAGGAACCACGCGGGAAACAGTAGCTTTTAATTAATTAAAATTTTCAAAATCGGTTTATCTAGTCGAAAGATATGAGGTAACAAACATAAACATAAAGGAATACAGTCGAACCTCCTCCTTTTTTTGAAGTGGTTTAAAAACCAATCGTAGAGACAATTTTAACGCAAATTCACCATACAAAATGCAATAGTTCAATGTCGTATTGTAAAATATGGTCGTAGGTATAGGTACTGTCAAACAAGTACTAAAATAAATTACAGGAATAAATTAAAACAATGCGTTTTATTAATTTAAGACATTATGTTTCATATTAATTATTACTTTTCGTATATTAATTATTACTTTTTACACCTACGCAATCGATATCGATACATAGAAATGGTTTGTTAGTTTTGAATATACAGTAAAACCCATTTCCCAGGGATCGAACCAAAGTTACGCCAAACGAGCGGTATGTTATCAATTTTGGTGGCATTTATAATATAATAACATCCTGTCAATCGTATTGAATGCATGTACCTAGGACGATACTGCCATCATTCGAACCTCTTTGTTAGGTGCAAGCGGACATACAAAGAAAATCCGGTTCCTTGGAAATCGTCTTAAACTGATTTTACTGTATTTATTCGTATGTGCAACGGTGTATGCTAACATTTTCTCAAATTATTTTACAATATGAATCACAAAAACTACATAGTCTTGGGCTGGGGGGACGGCCGGCTGGCGCGGCCTTAAGTCTTAGGCTCTTAGTCGCACATTTATAAATAAGTAGAGGTCGCATTATTAGAGGTCTCACGTCTGAATACTGAAACGTCACTCAAATAACCAGATACTCAAAGTTAAGTTTTTGTATGAAAAATTCAAGTTTAAGTGCTACTCAAGCATTTAAACTGTTCCTAAATATTTGAGTGACGTTTCAGTATCCGGTAGTAAGACTAAGTGGTGTCTTAGTCAGTCGCAGTTTCAAGCCCAGCCCAGTACGATTCCTATTGTAAAATTATTTGAGTTTTAGTTTTATTTTTCAAAACACCTGAGTTCTATCGCCGAACTGAGTACAGTATTTTTACTAAAATCATATGTCTTATAGGTTACAGCCTTTCCCATACTGCCCCATTTGAATATTACACCCTGTATATTATAATCATATACAGTTTATTTTTCATTGCACTTTCCTATTTCTTTTTCTAAAAGCTGAAGTTCGAATTAAACTTTTAAAGTTTTTTAAACTCTCAATATCTAATGGTTATGATACACCGAAATCAATGATAGGATTAGCACCATCATACATACCCTGGTTTGCACTCCATAGCTGTTCAATTAGCAAAGATATCGTCGAATGGGTTGTGGAGGTCAGATAGCGCGGAAAATATCGATGTTGAGCCGTATCGCAGTTAGACTGGAACGCCGCCGCCGATCCAGGGCCAGGGCCAAGCAGTGGTTGGGAAGACTGATCACCAACTTGACTGACATTGTCGATTGACGTAATCTAATAAAAGTTAGGTTACGTCAAAATGTCGAAATTCAAACATTATTTATTATTAATTAGTATTCAACTCACAACGGACGTTCCTAATAAATGTATAATAGTTACTTAATGTTATTTATAATATATGCAATTTGTCATAATGTTATCGCATTAACTATGTCGAGGTTTAACAAGAAGATATTATAATAATTATTACCAATTGGCGACGCGGTGAAGCGAAACCGAGGGCAATGGCCTAGTGTCCCGACTAGGCGACACACATTTACTATGTAGGAACGATACATAGTAGAAGCAGTCGAGCGTTTATCTATAAACATTCTAGTATCTACTTAATATTGCACGAAGTCGTTAAACACTCATGCGTGCTGAACATTGTTAGTTACTTAGGAGGTACTAAATCTGTTTGGCAACGTCCTACGTAGGTACATATCTATAATTAATGTTTAATAAATCGAATAGGTTTGAACTAAACTTACAGATAATCAAACTTACTGTGACTTTTATTACCATAGGTTGTATCCCAAAACCAGATGACCAATTCATTAGTATTTTACTTTAGTTTTTATTTAAAACGTGGTAAGAGGACGCGACAGTCACATTTCTGTCGGTAACACTATAAACTGATACAAGTAGTCTTTATATGTATTTGTAATTGTAATGTAAGGGATTGTATTGGAACTATTTATTTGTTTTATCCGCAATAGATTACATCACTTCAATGCGTGTTTGGTGTAGGTTATACTATAACATAGTGAACTATACAAATATATTCCGGAACCGTGAAGTGTGAAGAAGTGAAACACTTGATTGTTTCCAAAATATATCAGACGACCAATCGGATTGTGAGTTTGGCGTAGTCTTGACTATTAGAAATAAAATGTAAAATGTAATGATGACTGTTCGCCAAGCGACAAAGCCCTTTAATTAAATAAAAAAAAATTATGACTGTTAGTCATTATTTGTATCTTTTAATGTTAATAAAATATTAAAATGTGAAACATACACTAAAAGAATATAATGTTTCCTTAGACTAGTTTACTATTTTATAAAACAATTTTAACTTAAAAAGTAACATAGTCTTAGCGCAGTCAATTGACCAGAGTCATTGAGCGGCGGCGGCGTTCGTATTTCTAGGCGTCAATACGTTCTAACGGATTGACGCATTCGTAAAAAAATACAAAATGTGTGGAATAATACTAAATTTCTAAAAGTGATAATCTACCATCTACTAGTATTTATTGTACCCATATATACATATTAAAGTAATACTTACAGCGCAAAGGCACGTCAGTAAATAACTCCTGCAATTGCCAATGGTGCGTGTGACCTACTGAAGCTCCTATCTGCGTGTTGTCAAACGAAACTTAGCGCAAATAATATAACATAGTTATGGCTATGTTTGCCACAAATCTATATAAAGTATATAAAACAAAGTCGTTGGTTAAGAAATTAATGGCTCTAAAGCGGCTAGACCGATTTCGCTAATTCTTTTTTTGTCGTGATCGTTATTATCAGAAGATCTTACGGAAGAAAAAAAATGCGGTACGAAGTTCGCCGGGACAGCTAGTAACATATATAACTAAAAAAAACCCGCTGTACTGCTGTTATTTTGTAACTCTATTGGAAACGAAGTAGTACAAATGAACTAATATCCAGTCCATCCACGCCCTCGTTATATATCTGTTTCATCAATCTCCTTTCACCCATCCTTTCTACATGCCCAAACCATCTAAGCATTATATTTTCTATCTTAGTCACTACATCTTGTGACACACCGCAAAGTTCCCGTATCACCCTGTTCCTCACTTTATCCACTAATGTTACCCCAGCCATACTTCTCAAACTTCTCATTTCTACTACATTTATTTTACTTTCATGCTTCTTCTGTCACACCCAACTTTCCATACCGTATAGTAGTAATAAAACACAACACAAACACTCCTCTAATGCTCAGCCACCCAGTTATGCAAACCCCTTTTCACTTGATTCCCTGTCATATCGATTTTAGATATTATCGTTGCTATCACTTGCTCCACTCTTTCTTCTTCAATCACAATGCATTGCCTACTTTCGTCTTCTTACTTTTACTTTCATTCCCTTCTTCTTATTAAAATACTCATAATTTATAATATCCACAATCACTTGCAATCCCAATATATCGCAAATAATACCTGATCATCAGCAAAAGGCACTTGATGGTTGATTCATCCATGTTCAAACCACACGCACTCTCTTTCAGAACTTTCAAACAGTTATCCATGTATATATTAAACATCACTGACGGCGCTACATAGCCCTGCCTCACACCTCGCTTGATCCAAACCAGTCCGTGTAAGTCCCGTTTATCCGGTGACAAGCAATGGAATCCACATAAAATGAATGCAGTGCTCGTATCAGATTGCTGCTCACTCCATACATGGATAGCGTTGACTATAATTCACTCCTCGCCGCTCTATTATCTACCTTTTCTAAATCTACGAAAGCATAGTAGACCTGCTTTTTTGCTAGGAACTTTTCCGCAATGCTACGTAAAGAGATGAACTGATCAATGCATTCTTACCTAAATCCAGAATGAACATCCCACATTTTTTTATCATGTGTCGTTCGTTACTCTAGTAATCAAAACCCTTGAATATAACTTGCAGAGAAATATACCAAGCCTCTTAGAATATGTGTAAATTGTAGGATATGAAATCGGGAGTCCAGGAGATCCCGAAAGAAGCTCGCGAGAAGGTGACCGTGCGGGAAGGCCCCCTAGTATCTCTGGGCGTACATTTACACGCCGACACTCCACCGGTCATCGTCAAGCTGGAAAAGGAACAGGTCAGATATTTTTATCGCTTGCTTTGTCATATAACATCTTAATATATTTCTCTTTTAATTATTTACCTTGAAGCTTATTATATGACCAAGAGGTCTTGGCCACGTTTTACCAGTCTTTTAGTAAATCCTAGGTGCCTAAATGCCATTTGGATTTTCTTATAATATGCCTATGAACTGCATCTGAATCCATTAAAAATGTTATTTATAAGGATCTGTACACAAAGGCGTTTAGAACAACTGCATGGCTGAAGGTAGGTTTTGGCTTTGGACCGAGCAGCATTTAACGTAACGTTATCTTAAACGTGAGGCTGCTATGGTTCCATACTTTTTCAAGGGTTATTATATTCAGTTTTTATTCAACTGGCCGGCGACACCGACATACACATGTGTTCCATTGTACCTCATGATAAAGGTTATCGTGAGCTACAGCTTGCTCATATATAATTCACAAGTTCACGTTTAGGCTTTGCACAAATACACAGCCGCGCCTGTGGCTGCGCCACCGGCCACCGCCGCGCGCCGCGTTCACCTCGCAACGACCACAAGTGGCCGCTACCGGCCACACGTGTACGCTGTGTTCCAACAAAATGTATGAGAGTCTTAGAAGATAACACAATCTCAGAATTTCTGAGGACCCACTAGTAGGTCTTTGGAGACATTTCAGTGTTCATGGACCCACCAGTGGGTCTGCGTGGTGGGTCCACGAAAACGAAGCGGAAAAATAAAGTGAATTGCTTGTCGGTGGTCCGTTTGTGCGGAGCCTTAGTAGGTACCAGTAATGCTAATGAGTTATCACTACCCAGTACATAGGTTAATATCAGTAGCATATTTTCTTCACAAACATCACTATAAAGTGCCCAGCTGTATGTGTTTTTTTTTTTTTTTTTTTTTTTTTTTTTTGATGAGTCAATTGGGTTTTAGTTTCAGGAGTGGCGCTTATGGTATACGCCTTCTCCTGGAACCGTTTGCAAGTTGATTGTTTAGTTAGTGAAGTGTTTAGATGTTATGTGCCGTTAGAGTGTTTTTGTTGATTTACGATAAAGGTGATGTGGTGGAGGAGTGAGTTAAGTGTATCTGGGGCAGTTGTAAATAAGGTGGTTGAGGGTTTGCGAGATTATGTTGGTGGGAAGTTCGTGGGGTCATGATGAGTAGGAAGGAGTTGCTTGGTTAGGTTAAAGGTTTGCGAGATTGTGTTGGTGCAAGGACAGAGGTCGTTGTTTAGGTTTAGTTGATTAGGTTAGGTTAGTTGGGACATCCGCTTTTGTGTGTGGAAAAGTTACACGGGGTCAGTACTTTCCACACACTCCCTTAGTCGCCTCGTACGACATCCACGGGAGGATATGGGTTGGGGCTATTCTATTCTGCCGGCCACCACACGGCGGGCTGTATGTGTTTAGGTTATCGTAGTGCCTTACTGTTATAGGTTAACAATATTTTACGTGAATGGTCCCCGTGCCTGATGAATAACTCGTTTGATCTGTTACGTAAATATGCAGTTATTTTCAGTCGTCTGTATGTTAACGACAATCTGTATAGTCCGGTATTTTATACAGTACCTAGGTAATGTATAGAATACCTAACACCGGTAGGTAATGTCTAAAATATATTTTTTAGTGATTGAAGTTTCGGTTTCCATAGAAAAATAGTGTTTCGGTTTCGGCCAAATCTTTCGGTTGCGCCGAAACTCACGCGTACGTGATATCTAGATGGCAGTCTACTTTAAAAAGACTAATTAATTACTAATGAAGACAAAGACACGTTAAAAGTGCAAAAACATTGATTACATAACGTATTCAATTACGTCTTATTATGTCTAATATTGGGACTAACATCCGGTTACCAGACGGGTGCAAGTAGTTCTTCTGGGGAGAGGTGCTATGAAAGGGCCAAATCCTTTAGTGAACGATTTTAAAGAAGTACCGTTCATTGAAAAGTACTTATGTAACAGTGCCGAAATATCAGAAACTCAGGACAAAATATATAATACATGGTAAATATCTCCCTTTTTCGTTAAATGTTAATTATACTGTGGTGGTCATATAATTAAGAACGATTTGAAGTTCAAAACTTTTTTTTACCTAAATCATGTCATCTAGTTGTGTTTCTTCCCAGAAGTAACTAGTGATTTTTCTAAACAGTCACATGAATGGAGCAAACATGATTAATAATATAGGATAAAAATGCGATCTATTTTTTATTTATTTAAATACTTATCCATAGTAACATACTTGAATAGTAATGAAGCTGGTCAAATAGTTAAGAACGATTTATTTAACTGGTCTAAAATTGTTATAACTGAAACTTAGCTGAAATAAACCACACATTCTATCATATCCAACACCATGACCGGAAAAGCATCCCCAAATATTCACATTGCCATCACCATACCTTCATGTTACTTTTTGTGTACCTACTTGTACTATTATTTAATCGGTGACATCGGTCCAATGCTGTATTCGGAGGGCGCTGTAAATTGTTTTCCATCAGAGCACACCTTGTATATGTTTGTATTGTTAGAAAACATCATATTTTTACACTATCCAAGAATTCAGTTTTTATACCTTCTTGCAAATGCAAGGTGAGGTTACCTATGTCACCTTTTCAACGTAGCCACCTTTATTGCTATCCTTTCGTGCAACTTTTTTTCTACCAAACTCCTTCGAATAGTGCGTGCTGAGATTACTAAGGATTTGTTTTCACCAAAATTGTCTTATCTTAAGCTATTACACTGTTTAAACGGAATTTGTTTTTCTCAAACGAACGCTATTTCGACCATCATGACTCGCCGAGTTTCTCTGTTTTGATACACGGGGAACATTTGAAGTAGTTTGAAATGTGGCATAATGCTTCACAGCGCGGAAAACGTATCGGTTTTGAGCATTGCAGATGGTTGGCTATCTTTTTATACGACCAAATCTTCTCGCGAAGAATCTTTTTGTTGTGTTCGTTATTATCAGGAGAAGGATCCTTTGGACCATAACAAACGAATTTATTGCGGTGCGGTGTAGCACCGTAATATTTACCGCATGTATACGGACTCAAAACGCCCGTGAGGCTTGCGCGTTTAAAATATTGAGACAGATGTACCTAATTTGACGCGGTATGAAGTTCGCTGTGTCAGTTAGTTCCTACTCGTATATTATAAATTAGTGGAAGCCCGCGACTGCGCATGGTTACTGTAGTAAATACTTCTAGTAGCACAAATTATGCTTTAACCAAAATCATCAGTTCTGCTATTTAGGTGCAAGGGCGTAATCGACAGACGGACATGTTTGGTAGGGCATAGGGTCGTAACTTTTAGGGGATAGGGTCGTAACTTTTAGGGGATAGGGAAAGAGGATAGGGGATAACAAATAACATTACCTATATAAAGATAAAACAAAAGTATAAAATGCTAATGGAACCGACAATGACATATGGTCTGGCAAAGCTAACTTTACAAAGGAATGAATTGACCCGAGAGAAAAGCTAGTGTAGCAACATTCTTTCTGTCACTTTCATTGTTAAGCTTCTATACAGTTTTGATCTCTGTACTATCTGTAGATAGATGGCGAGTTTCATCCCTTTCCTTCGCGACGACTACTAAGCAGCTCTGCAGCTCTGCAGCTCTGGTTGCCCAGTATATGTTTGCGTTCCACGAGTGGCGCCACATTCTATTGAAACACGTCAAATACAACATCTCAAAACAATAACTACAAACAATAATTTGTTACATTTTTTTGCCACACAATAACTTAAACTGGGAACGTCACGTTACGTCATCCTCGACTGTTTGACTGTTCAGCAGTGCAGATTAGTTGTTAGTGGTTCCGACCAGTTATCAGCGCTCGATATATACTTAGTATAGAGATAGTTGCCCTGAGGTTTTGATACTTTGAATGTGGAATGGTATTCATGCCGTCACGTCAATGCTTACTATGCAAATGTTCTGTAATGTTCTCTTCACAACACGCTGACGTGTGCGCCGTATATGGTATAGGTTGCATTCAAACGCTATGTGCTACGTCTCCGGTACTACGGTAGGCACATACCTCTTCTACACGTATACTGGAGATGTTAAGTAGGTATCCGTTTGCGAGATATTCAACTTTTAAGGGCCTTTCTTCATTAAAACAGGCACCCCATTTCCCTCCCTCTAAAAGCTTAACGGCAAACTCAGAAAACCCGAAAATAATCATCATGGTAGTCTATGTAGTGAACTTTGAAGGAAAACTATAACGATATAGATAACTCTGTTAGTTCAAAACAATAACGGATTAGTAATAGAGGCTATTATGGGTCAATAAGAAACCCTGTTATATGCATGACCAAACACGTTCTTGACCGGATTGTTTATACCAGTCTCGGACATATAAGTTTTACTTGTTGATACTTAAGTGTATCGCTCCCTCTGCCTGATTATGAGCATTGGTTACCGAGGGAATAAGAATAATAATTGAAAATACACCTAATTTTTAAATTTTATTCGTTTTTATAATTTAAAATCACAAGTCACGTATAATCACCGTAAAAGCTCTAAAATACCTACAGATTATAGTCCGGTCAATTTAGACATTCGAAGGTGCATAAAGTCCCAGCAAGCTGAAAATCAGTAAAATTGTAAAGAACATAATTATAAATAAAATTTAAAAGTTCCCCATCATTCCCGTGTGTGGAAATTTTTTTATTCGAGGTCAAAGGTCCAAAAAATGTCTTTTTCGCAATTTTCAGCAAAACGGTAAGTTTTATCATAAAAGTACCCTAGACAAAAATTGTAGATCTTAAAATTATCTATAAACATGTTTCAATACTTTTTTCCTACGAGCCACCGTTTCTGAGATATCTATATATACAAATGGGAAATGTAATTTTTGTCCCCCCCCGTTCGTCCTTTTCTTGTCCATTCCCTTGAGGAAGATTTTCGACTGTCTCATTCCAGTCGAGGTTCTCCATCTTTGGTTGGTTTCTACTTTAGTTCTGTGGCTGATTACTGTGTGCAGTGACGAGTATGAAGGGACCTTGAGGAGGACTACCTTGCTGGAACAGGAGCTACGGGATGCCCAGGGGCACATCTTACACTTGGAGTCAGCTGCCAAGCAAGTCGTAGTCCAACAAACGGATAACCTTTATAACGAGCTAATGAGTGGTACTCCGCAGTTTGTTCCTTCTGCAACAGTTCCAAACCTGGACTTGTCTACTATAGATCTTACCAATGACAGTTCATACCAACTGGACAAGCCAGTTTATTTTTGCAGCAGGAATAAACTAAAAAAATACCTAAAAATAAAGAAATTCATTTTAAAATCAAAGAAACAATTAAAATATCATAGAATCTTAATCAAAAAGTGTAAAAATGTTAACTCTAGTTTAAAATTAAGAGAACAAGCTAAATTATCTATGTTAGAACTTAAACAAAGTCATTTAAAATATTACACTGACACACAACGCTTAGAGTCACAAATAAAAAATTTGCAATTTGAATTAGAGTATGTAACTAAGAAATATGAATGGTCTCTAAAAGACTTTAATAAGTGTTCATCAAGTATAGATAAGGTACTCAAAACATCTAATTATAATACTGAGCGCCTTAATACCTTCATAAATAACCACTCATGCAATATCAATTGCACAAGTCCTTCTCAATCATTGGAGAACCAGGCTTCCCTTACAACTTGCTCACCTTCTACTTCATTAGTGTATGAATTGTGTGACAGTGTAAAAAGTAATAGTCATACTGGATATACTAAACTAGTTTTATTTAGTGATGATATTGGAACTGATTTTAGTTCTTTTCTGATACAACAATTTAATTCAAATTGTTATTCAATTATTAATAACTGTTATCCAGGTGCATCTTTAAATGAAATTATGCAAAAGATATTAGAATATAATTTTGACTCAAACAGTAACATAATTATTTTCTGCTCAAACAGGGGTAAAATTAACAAAAATGAACTATCCCTATACTTTGACAAAATGCAAAACTTAAATGTTGAACATGTAGTAATGTTTACATTACCATACATAAAAGGTGTGCCAGACGTGGAAAATTCTCTTAGATATAAGATAAATTTACAACTCAATTTAACTAGCCAATATAATAATAAATTCCATGTAATTGACTTTAATTCTGTTTTTAAGAGAACTGTATATAAATACAATTTGTCAACTTCTGACAGTAACTTTAACAATAACAAACATATTGTTTATGTAAACAAAGGTAGGTATTTTCTACCAAAGCATTATAAGAGACAAATAGCAAGTTTGCTATTCAATTATTTTTACACTTCAGCCAAGAACTTGGCTGACAAAACTGCTTTTATTGAGCAATGTAGATTTAGTGTTAAGACTTTGGAATCTGTTCCAAGTAATTTAAATTAAGTTCTACGACAACAGAGGCAATATTACCCTTTAGCAGACATAGTCAATTAATTGAATTAAATTTAGTTACAAATATTAATTATGTTAAAAAATGCCCTCCAAATCAAACCAAATCAAAAAATGTAAATTATATCAACATAGGGCATCAAAATATTGGTTGTTTAACACATGGCAAAGAGTTAGAGTTGGAACTGTTAATGAATTCAGATAATATTGATATTTTTTGTATTACAGAACATATGCGTAAGCCGTATGAGCTCTTGTTCAATTTCAGTAATCACCGGGTTGGTAGTGCATTCTGCAGGGTGACCACAGTACGGGGGGGATCTTTGATTTTATTAAATAAACAACTTAAATTTAAAGAACGGAAAGATATTGTGTCTCTTTCTCTAGAGTGTAAAGTCGAACTGTCGTGCGTGGAAATGGAGCAATTCATAGTAGTATGCGTGTATAAACCTGGAACCTCACCCTTTTGCGAATTTGAGGAACTTATTGACAAAGTTCTATGTAAACTTGGAAAAACTAATAAGTACCTAATAGTATGTGGTGATTTTAATGTCGATTTACTTGTTAATACGCCTATGAGTTATAATATTTTAAATTTATTTAAATCACACAATCTTACAAACTTATTTTTGGAGCCTACTAGATATTGTAATACAATAGCCACTTGCCTGGATAATATATACAGCGATATGTTGCCAGAAAGTAAAAGTATTATAAAAAAGCTAGATTCAGACCATTGTGGGCAAATAGCATCTTTTAAAATCACTAAAGAAAAAGTTATAAAACGTAAAATATTATGTAGACCAATAACTGGTGACCGCTTGGAACGTATGAGGGTTGGACTTTGCAATAAAATTCCATTCTTAGACACTGGCTTAGATCCAAATGTAATGTATAAATTATTTTTTGATTCTTTTTACAACGAGTTCAACTCCATATTCAAGTCTAAGGAGGTCATGATTAGTGATAGTCCTACTTTCAGTGAATGGGCCACTGAGGGTATACACAAAAGTAGACAAAAACTTTATGAACTATACTCAGAAAGACAGCTTAATAGATCAGTTGAATTTCTAGATTATGTTAAAACTTATTCAAAAAAGTTTAAAGCAGATTGTTTAGCAGCTAAATCAAAATATATAAGTGATAAAATTCTCAATAGTGCAGACAAAGTTAAATCTACTTGGAAAATTATAAACGCGGAAAGAGGTCAACAAAAATTAAATGATAATCATTTTAAACTTAATATAAATGGTAAAATAACTACATCAGACTTCGAGGTCGCTAACGAATTTGAAAATTTTTTCTCCCGAATTCCTGTAGATTTGACAAAAACCCTAGGCTCTTCAACCCCCATTGCTGAATCTTTGTTAAAAGCAAACGTTCCTTGTTGTAACGTTATATTTAAATTCAGTAAAGTTAACATAAACACTATCTTAAAAACTTTTAAATCTTTAAATATCAAGAAAACAGCTGACCTCTGGGGCATCTCTGTGTATTTAGTAAATTCTTTTATTGAAATGGTTGCTCCTGAACTAGTAATAATATTTAATAATTGTGTTGATAGTGGTGTGTTCCCTGATTTAATGAAATCTAGTAAATTAATTCCCCTGTTTAAATCGGGTAGTACTTCAGATCCGTCCAATTTCCGTCCCATTTCTGTACTACCTACATTTAGTAAAATTTTTGAAAAAATTATGCTTAATCAAATGCAAAATCACTTTAACGTTAATAAACTATTACATACAAAACAATTCGGTTTCACTCGTGGTCGGTCCACCACTGATGCCGGTATTAAATTATTAGAGTGTATATACAGGGCCTGGGATGAGTCATATGATGCTTATGGTGTATTCTGTGACTTATCTAAGGCCTTCGATTGCGTTCAGCACCAGACTTTAATTAAGAAACTTGATCATTACGGAATCCGGGGGACGGCCTTGAATTTCGTCAATTCTTACTTAAGTGATAGGGTCCAGAAAGTAGTGATCAATGGTAAACAGTCACCTGGTTCTCCTGTAGCAATGGGGGTACCGCAGGGTTCAATTTTGGGACCTTTTCTTTTTCTAGTATATATTAATGATCTCCCTCACCTCATAAGAGACGACCACGAGGTAGTTTTGTTTGCTGATGACACTTCTTTAATATTTAAAGTTAAACGTGGACAGCGCGAACTTGACGATGTAAACATTGCCCTCTCTAGGATAGTCCACTGGTTTTGTGCTAATAATTTATTATTAAATGAAAATAAAACTAAATGTGTAAGATTCACCTTACCTAATGTAAGACTTGTTAAAACCAGTGTTAAGGTTAGGGATGATATAATAGAATTGGTCGATGACACTGTCTTTCTGGGCATAACGTTAGACTCCAAATTGCAATGGGGGCCTCATATCGGGAAAATTTCGGCCAGGCTTAGTTCAGCAGCCTATGCTGTCAAAAAGATCCGACAACTTACAGACATTAAAACGGCGCGTCTTGTCTACTTCAG
This sequence comes from Nudaria mundana, assembly GCA_963556515.1. NCBI lineage: Eukaryota > Metazoa > Arthropoda > Insecta > Lepidoptera > Erebidae > Nudaria > Nudaria mundana. Next base: position 37,830,762 of record OY748286.1, on the reverse strand, counting down.
CTACTTCCACAGTATCATGACATATGGCATACTACTGTGGGGTAACGCTGCCGATATTGAATGCATCTTTGTGTTGCAGAAGAGGGCTATCCGGACTATCTATGGAATGGGGTCTCGGGAGTCATTAAGAGATAAGTTTAAGCATATTAACATCCTTACAGTGTATTCACAGTATATTTATGAAATTTTATTGTATACCCACAAGAACAAAAGTAAATTTGTGAAAAATAGTGATAATCATAATCTAAACTTAAGAAATAAGGATAAACTGGCTGTTCCTAAATTTAGGCTTCATAAAGTGAGTAATTCTTTTGCGGGGAACTTTATTCGAATGTACAATACATTGCCAACCGAAATAGCAAATTTATCTGTCAATAAATTTAAAAAACTAATAAAAAGTAAATTGTGCCATAAAGCTTATTATAGTATTAATGATTTCTTAGATGACAAGGCGGCCTGGTTGTAACAACGTAACGAATTGCTCCTTTCTAAATAACTCTGTATTAGATTTAAGATGAAATATTTTGAAAAAAGCCGAGCTGAGTTTCTTGAGGGCTCTTCTCAGTCTCGTTGCATTTTGGAACCCTCGGTAGAGTCACACCAACTTCTGACGAATCTAAATAATTTTCTGAAAATTTCAAAGATAATAAACGTTATTTTATTTTATTTTATTTTTATTTTACTCCTTTGGTGATTTTGTGCGCTATGGGCAGCCGGGGCTCCGGTCCCACCAAGTTTTCGTCAGCACCTTCTCTGGCTAGTTCGTCGGCCCGCTCGTTGCCCGAGTTACCCTCGTGTCCGGGGACCCAGGCGATCGTTAGGTCGATGTCCTTGGCCAGCTTGTCCAATGATTTCTTACATTCCTTAACTATTGCTGATGTTGTCTCCACTTTGTCAAGTGCTTTCAGTGCAGCCTGGCTATCGCTGTAAATGGTAACCTTACCCGTTGTGGTAAGGTGTTCCACTATTTCCACGCATTCCTTTATGGCATATATCTCTGCTTGAAAGACGCTTGCAAATCTTCCTAGAGGTATTTACTTATCTATTTCTGTTCTGTCATCGCATTGTATATGCACTCCCGATCCAGATAGTTTAGTCAATTCCTTTCTTGAACCATCTGTATAGCAGATCCATCTGCCATTCATCTCGTGTCCCTATGTGTATTCTGTATTTCTTGTCAAAAGTTCTCTCCTTCCTGATAAGGTCATTACTGGAAAGGATCATTGTCAATTTTTCTTCGTAGTACTTGCTTATGCTTGCATGACCTTTGTCCATGAAGTTTCCCGTCCATAGGCCAATGCTTCTGAGTTTGAACCATTGTTCAGTCGCCTTTCGTTTTATTTCTAAGTCCAAGGGGTTCAGCCCTAACATGATCTCTAGCGCGGCTGTTGGTGTGGACCTCATCGCGCCCATGGTCATGAGGGCCGCTAACCTTTGGACTTTGTCTAGTTCTTGCTTGTTTTCTCCTGTGGCGGCCTTGTGCCACCATACCAGGGCTCCATGCAGGATTCTTGGCAAAATTATTGCCTTGTATATCCATAACACTACCGCTGGTTTTATTCCCCAGGTTCTTCATATTGTTCTTTTACACTGCATCAATGCCATTTTAGCCTTTGTACATGTTTTGAAAGTTAGCTTGCTGTCCCGAGTTACTCCTAGATATTTCACCTCCCTAACTTTTTCTAGGTCGTAATTATCTAGTCTCACTGGTATAGCACCTTCTATTTCTCGAGAGCTAAGGGGGGACATAAATTACATTTCCCATTTGTATATATAGATATCTCAGAAACGGTGGCTCGTAAGAAAAAAGTATTGATACATTTTTATAGATAATTTTAAGATCTACAATTTTTGTTTAGGGTACTTTTATGATAAAATTTACCGTTTTGCTGAAAACTGCGAATAACTATTTTTTTTGACCTTTCACCTCGAATAAAAATTTTTCCATACACGGGAATGATGGGGAACTTTTAAATTTTATATATAATTATGTTCTGAACAATTTTACTGATTTTTAGCCTGCTGGGACTTTATGCACCGTCACTCTCATTTTTTGGTCTAAATTGACCGGACTGTTAGTGGTTAACTGGGGATATTATTCTAACCAGGTATTTCAAAACATTAGTATACATTTACTTAGCTACTGTTAACATTGAGATATTCTAATATTCTCATATATCTAGTTATTTGCTACTTTATTGGTATGTTTGGGTTTGGTTAGCTATTACAATGGCAAATGGCTTAATCAGTACTAAACACACTGAAGCAACTTAGAACTAGGTATCTACAGGATAAAATGCACTCCAAACAAAAAATGTATTAACTAAGCATTGCTTCTCGCTAGGCTGCCATACTCGTATAACAAGACAGATATCATCGCACGTCAAGGCATCAAAGACTTAGGTAATTAAGTACAAGATATTTATTACAGAATATTAAGAGAAATAATAACACTCCACCACAATAAGCAACCACTTAACATGTGTGCTCGCTTCGAGTACTCCTCGTTCTTCATGGTAGCAAGCGATACAACCAACACTCATCTTTCGCTCGTACACTGTCACATAAATCGCGTCTCCGTGACTTTTTCAATGTTGTTAAATATAGTAGAGGGAGTCGCTAAAATACTTAAAATTATATGAACTACATTAAATTTCAACACGCAGCTTAATTAAAAACAGTAACCCTATTTAAAACTACAACAGCCACTTGGAAATTTAACATTGTTTATCCTTGATGGCACGGAGAGTCCTTTTACACAAACCTACAATTCCACAACATGCGTACGTTATGATTGCAACGACGACCACTACGACAGTAAGTACTATAGCAAAGATCTCCACCATCAAGAATTCAAACCATGAGGTCCTAGCCGTAGGCGACTGCAAATGACCTCCACCGTGGCGCAACACATGTTCCGTCCAATAGACGCCGCGCTGCAACGGCTCCTCCGGCTGGTCGGTTATTATCCCGCGTAAACGCTTTATATTCTTCCTGTAACTGTTATATGACATTCATTAGTATTAAACCTGTTCAAAATGTGCAAATCAGTTTCTTGTGTATATATGTGAGTACCTATACCCAAATAGAGTATAGATATCAGTAGTCAGTATTACTTAAAAGGAAACTAGGCTCGAGATGACAATCTAAACGGTTTCTAGAGTAATATAGGTACCTACTGAGAGATAACTTTGCATAATAAATGTTATTTGATGTCTCACCGAACATTGTCGATGACTTCGTTGACGGCATCCACTAAATCTTGCGCTGTCATTGTAACTGCGTTGACTTGTACGCCAATACCAAAATCTAAATATTTGTCAACATTGTACCATTGGTCTGCCATCATAGGAATGCCGACCAACGGTACCTCTGAGTCGATAGCCTCGTCCGTAGACTGCAAGCCGCCCTGCGTTACGAATGCTTTTATCTTCGGGTGCACTGTCGATATAAATATAACCATTGTTATTATAAAACTTAACTTTATACTTAGCTTGTATTACTTATACAATTTTTATTGTCGATTCATATCCTACTTAAGAAGGTTGCAAAGAACACGTACATAGGTCTTCTTAAACCTCTTTATGAAATTAAATTAGAGCAGATTATTTTCATTGCGAGGTTTAAGCAGTAGAAACAGCTAAGAATAGTAGAATAGTGTTACTTTTCGATACAATCTTAAATATATAGAAAAATAAATGTATGCTTAAACAAAAATGCTACCTATAAATCTTGATGTTAAATGTGTTTATGAAATACCATATCAGAATGAAATATGCCGTACTCACATAGTATATCTCTCTGGGGGAACCACTTTTTTACCTTTACGTTTTTTGGTAAATTTAAAATTTCATCGCCGTCATATTTCCACAGAATATTATATGGTAACGCTTCAAATGCACCCAAAAAAGCTTCAAGTAAGTCTTGGTCCATCATGGAGGGTTTTACGTTGCTCCCCAAACTGCAGTAGACCACTCCCTGGGCAGAGTCGTCTAAGTACGTTTGTAGCTCCTGAAAACAATACGTGATGTAATGTAACGTATTTTGTATAGTCTGATTTTGATTTAGTTCTGATTAAACAATGGGTAAGTTTATGATAGGTTTGCATGAGATAATGACGCTACCTGTGGCAACTGTTTGGCTGGTTGTAAATGTAGGGCGCCGAGATACACGACGCTCGGGGGCACAGGCCGGTTGTTACCGAACATTGGGTGCGCATTCACAAATAACATTTGTATATTTTTGTGTAATTCCTTGATGGTGGGCACTTTGGGTCCGAAGCGCTCTTTTAGTAATTGGTTTTCTCTCTCCTGATCTGTTTTGATCATCCAAAATAACCTCCATTCTAAATAAAATTCGTGTATTTTTTCCCAGTAAGTCAGGTTCTTATACTGGTGTCTAAAATAATTTGGATAATACAATGGATGCCATGTAACTGCACCCATGGTCTCGAAGTGTTCTGGACATCCGTAAAACGACGAGAAAAGTATAGCGGGAGCTTTAAATATATGTGAAACTACTAAATGAAAATTAGATATAGCTTCAACGAAAACTAGATCAAATTTTTGTGTTTTATCTCTCAAAAGTGCCTTTACTTCTGCCAAGTTAAACTGATACGAGATCAGCTCCATCATACCCTTGGCAGAATCTTCTGTGAATAGCATTTGTATGTCCATCACAATTCCCCTCTTGAAGTTGTTGCTTCCTCTAGCTTGCTTGAACAGCTTTGCCATTAAATCGTACGCTTCTCCAGTATCAATTTCGGTAATGTTATCAGGCGGTCGGTCTACCGGCAGCGCCGGGTTAGGTGTTATAATGACTAACTCGTGGCCTCGTTTGCCCAACTCGAGCATCAGAGCTCGAAACACTACCTGATGGCTGATAGAAGGGATTGGAAAAATCCCTAATATCCTGGCGGAGTCTACCACCAGTGTTGGCGTATTCATGCACAAAAACATTAATAAAGCTAATTGTAGCATCCTGCTCGAGCATTGATCGCAGACTAATCAATAGGCCCGACACCACCAATTTATAAGATGTTAGATAATAATAATATATTTTGATTTAAAACTCCCGGTAATATTTAGATGTTCACTATAGGCACACACGGAGGGCCTTTATTTGCGCCTACAGTCAACGGTAGATTGTGCATAGTAGGTCGCGCCAACTAGCTTTTAAATGTCTGTTTAATATTAACAAACAAATGCACACATTAGGTTCATACTACGCTAGCAGCTGTTGCAGAGCGTCGGCGATATTTAAGGAAATTCGCGACAACGCAGTGTTTCCGAAGCGCACGGATAACAGACTGTGTTGTGCTCATGTTGTATTTTCATCTCGGCTGTTGCGTTACATAGGTAGACACTACGAACGACCTTTCACGCTGTACCTGTTGCAATTAAAGCGCCCACTCGCGCCGATTAATACTTGATACCAAATATTGTATCGAGAAAAAATACCTTTGTCACGTGAATATTTGTTATATAATTCTACTAAGTTAATATGCATTTTATGTATTTAATTTATTTATTTGGATACATGTGTTAAGTTGCGTGCTAAATACTTGCGTCCTATATTGGTATACAGTATATTTATGCGCTGAGACAGCAGAGTGATGGAACAGAATGTCAGCTTCCTGACAACGTGCAAAATTGTTACGTATTTTGGTAGGGTTGTATGTAACAAAAAGTTAATGCAAACATTAATAAAATATTTGTTACCAGTTGGTCCTACGTGAGCGTCAAACGCGACAACGCGCCGCAGAACTGTGTCACGTTGTCGCGACTCGAAAATATCAAGTGGTCGTTGCTAAGTTTAGGGTCGAGCGACGATAAGCGAAGTAGGTAGTGTGGATTTATTATTGTGTTTTTTTGTGCCACGACAGATGTCATAGGGTATGTATGCCTAGTGATGACTTGTTGAGACATGACTAATTTTATGAAACATGAAATATTTTATAATAGATTTTTCAAAGATTTTTTATTCAAAATTCTTAACCATAATATTTAAATTAAAAAAATGCAATTTTCAAAATATTTCTTTGTCTGACTGTCTTTCTGTTTGTTCCGGCTAATATCTGAGATGACTGGACTACTAATTTTAAAGTGAATTTCACTGGCAGATAGCTGATGTTATGAGGAGACACTTAGGCTACTTTTTATACCGAAAATTTGTTCTCGCGAGAATTGGGAAGAATAAATTTAATTCACACGAGCGCTGCCGCGTTTACCTATATTTTTCTATATGAGGATTGTTTTTTTGCCACCTGCCAACTGAAACTGGGAAGCTGCAGTGACGTTACGACATCCTGAACCGTTTTACTGTTCAGACGTGCAGAGTGTTTGTTAGTGATTCAGACCGGTTATAAGCGCTCTATATACATGTAATATAGAGATAGTTGCCCTGAGGTGGCAAGCCTATTACCGTTTATCGGGAACTTATGTTTGTCAGAGCCTCGTCTGTTGATTGGCTCTGACAAATCACAAATTGCGCGGAAATGGCACTAGACGTGCTCACCCCTATTACGTGGAACCACCACATGGGACTTGCGAAATGTGGGCGTACTGAACGCCTCTGTTTAGCCTTTTGGGGATTAAAACGTGATTTTGTGTTGTATTTCAACAACCGTCCGCTAAACAGTTATTTATAATAATAATATTATAAGAAAGATTTGTTTGTTTGCAGTCTAGTGCAGGCTTACAAACTCATCATTCATTCACCGAGCCTTTTCCCAACTCAGTTGGGGTCGGCTTTCCAGTCAACTGCGATTCGGCTGAACTTCGATATTTTCCGTGAAGCGACTGCCATCTGACCTTCACAACCCATGGGCGATATCGAAGTTCTGTAGTCAGACCGGTCGGATTTTTGATTTAGGGCTCCAACTACCCCTAACGACTGCCATAGATGTTAGTATGACAACCGGGACCGACGGCTTAACGTGCTCTCCGAGGCACGGAGGGGTCTCAATGTCTTAAGAAATGGTCACCCATCCTAAGACCGGCCTGAGTCGATGTTGCTTAACCTTTACAATGTGTTAACATGGCCGGTTACCACTAGACCACGAGCCCCGCTTACAAACTACTAAACCCATTTTTTTAATTCTTTCACTATCTTAAATGTTGCTGCATTGTCCCTGAGTGCTATATCTATAGGCTTTTTATCCTGGTAATCATGAAGGAATCTGTGGGAATCATGAAGGAGACTACTGTACTACGCGGGCGGAGCCGGAGCCGGAGCCGGAGCCGGAGCCGCGGTAATCAGCTTGTAGTTTATATCTTCGTTCCTTTTACGCTCTAAATAGAGTGGGTACAATGTAACAAAATATTCAATAGGCTTTAGTACAAAGCAGTTATATAGCTACCACCATACATACATAACATTCACGCCTATTTCCCTTGAAGGGTAGTCAGAGACATAGGGGTAAACAATATATTGATTGGCACTATAAGCCGAATTCCAGTACTAATTGGTCAATTACCGCAAATAAACAAAGTTGGTAATATTTTTAATGATTTTGTGGGGCTTTAGTTTCAATAGGCAAAAATAAAATTACTCATTAGGTTTAAAAATAAATGTTTAATTAACTTAAAATTCTAATTTAACATATTTTTAGGAAAGTATACAATCATTGGCAGTTAAGTATAGTAAATGGCACTATAAATTATGTATAATCATTGGCACTGTGGACAGTCTTACAAAGTAGGTAATATTCTGATCTTATTAATCTCCTTCACATGTTACCTATTAGACTAGGTAGATACTCGTATAACCTCGGGCCTTCTAATATTGTTAGTAGATCTTCATCAGAAAGAGGTTTTTGGTAGACTAGTTAGTTTATATTTCTCTTCCGAGACATTTGTCATTTTTATTAGTAAGATCTTCCTTGTCGTCTTGATACTTAAAACTCTAAAAAAAATTTAAATGGAATGTTAAAATGTTGCCATTTTGTTGTTGTTTCCCAAGCATTTTCTAGGTGAATCTGAATAAGCTTCGGAATATTTCCTACCACTCTGAACTTTCGGCATTTTCTTAATCTGAATAAGAAATGATGTGTATGGTATAGTCATTGGCATCATTAAAAATACAGTTATTGGCAGTGCTAATGATTGATTTTTGACACAAGATGTCTATTAGATCAGAAAGTATAATGATTGGCACTAATGCCAATTATTGTATTGTCAAACAATAAATAACCCGTTGCATCTCTTTCAAAGCCCTAAAATATCATTCAATACGGTTAAATAGTGCTAATGGATATAAATATATCATTTTAGAAATGGTAAAAAGAACTCACCTAAAAATCACTTTTTTACTTCGAAATCTAGGCACTGCGCTTTCACTTTCCATTAAATTTTATTCGAATTTCCCGCGACATTTTTGAAACAGCTGCTAAAGTTAGATGGCTGACGCTTAAGACGATAAATAGGTGTTACCAGTATAAGGAATTGTATATTCTACCAATATCTGTATAACGATAGCGCAAAAAATAGAAATCAGTCTTATCATACAGGATAAAGTGTCAAAGTGCCAATCATTGGGGGCTGCCAATATTACTACTGTTTACCCTATTTATTATAAACTGACACATTTCACTAGTTGGTCTGACGTAATTGGACAAAAACCTTAAAAGATGCGCGCCTCGAGCGAGTGAAACTCGTGCAATGCCATAGTCCGAAACAGTCCGAGATATCGTTTTGGTGCGCTGTGTCAATGTGTGCGATATTTTAGAAAATTATCAGTGGCAAAGAGATTAAAATAAAAATAGGGTTTTTTTTTTCATGAAAGTAGCGGGTTACTATTTGCCTACAAGTCCTAATTCGAAGTACCTACCTAATTTGGCCAAGTAACTAACCATTTTGGTTATAATTAAACTTGTCTACTATTTATGGGTAGCTGAAGAATGCTGTTGTCCCTTAATCGCAAAGTCAACGCATAAAACTTGCATGTTTTAAATGTACAGTACACATTGATTTTATTCATCGTATTCTGAGCGCAGTGCTCTAGTTACGAACGGGTGCAATGAACCTGGGCATCTCACATCTGTAATCTTTGGTTCAGCCTCTAGCTAAAACAATAGTAGGTACATTTACATTATTTGGCGGCCATTTGCCAACTACTCAACTACGCACTTCAAATAGTTTGGTTTCATAACATAATCTTATAGTCATGGACATACTACCTTTACCTATGTATCTTTGACATAATATGGTTTCAACTTACATTTAACGCACATATACTTTGTCACTTACAAAGTTATAGGTATGTAATTACCCTCGGTGTACACCAGGCTTCTGTTCAATGTGGCGTTTGGCGGTTTGTGAATAGCCGAAAAGGCCATCAACTTCCGAGGTCATTGTGGGTGCAGACTGTTACTCGACGTGTTCAGTAGAGAACTACGATCAGAAGATCAGTTCGACATACTTCATCAATGCATCTATGAAAAATATTCCTGCGAGGTCGGCCTAAGCTAGAACGAATCCTATTCTTTGGTTATTAATTACTGTCTTATTATTGGATGTGGTGTGTCTTAATCTCAGGCATCTCGCCAATCCATGTGTTTCATATTCGACCCCATTATCAGATCACATTGTATGCGAGGTCGACGACCGATTACGTATACAGTCCGAACCTATTACGTATGCCTTGCAATGTTACGTGGCCGCGTATGTTCAGTGAATTCATTTGGTTACATTGTTGCTTGCGGCACCACTCCCAGGCAAATGTACATTTTTATATCCAATATTATATTTATGAGAGGGGCTCGTGGTCTAGTGGTAACCGACAATGTTAACACATTGCAAAGTTTAAGCAACATCGAGTCAGGCCGGTCTTAGGATGGGTGACCATTTCTTAAGACACTGAGACCCCTCCGTGCCTCGGAGAACACGTTAAGCCGTCGGTCCCGGTTGTCATACAATCATCTATGGCAGTCGTTAGGGGTAGTTGGAGCCCTAAATCAAAAATCCGACCGGTCTAACTACAGAACTTCGATGTCGCCCATGGGTTGTGGAGGTCAGATGGCAGTCGTTTCACGGAAAATATCGATGTTCAGCCGAATCGCAGTTAGACTGGAAAGCCGACCCCCAACTTTAGTTGGGAAAAGGCTCGGTGAATGATGATTATATTTATGAGCATTGGGCATTATTGAGAATCTACTGCGACTTTATAGGTACCTGTTGCAAGAACAACGTCTATTGAATTTAGTTATGCATCTATATACTCCCATTTTTATATTTTCCGTTATGTCACTTTAAAAATACAAACCCATATCAACTAAGTTTATCTTCGCGAGCAAATTAATTTTTGCACCGAAATAGTATTGGCAATAGTTTGTAACCTATGCAATGACTTGCAGTGAGTGACGTAACAGCGCTTGCACTTCGATTGGCGATAAAAGGCGTCAAAGGGCCCATAACGACCCGAGATTACTCTCCACAACACTTAATCAAGACAAACCTTCACCGACGCTTCTGGCCTTCTATAAGCGTCGTCGCGCCATAAAACAAACTAAGAAGGCTCGCTGACGAGGCGAGGACACGACAACGACGCTTTGCCGTCTGTGCCTTACGCTTCTCAGTTCTCATATAACCTTTCAAACATTTTTGATACTAATATGACAACTGTCTTAAAATAATTTATTATCTAATGTCAAATTATATACGTAGGTCACTATAAGTTACACTATAAGTTTTGCGTAACTTAAAAAAAAACAACATATTAAAACCAAAATATTATGTTTATTGCTTTTCAAAATACTCTCCTTTACATTTTAAATTTTTTTTCATGCGATCGAACCATTTTTTAAAACAGGAGGACCACAGATTTTAAGGCATGTTTTCTACGTGCTGATTGAACGCTATCACTGCCTCTTCGGAGTTGGTAAAAGTGAAACCTCTCATCAAATCTTTGATTTTGGGGAAAATACAGAAATCAAAGGGTGCTACTTTTTCGGAAGCTAAAAATGACTTTGTTTTGTTGGCCGTGTGTGAAGAAACGTTGTCATGATGTTGGAGAACGCGGCTTTTGGGTCGTCTTTCGCGAACTTTTTCTAACACCCTGGGTAAACAAATGGTAGAATACCACTCGGCATTAACACTCTTTTGATCTTCAAGTGGAATTGTACAGATGGGACCCGTAGCTGAGAAAAAAAAACGCGATCATTTTTTTACCAACGTTTCTCGCCGGCCTCACTTTTGTTAGCTTGTTCTCATTTTCAAACACCCAATCTCAAGATTGCGGTTTTTTTTCGGGTTCAAAACAATAAATCCACTTTTCGTCTCCTGTGACAATGTCATAAACAGCATTAGAAAGTCCGTGGTCGTACTTCAGTAGCATCTGTGAGCACCATTCCACGCGAGCCCGCTTCTGCTCCGCTGTCAGTTCATGGGGGATCCAACGACAACAAAGTTCCGAACTTTCAATTCTTCGTGTAAAATTTTCTGTATTTGAATCATACCAATCCCCAATAGTCCTCGAATTGTCTCATAGGTAATCCGCGGGCCACATTATTTTCGTTGACGGCAGTTGAAGGCCCTCTCTCAAATTCAGCAAACCATCGCCTCACGGTGCTCAAACAAGGTGCTGAAACAAGGTGCTGAAACAAGGTGCTCAAGCAAGGTGCTTTTGGGGGAGCAAAAATGTTTTGAAGACGAGGGGCACAGTCTTGCGGAGACAGAGAACTTTTAAAATCATAAAAAATCATCGCTCTAAAATCTTTTCGACTTAATTCCATTTTCGTTGCATATGTACATAGACCAACGCGGTCGTCGTATATGCTGTCGCCGTATACGACGGGACAAGGCATTATGCATTTTCCCGATACATAAAAGTCTGCCATGTTTGGTGCGGGGGGGTCATCGACACGCATACATTCTCAAACGCTCAAACCCAATCGGGTGCCACTACGAAACTCACACATGACAATAAGAATAACACATTAACATTTTCACAGACACATACATTATACATTTTGTATCATAACACTATAATGACATGACAAAAAGTTACCGCCCTCTTGTGATGTAACAGTGTCGATACACACTATCGATAAATTTGATAAATCGACTAGGAAAATCAGGTTTCAAAAATGTCACTAAGGTGGATGTCGTTTACGAAAACAAGACTTTTTTACTATTTATAAACATATAAATAAGTATTATTTAGTAAAATTACAATATTTACTAAGTTCAAGAAGTAAGACCAAAAATATTAACATCTGTGTGTTCCTTACGCCTACCGCAGAACTTTCTGCAACCACCAGTAAAATTCATAACCTTTGTTGTGTCCAAAACTTTTGTAGGATCATTTTGGTACCCGTTGCTATTCAGAGGGACATTTCCCTGGATATCTCTAGCTAAAAAAATGATTAAGATTGGATTTTGGTTTGGGTATTGACCAGTTTCAATATTTTGTACAATATAATATAAAAATGTTTCATAAAATAAAATTGTCACATTTTTATATTATATTGAAGGAGAAAAAGTGGACCAAGTGAAAGAATTCGTGCACTTTGGGTCCAAGTTTACAAGGGATAAAGGGTATTATGTCGATGATATTAAACGAAGAGTTATCGCGGGGAATCAAGTGATTGGGTAACTGTATAACTTTATGAACAGTCAGAAGGTCCGGTCAGAAGGCCTGGTTGGCTGTGCGTAGAGGAGAGTTTGTCCCTACACTTTTGTAAGGTAATGAATATTGGGTGTGGCAGAAGAAGCATGAAAGTAAAATAAATGCAGTGTGCACTGAAACTGAGAAGTTTGAAAAGTATGGCTAAAGTGAGGAACAGCCGCGTGATACGGGAACTATGCGGTGTGTAGTGATCTTGATAAAGGGATGCTTAGATGGTTCGGGCACGTAGAAAAGATAGATGAAAGGAGGTTGATGAAACAGGTCAGTACATATGGTGGGGGTTGATGGACAGGTTGGTAAGTAGAATACCATAGTCCAATTGAAAAGAGACCTAACTGTATGTTACAAATATAAAAATAGCGGGCTTAGATTATTAGGCTGAGGTCCGTATTGCTAATGTGTATTAACAAAATGTTCATGCAAAGTCGCGCTAGATAAAAAAGGCACAATTTATTATTAAACTTAATGAAATAAAGGTTACATTATGGGTATTTACGTTATTCTCAGATCAGAAAAAAATACGTTTAAATAGCTATGTAGGTAGGTACTAATAACCTTTCTTGAGAACCACTCTATCCATTGGTGAAAACCGCATAAAAATCCGTTGCGTAGTTTTAAAGATCGTATAGGTACAGACGGCAAGAAGTGACTTGTTTTATACTATGTTAAGATTACAATAATGATTATATTGAACCTCTTTGCATTTGAATTTATCGATATCTTACTTGGTACATCGTGTTGTCATGGCGACATATAACAAAGTAATTGTCAGGATTCCTGTTAGCATGGCATCGGATGAGTTTGTCGATAACCAATGATATTGCAGAAAATTCCGAACGCGGGACTCAATTTACCTACACATTTTTGAAATTTCCTGGGATATTATTGGATAACGACAAACTCTTCCGAGCGCCATGGTACGGGAGAGTGACAACACTCATGTCAGTCGTTCGACTGATCAGCGGACCTTAGACACCATGTTGATAGAAACATCCAAATAAAATACTGTGATTATTGCAAATAAATAGGTTTAAAAAGAAATTATAAATATAATTTGATTAAATATTAGATAGAAATTAAAGGTAAAAACATCTTCTTGTAAACGTGATGTAGCAGATCGCTTTTACAGCAAAAAAACTGAACATTTTAGTGTAATGTCATATCAGCCGCGTAACTAGATTTAGTCTGGTGAGTGGTCAAGACGCCAAATTGTTTTGTTTCTAGCTTATGCCCCAGTGGTCATAAGCATGTGGCAGCAGGGAACGCTGATGAAGGCGGCGGTGTGCATATGTAGAACTTTGATGTGTGATAAAAAACAATTGACAAATGATTTCCCGCCAATTGCTTTTTTTATTAGGTACTAAGAAGGTTGCAACGTTTAAAAAAATATAACATTCGAAATTCAAATAGTTCCGACTAGCTAGAAGTGCAAAACTTTTAGTGTGCCCCATGTACGCAGTTCTCAGAAACAGCAATAGGCAAAAAAATGACTGTTGAAATGAAGGCGTACGAAACACCTCTATCCACCCACTAGAGGAGAAATACCTACGTATTGTATACTAATTCACAATCATATAAAGTATTGAATTTATTTAGCTAACTAGAGGCTTCTACTAGACAAGCAAAAAGAACTCTCAGTTGCAAGTTTATCTATAGGTACTAATAATATAAAGAGGAAATATTGAGTAGGCTCCGTAATCACTGAACCGATTTTAAGTTACTTCACTGATATGCAGCTACATTATCCCTGAGTAACATAAACTACTGGTTATGTCCGCAATGTGTTCGATCAGCTAGTTGTGAATAATTTGTCAGAATTCTACACCGATGGAGTGAGAGGCATGAGGCAACTAATCTTGGCTATATAATTCGTTACAGATCCACGTGGTAGCTGCGGCACTTCACTGTTTCAACCATATCATAACGCTGTTGAAACGAAACAATATTGAAGAAGCCAAGGAGACCGTGTACAACACATTTGGAGCACCGACCAGCTCTAGCCATAAATCATTCATACCAAGGTAAGGTGTTTGACACTCTGAAGTCCATGTACTAAATAAGTAATGAATATGTTCGATCCAGAGAGGCGCGTCACGCGTCACGCAAGTGCCGGGCGTTAACCCCGCGCCGATGCGTCTGCTCAGGGCAGCACGCGACGCGCCCTGGACAGCTGCGGTGTCCAAATAACACCAACGATATGTCACACGTAACCACGATCTGCGACTATTCGATTAACACATGCGTATCATGAAGTTTTAAATAGAGTTTCTGTCGTCGAGCAGTCCCTGGCTTACTGACGCTTATAAACGTATAGGTATGGACCCAGCGGAGCTGCACGCCGATATTGATCTTTGTCTGTCCGTTCTATAAGTGGCAATCTTTGACGTCCAAGAAGTTCGCCCCCCACTTATCGATTACAAAAATTTTGAAAGTTGTTCTGGGTTGTTTTAGGTTTGTGCTACTTTGTTCCAAAACATTATAGAGCTAAGATTGAAATTTTCAGAGAAAATCCAAAAAAGCTAATTTCTGAGCTGGCCCCCCACTTTTAAGATATTTATATATATTCTGGCGGTTGTTCTGGGTTGTGCTAGGTTTGTTCTATATTGTTCCAAAATAATGCGCCCGAAAACCAATTATTTTAGAAATTATCGCAAATAATTATTTCTGAGCTGGCCCCCCACTTTTAAGATATCACGATTCTGGTGATTGTTCTGGGTTGTGCTAGGTTTGTTCTATATTGTTCCAAAATATCGCGCCCGAAAACCAATTATTTTCGGAATAATCGCAAATAATTATTTCTGAGCTGGCCCCCCACTTTTAAGATATCACGATTCTGGTGATTGTTCTGGGTTGTGCTAGGTTTGTTCTATATTGTTCCAAAATATCGCGCCCGAAAACCAATTATTTTCGCAATAATCGCAAATAATTATTTCTGAGCTGGCCCCCCACTTTTAAGATATCGCGATTCTGGTGGTTGTTCTGGGTTGTGCTAGGTTTGTTCTATATTGTTCCAAAATATCGCGCCCGAAAACCAATTATTTTCGCAATAATCGCAAATAATAATTTGTGAACTGGCACGTACTTTTAAGATATCACGATTTTGGCGGTTGTTCTGGGTTGTTCTAGATTTGTTCTATATTGTTCCAAAATGTCACGCCCGAATACAAATTATTTTTCGCAAATAATAATTTTTGAGCTATCGGGATTATAACGGTTGTTCTCAGCTTGTTCTTCTTCGTTTCAAAATATTGATTTCCAAAAAAAATTATATAAATTTTCGATAAAATTTATTTTTCTTAAATTACAAGACAACCATGAAATTTATCAATATTCTCATCTTTTTTTTGTAGTTTTATGTTTTGTTTTAATAGTTTTATGTTTTGTTTTTTAATGAATTAAAGAAAGAAAAGAACTTTTTATTGTTTGAATAATCAGAAATAAATGACAGACGGTATTCCTACGTTTAAAACTAAAGGAAACAAACATTGTGCCGAGTTATGCTAGAATCTTAGGACATGGTGTTACCATTAAAAAAAAATATTCGCATTAAAGATTTAACACCATGAAATTTGTCAATACGCTCATCTTTTTTTTTGTATTTATGTTTTGTTTTTTTTTAGTCATTTGTTTTTTTTAATGAATTAAAAAAGAGCTTTATTGTGTATTTTTTTCTTTTTTTCGTATTGTTTTTATTTTTTTAGTTTTTTGTTTTTTTTTAATGTATTAAAAATGTTTTTTTTTATTTTGTATATTATCCTTTTTCATATTGTTTTTTTCTTGATATTTTTCTTAGATACGTGGAAAATTCAACCAAACTTTTCCACACAACTCCTTTGGATGTAAACCTTACAACTAAAAAGCCTTTAAAACTATTGAGTTTTATGTAGACGACTTTGAAAACTTGAGATTTAAGAAGCCTTTGATATTATATTATTATTAAATTTAATACAGTAGTCGCTTTTCAAATTCGTCATTTAAACTCGAACGTAAATACAGAACACTGCGTTAATGACGTCATTTTTTGAAATCTGTTTTAATCAAATCATCTATACGGAACCACGTATATGACGCAGCCAGTGTAGTGGTAATCTGCAATCCCAGCAAGCTGAAACGAAGATCCGCCTAAGTTAATCGACGTGGGAAATTGTTTTATTTCAAACCTAGCGTCAACATCTTCAATACACTCTATAAAAGCGTGAGATCGATAGTCGAATTTCGTTTCAACAAAGCTTTTATATTTCACACAAATCTTTTTCGAAATGGAAATTTCGTTAGCTTTTATAGCATCGCTTATTTTTTCGTACCCATGACTTATGATGGTGTCAATATCTAATGAAACGGTCACTGGCTGCCTTGTGAAGACGGTATTGCATACTTTGCACTCCCTACGTTCCTCCAGGCTAGGCTCTTCCTGAAAAATAAGCTCACACAAAATAGTGATGTTTGATAAAGCGTCAATGATAGAAACTCCAGGCACGCTACCATCTTGTACGAAGCGCGAAACTTGACGCAAGACATTCGCACGTTGCTTATATACCTCTGTATTGGTACCCTTTTCTAAGAAAAGTTTCACGAATTCGAATATTTTCGATTTCGATTTTTGAATAACGTCATGAAATGTTTCATTGGTACTTGCAGCAGCAACATAAAACTACAAAAAAAAAGATGAGAATATTGACAAATTTCATGGTTGTCTTGTAATTTAAGCTGAGAACAACCGTTGTAATCCCGATAGCCCGAAAATGTGGTGCTAGCTCAAAATGCGAAAATAATTGGTTTTCGGGCGCGATATTTTGGAACAATATAGAACAAACCTACCACAACCCAGAACAACCGCCAGAATCGTGATATCTTTAAAGTGGGGTGCCAGTTAAAAAATTATTATTTGCGATATTTACGAAAATAATTGGTTTTCGGGCGCGATATTTTGGAACAATATAGAACAAACCTAGCACAACCCAGAACAACCACCTGAATCGTGATATCTTAAAAGTGGGGGGCCAGCTCAGAAATTATTATTTGCGATAATTGCAAAAATAATTGGGTTTCCGGCGCTATATTTTGGAACAATATAGAACAAACCTAGCACAACCCAGAACAACCGCCAGAATTGTGATATCTTAAAAGTGGGGGGCCAGCTCAGAAATTATTATTTGCGATAATTGCGAAAATAATTGGTTTTCGGGCGCGATATTTTGGAACAATATAGAACAAACCTAGCACAACCCAGAACAACCGCCAGAATTGTGATATCTTAAAAGTGGGGGGCCAGCTCAGAATTTAGCTTTTTTGGATTTTCTCTGAAAATTTCAGTCTTAGATCTATAATGTTTTGGAACAAAGTAGCACAAACCTAGAACAACCCAGAACAACTTTCAAAATTTTTGTAATCGATAAGTGGGGGGCCAACTTCTTGGACGTCAATCTTTGTGGTCACACTTCATCGATTTTTATAAAACCAATAGTTTCCAAACTGTATGAGCAAGACATAGACATCGCTCACGATTCTCAACATCCTATTGGTGTTCTCGGTACCATCTAAGGTGTCGATTCTACTGCACTCCTATCTATTCCATCTTAGTTTGCCGATATCGAAACTAAAATTGAGAGTATCACCACGCACGTCTTCTACACTCAGAACGCAGTACTGATAACTTTACCATTCTCCCAATAATTTCGGTTTGTATTGTTCTATGCGGATTTGGGCGTTCGTTACGGATTTTAGAAGACCTGAAAAAGCGTGGACGGTCTCATTGACTTATTTGCGTCAAGTTCGATGTTGACGCTGCTCCTAAAAGCCAATCACAAATTACATCACTCACCTCATTTTAGTTGTTCAAGAGAGCAGCGCATATTCATTCGTCCGTACGCACGTTCCGTTGGGCGTGAGATCTACAAGTTAGCATACATTTGGTACAAGCTTGAAATGGCATATGCCAGCAACTTACCTACTGACTTTCATCTATATTTACAGATCCGTGTCGGAGCAGGAACCAAATCGAAATACGTCAGAAGACTCCATGAGCAAGAGTTCAGAATTGATTGAGATATTTGACAGGAGTCAAGACCTTAGTATGTACCTATATTAAATTGATGGTTGCGGGTATTTTTTAAATTACGTTTGAACAAGCATTACACAACTACACTGGTGGACACATAAATTGCATATTTATTCAGGATTACTTGCAAATTAATATTTTGAAAAATTATGTTAAGTTATTAGACTAATTTAAAGGAATTATTAATGACTGGCCATTAGTCATATAAAAAGACAGAATTTGAACTGCAATAATACAAACGATTTAAGCCCGGAAAAGGAAATGTACTCGTGAACTCAGATTTGCGTGTTATTAGAGTGAAATTTTTAATTTGTTCTTACTGCCTGGAGCGGCCGTGATGGTTACTCCATTAAATAAAAGATTGAAGTGGACTGTATTAAAATAAGCGAAGAATTAGAATAAGATGAGCCCACTGGTGTAGTTAATCTTTACAAAAAAATTGTGAATACACATTAAAAATACTTATTAAATATGTTCATTTAAGATGTAGTTGCCTTTAATCAACATTTCATCGCAAGGCAACGGCGTTTCCATTTATTTTCAAAATTATAACATAGCTGCTACTCTTTATTATTAAACTCATTCGGCCGTTTCGGACATAAACTATTACATAAAACCCATAAAAATCTTACAATAGTGCCCGGTTACGGCAATAGGTTTGCCCGTGGTACCAATAAATTACTGCTAAAGAGTGGGTGTGTAATGCACCTCTGCCTACCCCTTCGGGGATATAGGCGTGATATATGTTTGTATTTAAATTTTATTCAGAGTCACCAAACAGGAATTTTCAAGTCTGAAATGAATACATAAATATGTTAGGCTAATTCACACAACGCCATCTAGTCACAAACTAAGTAGAGCCTGTGATATGAGTACTACATAAACTGATATATAAATACTTATGTACATTTTTTTTTTTTAAACTTCGGCTCAAACGTATCTGTCTTCACACAAAGTTTGTCTCGACCGGGAGTCGAACTCGAGACTCCAGGCGGCATCGAAAGCAGATGCACTACCGACCACGCCACCGAAGCAGTCATATGGCTGATAATATAATAGGTGTTTAATAAATGAATGGTCTGTCGAGAATGGTTAAGATTTACAACAATTATACCCGGTTGGTGAAGGTTACGTATTCGCCAGCGTATATAACAGCTAGCGCGGGCTTATTTTGGTCTTCGCAAACATTCAGTAATTCGTCAGTACTTCGCAATTTCGTCGGAACAGCTAGCACAGATAAATCACTGATACTGATCTGTGTCGGTGGCTTCACTGATATGTGTAAATCGACCTTATAAAAATGTAATGTGTAATTATTGTCAGCACCTAAAAAGGCCCTGACGACGTTCTTCTGGTGCCAATGGGTGGTGAGTCACGCGACAGTGATAGTCGCGTCGCGCACCGTGAAGATCGCCTTCAACATAGACGACATCATCAGCACCGTGGACCTGCAGCCGCACTACAACCAGCTGAAGGTCAAACTCGCCTCGGCCTCCATCAGGCATTATGAGTTGTAAGTGTATCTCTCTCACTCCTTGTGTCACCACTCCTTGTGTCTTCGTCGTCGTAGTTGTCACTACAGAACTTCGATATTGAAAATAAGCTGTGGAGGTCAGTTGGCAGTCGCTTCACGGAAAATTTAGAAGCTTGGTCGCATTGCAGTTAGACTGGAAAGCCGACCCCAACTGGGTTGGAAATACAAAGCGTCGTGTTCAACCCCCAAAGTTTTTGGTCCTTGACGGGGTTTGAGTTCAGTAAGTCTAATAATAGTTGTTGTATGAACAGAACATAGATGATGCAGTGTTGTGTTCCACAATGTGTGTAGAGTGGAGGAGGAGTGGGTGGCGGGCGTGCTGGGCGGGCGCGTGCTGGAGGCGCGCGACGTGCCCGGGACCAAGGACGAGGACCAGTTCCTCGCCGTCACCATCACGCAAGCGCAGTCAGTACACACACACATACCTTGTCTTATTGTTATTAGCAGATATTGCTCCGCCTGGAAAGATTTAATGTAGTTATGTAATATCTGTCCTGGGTTGGAATTTCGGTTTAAATTCCATAGTGGTTATAGAATTTCCACAGTGCCCGGTAACGACAATAGAACCAACAAAATTGCTGACAAACTGTAGGTGTGTAATGCACCTATGCCTACCCCCTCGAGAATATAGCCGTGATGATATGAAATACAATCGTCTGTAACTGACGCTTGACAGCTGTGACTGAGTACATCGCGAAAGTGAATCTGTCTCTCAAGAATGTACTATTAAATAAAGTCCCGTCCTTGACAGATACTGCATGAGATACTGACGGACTGAATAGTTTGTAATTCGGTGAATACATACACATACTCGTACTGTAATCTATACTTGTAATAAATCTGTTGAAGTGAAAATTCTGTACATTGAAAATTAAAAAAAAAAATGGCAGTTGGTGTTACTAAACCGACACCGAACCCAAAAATGTGATTAAAAAAAAATTTATCTGTCTGTTTGTTCAGGCATCACGTACAAACTACCGGTTCGATTCCGATGAAACTTGGTATAATTATTCTTTAATATCCTGGGCACCACACTGGGTACTTTTTATCCCGGAAAAGTATATACAATAAAAAACAAACTTAATTTTGCGGTTCGATCCCTAGAACCGATTACTGTACCAACTGCAAATAATAAGTTTGTCGTAGGTTACGTCACCAGCAGGGGAGGTCACTAAGAGGCGATGCACACGGCTAAGATACTTTAATATTTTATAGCATAGCATCATAGCATCACGCCTTTTTCCCCGAAGGGGTAGGCAGAGGTGTGCAAACACACCCACATCTCGCCAGCTATGTTAGGTCCCATGTAATAGGGGGCGAGCCTATTGCCATAATATTTTATCTTAAGATACAATATCGCTCAACAGCTATACATAATAAATCAGTAACTGGTGATCAAGAAAGCTATAACACGCAGGCGGAGCTGCAGGCAACAGCTAGTCTATAATATAAATATGGAACATTAGAAAAAATTATGCGGTACGAAGTTCGCCTGGACAGCTAGTATTAAATATATTTACAATATGATTCGCAAACACTTTAGTCTAGGGCTGTGATTGAACCAATGACTGTTCCATGACAAACGTTCTACCAACAAGGTTGCATGCTTCATTGCTTATAAAATATGTATATGCTACCGTAAGAACCCGTTTTTAGTTACAACGCCTTGTAACTAGGAAGAACGCTTGGTAACTAAAAACCTTTGAAACAACTAGTAACTAGTAGGAACGCATTGTAACAAAATACCTTTGAAATAACGCGTTGTAACTATTAAGAACGAGTTTTAACTAGTGATAGAGGTTGGTCAAGGTCGTTGCACAATAAATAGTCCACTTTTTGGTGAAGCACAATCGTTTATTGTAATATAAAAATACAAACATCTATTCACAGCAAAGGTTGAGGATAAATAGAGGGAGTTCAAGTTGACCCCTGGTGTGACCATGACCAAACATTTAATTCCCTATATATTGGTGGCAATTTTGCCAACAACTAGTAAGTACGTAACTAGTTATCGTTATTGCTTTATGGTTGGTTTATAAGTTCTAACTAATGCCTTTAATAACAACGCATTCTTACGACGTGTGGTTTCAAAGGTTTTTAGTTACAAAGCGTTCTTACTAGTTACAACGCGTTGTAACTTAAAACGGGTAACAAATATATTCATGAAAGTACTATATATATGTTGAAAAACTTTTGCAGCATATCCTTGCTGCCAGACAGTTGGAAGCAAGAGTTACATCCCAAGTTGTTGGAACAAAAAGCGGTTAGTACTTTGACATTAATTAATTCAATCATCTTGCAACAAACAATGTTGGTTCAATATACTTAAACCTTATCAGTCGATTAGAAATACATACATAAATAAAATTTTATAATAAAGTTAATAAATTTGAATAGTTAAATGTTTTAAAATGTGAATATA
The DNA here is from genome assembly GCA_963556515.1 of Nudaria mundana. Lineage (NCBI taxonomy): Eukaryota > Metazoa > Arthropoda > Insecta > Lepidoptera > Erebidae > Nudaria > Nudaria mundana. Next base: position 37,808,121 of record OY748286.1, on the reverse strand, counting down.
TCAGAACAAGGTTATATAGATTAGCAAAGGAACACAATCAAGTGACTGTGTAGAGTAGTCGATACAACAGAGTGCAAGTCGTAGTGTTGTTGTTCCCAGGGTGAGGATGTCATGTGGGAGGTGTACGCGACCCTCGCGCCGCTGGAGGCGATCCTGCAGCCCGTCATACTGGACAACATCGCGTCACTCATCAGAGAGCTCATGCCGAGAGAGTTCTGCCCCATTCATGTTGACATTGCTAAAAGGTACACCTGGTGATCTCGATATACACTTCAGTCACTCAATTTAATCGAAATTCCATTATGTTCTTCGTTCACAACTAAGTCCTCCTCCTCCTACTTACAGACGGACGAGGTTCTAGCAAATGTACCTCAAGTATTAAGAAAGAAATTATAAATAGATCACAAAAACTGATGTCATCGGCAGGACTCGAACCCACGGCCTTTCCCTAACAAGGGGAATACTCTAACCCATAGATCATTTCAGAGACGATCCCAAAAACAAATTGCAAATGTGTGGGTGAAATAGTGTTGTGAAAAAATTGAGTGTTATTTCTAAGTAATAGAAAAGAATCTCACTAATCCGTTATACTTTTCGCTTACCTTGCACTAGCATTAGTTAAAAAAACGACCAAGTGCGTGGGTCATGCAAAGAATAGGGTTCCGTAGTCATGTTATTAGCCTATAACTCCTGAACTAACACAGTTCTCTGATCTGTTATAGTTTTTCTTGAAAGTTTAATTACATAGAACCATGATTTTTTAAGATTTTTTGAGCCAGCCGTTTAGATTTTAGATTAAACTTTGCTTAAAGAAGCTTTGTTTTAACGAAAATATGGGCTTTAAAGTTGAATGTCTTGAAAACGGATTCTTAAACCAAGAATTTGTCGTTGCAACTTCTAAATATTTTTAAGAGACCTATCTATTTATACACGATGGGGTTGACGGTAGAAAAAAAATCATTTTCACTTTGTGTACGGGAGGCAAATAAAAAAAAAAATTTCTTTATTTTATTATAGCCCTTGGTCACCGTTATAAATACACATACCTATTTATGCAAAGTTTCTTTTTTCTAGCTTTAACCGTTTAGGAGGAAAGCCGGGAATGAAACAGACTGACGAATGGTTATGACAAAACTATGTTTCTTTAAGTTAGTTCAGCATTTAGGATATTATGTGATATTCATAATCATGAAACAGTTCAGCTTAAATAGCAGATTTCCACGGCACCAACCGTTTCTTCTTTCCAATTCCACTGAAAGTGTTCCAGTTGCATTTTTGATTGACTCACGGACAATGTAGCTACACATTAGAGAAAGAATGACAACATGATTTAATGCTAAAATAATAAGTCGTTAAACATTAAGACCATTTTATTTAAAATAAAATAATATTATATTCTCTCCATAATGCAACAGAAAAAAATACTATTTACATAAAAAAATTAACAAAAAAATAATGTGGTGGGTCAAAAAGTCTAAAGACTAATCACTGGGGCATATCAGTTAGTATTTATTATTAGTCATGCAATTATGAGGAATGATACTAATGAATTAAAATACCCTTTTTTGCCGCTCCCACGTCCGCTGCCGAGGCCATCTGGTGAACACTCCAGGAATGACCAGTGGCCCCCGGCGCGGCGGCGGAATGAATGAGCCTGATTAGTTCGTATATATTAAACTAGCGGACGCCCACGGCTTTGCCCGCGACAAATTATATCCAAAGCTGTTCTCTCTGAGACAGTCTTGAGAATGCCTCGTTTAGAGGTGAAACAATTGTCGACGTTTTATTGTCTTTTGTTTTTGTGAAAATAATGCTATTATGTTTTGAAAAGTTTTAACATCTTACTTACCATTACTTTGTCATGGATTTTCGCCAGGTAACGCCTGTTTCTATCCATTATATTTTATATCCAAAGCATCATGGAAATTGGTGCAGCAATTTTTGAGCTTAGCGCGAATAGACAAACGCTGCGGAGAACTTTGTTTTATAATATGTAGTGATGAATGATCTGCAGAACGCATTACTTATTTAAATGGAAATACTTCTTGGAAAATCAGTCACGCATTCAAAGTTCACACAAACTGTACACTTTTATAGTCCCAGGAGCCAAATAGGACAAATTCAATACACGCCTACCTCATGTAAACACTCCGCGGAACTGGCACTCACATTTGGAAAGCAAGGCAGGATCCACAAATGACCTACTTAATTAACCTCCGAAATTGCGAAAAAGACCCCAGGTTACGTCAGTTTAACCTTAAGAATTCAAAACTACAGAAGAGCCAGAAATTGTAGGAAAAAACACCATGGATATGTTAATATATGCAATAATTCCCGTGGCGGTGAAATTGAAATTAAGCTAATTCGGAATAATTATGATTTTATGAAATCCAAATAAAAATTTGTCTAATCTAATCTAAAATAATCATTCCGAAAAACTGGCGGGAACGTATAACATTATATTTCATTTTGACACGGTTTATCGATACATCGATAATCGTGACGTCATCAGGTGGTCAAGCCCTATCATAAAAATACTTTCTTCTATTTTACGTTATTTAAGATTAATTCTTCATTGTGAATAGGAAATATTACTGTACAATGCAAGGGTAGTCAATGTACTATGATTAGAACTTTTTACTTGTTTCATAAACACAAGACATAAACAAATATCTGTTATTTAAGAATTGCTGGAAAATTTTGTATTTACCTGTGAAACGTGTAATTATTTGGATTGTCGGCTTTAGTCACATTACAATTACTTAAACAACAAGACACCATGGCTCTTAAAACTACGGAAAATGTTTGGCACTGACACTGACACACATAGATAAAAGTACGTCGTCGTCTATCTTTATTACTCATAGGCAATGTTCGAATTATGATGACTTCTCCGGACTTCTCCTCTTTCCCACGCTCTGTTGGTCTATTAAGGGAGCGCCATCCCTAGTCTCTGCTCTGACCAACTGAGCTACGATGACCACTACCGACTACATCGAATTTTTCTTCATATCATATTCATAATTTCTACATCGCGCTATTAAGATTAGCGTCGGATCCACCTACCGGAGTTCTGCCGAACTAACGGTACCAGTGTATCGTGTTATAAAGTGTGTGTCAGTGGTCAGAGCATTCCCCTTGTTAGGCAAAGGCCGTGGGTTCGAGTCCCGCCAATGACATCAGTTTTTGTGATCTATTTATAATTTCTTTCTTAATATTTTAAGAATAGTTTAAGCAAACTCATTGCTTTGAAGTACCTCAAGTGTCCGGAATCGGCAACAAAGTGACTGGCGAAATGTGGCCGTTATAAAAGCTTGTAGTCTTCTTTGAGGAAAACCAGTGTTTGGTTTTGTTAGTAATATATTTATTAGTAAACTCATTATTTCAGGTAGGATGCGTCCGGTGACGATTGATATTTGTCATGGAAACGATTGCTACTCCAAAATGTCATATGACTAATTATCTATTAGCAGCCACTGTAATTTCACCAGTGATTTTATTATGATACTATGTGATGTGACGAGCATAGTGTAATTAAGACATATAAGTAAGTAACGTCATTATACCAAGACCATGTTCGGGGATCATTTTTTGATGACACCATATTTCAAACCTAGTCTAGTCGTGGTGCATTGCAATGCAAACGTCGTCGGACTCTTCCTATGTGAAAAACATTATAGAATAAACAATAAGAACCCTGGACTACTAGTAATGATACTCGTATGTAGTTATTGAAGTCTGTAGGTAAATAGTTGAACAAGAGATATATGTCGCAATATAGCCGGCCGACTTGGCAGTGGCCGTTCTGCTATGTGACGGCGGGTGGAGTGCGGCTGCTGGTCACCGGCTCGGAGGAGGACCAGCGACCCGGGGATGACGACACCATCATCTTCACTGTGAGCCTTGTTCCACTACTTAAATTGTACTATACCTATTAGTACTGATAGTTCCCATGGTGCCGTTCTATATTACGGTTATTTCCAAGTAATGATTAACATATTTTCAACATAGCAGCGTCTACATACATTGGCATACTTAATATGGGGTGTAATTATTTGTGCAGTCACCAGTGACCGAGAGTTTTTATTGCCAGGTTCTTTCTCTCGGTTCTACTTATTGCTTTGCGAATCTGGCAGTACATGTAAATAAAGAAGCAATGACATTTTTTATTTTAAGTACTTACTGACGTTTGTAAGAGCCATTTAGTGACCTATACAAATAAATAAATCGTTTCATTTCATTTCACCATAATTTACTGTTCCATTTTTAATATTCGCGGTTGACGGACACCTACAAAAACATACATAACTAAAAATTGACGTTAGCCAAAAGTTGTTGTCATTAGTTCGAGTTGTTGTCATTAGTTCGCACAGAACCTTAAATAAAAATATATAATATTATTTACAGTTCGACAAAGTCACCGTGAACCCGCATCCGGACAATCCGATATGCAGGTGTGTATATGACGCTAATTGTATCAAGCTGAGGAGCCCTCCCAACATCTTCAGGCCCCATAATCACAATATGCATGAGGCGAGGGCAAATAATTGTGCTCGTTTTTTTTCACATAGGTTCTCACAACCACTTGGAACAAACAAGTCATAAATATATCACCAGGTTCCAAAAAGCAGTTTTCTATTCAGAATAAGGGGCAAGAAACTTTTTGATTGCTCAGACTTGACTAATCAATTATGAAGCAGCAATAAACTTCGTGTAATTTGTAGTTCCGACCTTTCCCGATAATTGTCGAGGATTGCCGAGTGTTAATGTGGAAATAATCGTACTGTACCTGTTATGTATGTGTGTATGTGTCCCAGGCGGTTGGTGAACGCGGCGGACACGGGGTGGCTCGGCTCCTCGAGCAACTACGAGGGTCGCCAGTACGAGATCACCGTCAAGAACATTGAACTCAAAACTGCGCAGTTCCAACAACTTATCGCTGAGGTACTTACTATTTAAGTTGTTTAACAGATGTGCAGATCGCTCCCTGTCGGCTACTACTCTCCAAATACTAAACTTTAGCTAATTTATTAAATTGTACAATTTTTGGTCCCATGGACGGCTGAGTGGCTTTGTGTGTGTGCTTCATGTTCGCAGGAGACTGAGGAAAAAGAAAAGGACAACAAATCGAACCCGGCGCTCAACTGGAACCAGACGGTCGAGGAGCTCAAAATACCCACGCTCACACCTCTACTCTATCCGTTAGTATGTTTTGTGTATGCTTAAGGATTTTCTGTTGCCCATACTTCCATTTTCCCTGTATAAAATTCTAATCATAATCATAGTTTATTTGCGAATACAAGTATACAATATGTAGGTGTTATTTAGATTTACGTGTGTGTTCCATGTTCCACCCGATCAGCAGAAATCGTTCAGTTGATGAAATATCAATGAAACCAGAAACAACCTTCGATCTAATTCTTCATTGAGTCAATCCATGTTTCACATTTTTATTTCATTTCGACATTTTCATGATCATAATTCTTAACAATAGCTAAATACCCTTAACTTCTCTCTCACGTTAGACTTTTTCATTTGGCCTCAGTTCATTTTTCCCTGGATACAATCTTATGTCTCCTTTCAGTCTACCTTCACTTAGCAAAAGAATTCAACATTGACCAGCATCAAACAAAAAAAACCTCCACAATTTTTCCACTTTTACTTTTTTAAACTCATGATGAACAAACACACTTGTGCACTATTTCTCTGATGTACAGCTTTATCATAAGTATGTATTACACTGTCTTCTTCTGTATAAGTGTTTTTGTTCATAATGTATTAGGTAGAGGTAGTATAGGTTCCAGCGAGTGCCGAGTGGCGACAATAGACAACAGAAAGTGTCACGGTGTCCATATAATATTGTGCCAACAGTCTGGACATATGTGTGGTGCTGGCGCCGGCGCTGTTCACGCGCGGCTTGCTGACGTGCGGGCCCGCGGCGGAGGTCAACCTGCTGACGGACTGCGTCGTCGAGCTCAACATAGAACAGATCGTGCTCTACCAGAAGCTGTACGAGGATATGCGCGCCGGGTTGTACGACAGGTCAGTGTACTAACGAAGCTCCCAGATATTGAACGACGAGATCATTTTATATTTTAGGAACGACGTTCTCTAACGCGGCTTATTTGCGGTTTAATAGAAATCGAGACGTTACGCTTATCAGTGGTTCCTGACCGGTGGTTCGCCGAAGCCAAAATATGGTAAACCTACGTTGAGTTGCGTTTCAGTTGTGTAAAGAACTTCGTTCCTGACGGAGGTCCCCCGACCGCACATTTTTTATTTTCACCAGCTAGCGTTGAACCACCCGTATGGAAAAAAAATCCAATTTCCATGTCCTACAACGAATTGAAATGTTTGCTTTGTAGGTGACCGTGTAGTTATGCTCGTCCATTGTTATCCACTTAATGTTTTTGGGTCGACCTGTGAAGAGCTTGTATTCGTATCATGGAAGGATATCATTTTACTAACAGAATGTTTTTGAATTGAGCATAATTTTTTTTACAAATAAAGTACCGTAGTACTTTATTAAGATTACAATCTAGCCAAATAGACTAATAAGTAAATACATTTCACCTAATTTACTACGACAACATAACTCTAAGCATGCGTCCATTAACACTTACTCAGTTCTTTATTAAGGCGAAGACACTTTGTTCATGTGTTCTTTGTACGCAGCACTTATCACTACATTTATTTATTTGTCACTAAAAACACTACACTAACTCGAACGGTTTCGTTCGTTTCAGTCTTCTTACTATTCTTATTAGTGATGTCAAGAAGCTGGATTGCCTCAACATTCACATGGTTATGAACAATATAACATTATATTGAATTGAACATTATAACGTAATCATTTTCATTCATTTTACAGAGATTTATTTGGACCATCAATGGAAATGTTAGATGCTGACAAAATTGGAGATTGTCCTTACGCGGACGTCCTCAAAGTAACTATGGTGGAGGCGGCGAGTGACAGCGACAGCATCACCACCAGCAGTGAAACCATAGCCGATGGTAAGTGAGCTAACTAGTTAACACACGCGACACCGCCCGCACACATGACTCCGGTCCTCAGGGTCAAGACAAATAAAACACTAATCAGATATATTTTAATTCGCGAGGGAGTTCTCACAGATAAAGCGACATTGACTTTGTAACCGTTATATAATGTATTCCACTCGGCACCGCGGCATTCAGCTGGTAATTAGTATCATTAATTTAAAACTACATGACCGTCTGATTTAGTTTTCTCGTTCCGAATTCTTACGGAACCCAAATTACTAGGATTTAAAGGAGCCTATCTCACTCGAGGATAATGCATCTACATATTATTTAAAGTAGTCTATCTCACTCGAGGATAATGCATCTACATATTATTTAAAGTAGCCTATCTCACTCGAGGATAATGCATCTACATATTATTTAAAGTAGCCTATCTCACTCGAGGATAATGCATCTACATATTATTTAAAGTAGCCTATCTCAATCGAGGATAATGCATCTACATATTATTTAAAGTAGCCTATCTCACTCGAGGATAATGCATCTACATATTATTTAAAGTAGCCTATCTTAATCGAGGATAATGCATCTACATATTATTTAAAGTAGCCTATCTCAATCGAGGATAATGCATCTACATATTATTTAAAGTAGCCTATCTCACTCGAGGATAATGCATCTACATATTATATAAAGTAGCCTATCTCAATCGAGGATAATGCATCTACATATTATTTAAAGTAGCCTATCTCACTCGAGGATAATGCATCTACATATTATTTAAAGTAGCCTATCTCACTCGAGGATAATGCATCTACATATTATTTAAAGTAGCCTATCTCACTCGAGGATAATGCATCTACATATTATTTTTCAAAATCGGTTCAATAGTTACGAAGTATATAATGCGAACAAACAATCAAATCTTTCCTCGATATAATTTATATGTATACATTATACATGGTGTTCAAATATAATCCGATAATTTACACAATTCATTTTTTGTGGGAAGTTTGTATAAGTAAATGGGTGGTAGGAGTATGTCTGTGGTTGTGTTGTAGACAGTGTTGTTTGTTGAACAGAGCCGAGCCAGAGCATATGCACCGACTCAGGAGTTGAGATCTCTCAGTCCACCTGCGCCAAGGCGAGGACGTGCTTTGTCGACGAGCTGTCGGTAAAGAAGCCCACATCCGTCATGTTCTCTGACGAAATGCCGCCGTAAGTATCCATACACTCACATATATATCTACGAGTAATACACATCAATTATAATTGAAAATGTCTGATTTTAATTCCAACTTAACAGCTTTTCACCAAAAATGTAACATTATACGATATTTACATGAAAAATCAATTATTATATATTCTGTCTGTCTGTTTTGGTCAGGCTAATCTCTGAAATGGCTGGACTGATTTTAACGGAATTGTCACTAACAGATTTAATTTTTAGAAGAAAAAAAAAGATGTGTTTGTGTTGCTTGAACAGTCCAACACACTTAACAATGGTATGATACCAAAAGGTATTCTATTATTGTTCACAAGAGTCGCTCGGAGTGCAGATATTGTTTGTAGTGGGATGTAACATCTGTCCTGGCTGTTGTATTTTGGTTTGAGTTGCAAAGTGGTAATGGATTTTCTAACGGCAATACGCTTGCCTCCCCCTTCGGAGTGGTGATGTTGTTGTGTGGTCAAGTGCGGGTCGTGTGGACCACGTGGAGGTGTTCGTGACGATGGGCACGCTGGACGTGTCGCTGTACGTGCGCGACGACGGCGACGACGCCGAGCTGACCCCGCTGCGAGTGCCGCCCCCCTCCGCCAAGCTGCCGCCCCGCTCGCCCGCGCCGCCCGCCCCGCCGCCCGCCCCGCCGCAGGACACCCCACTACCCTCGGTACGTGGTTTCAATACAATAAAGTAGATAACTATCAAGTCCAATCACTTTCTTTTTATTAAATCTCAAAACATGCTCGTATTAAATTGTATGAAATAAAGGCTTATACACTTTTATTTACTTTTAAATCAGTAACTAATTCATTTTATGATCATAACATACTATACAAAGACCTTATAATACAACGGACATAGGATCTAGAACAAATCGCAAGAAAATAATGTCCCGAGTCGACCTATACATTATACATAGGCATACATAGATATAAACAAATTTCATATTAAAATTTAAACCTTGATTCAACGGAATAGTGTTCACTTTTGTTTGCACTAATTTATCGCATTACGTAGCTTCTATCTGTCCGCCTGACTAATTCACCTTATGCAGCTTATACTTGAACTACGTGAACATAGAAACAATGGAGTAGGTTTATTTTGTTAAAGTCTTTTAAGGATTCCATGATATGTACCTACGTAGGCGTAATAATTAATGTAAGACTACAATAAATTCCATAATCTTATAAATTGTAATTACTTGTTTATGTTAGACGATATAAGCTGAAAAACTAATTAACGACTGACAAAGATTTTTTTTTCGAGTCAGTTTCATAATAAGTAACTGTAGTGTATGAATAACAAAAAGGGAATTAATGAATTTAACTAATTATAATATTATAAATGCCAAACTTCTTGCGGGTGTCAAAGTTCTTCCGCTTTTATTACTATTTTCATAACGCTATGTCGCTACGTCTACTACAAGATAGCCGTGTTTCAAGTGACTGAATTAGTTGCTAAAACTGCGCATCATTAATTTATTTTTATCTTATGGTTAATTTTTGGGATACGAAATTATTGGCTACTAGCTGATCACCGTGACTCCGCCCGCGAGATATAGTTATCTCGGCCCCGATTCCCGTGGGAATACATTACCGAGAATCCAAATAAAAAGAAAATAACAGTACATACACGAAATAAAATGACATGTGTAATTATATTTATGACAAAACAATGATACCCTGTGAAAATTAAAAACATTTTTGGGCTTATCTCCTCCATTCAATCACGGGATTCTTGTACAAGTTTCATAAAGATCGGACCTCTTTTTGTTATGTCCATAAAATGAGCCGAACAAACAAGATTGTTATTTTTTGGATCAAAATATTCTTCTCGCCGTGCTAGGGCAATAATATTTTTCCATTGTGCACAGTGTACTGGATCCCGAGAAAACTGAAATAGATGTTGGTTCATATAACGAAAAAAAAATCATAAAGAGCCAAGGCGTCTCCACTATAATCTTTGTTCCAAATAGTTTTATCGCTATCGGTAATCCGAATAAATCTGAATGGTCATTTTGTTAGTACATTATTCAGTGAAAATGAAATGGTCTCTTTCTTTTTACTGAGCTTGGGATGAGTTCGAAAGAGACAGATAGGTACTTCGGTATTGGACTGGATTGCAATATTTACTTTTGTCTTTTAATTTATTATCGACGAAATACTGTATTTTAAGTGAAATAATAAATTGCAAATAATAAAACAAAAGCTTATTTACTGAAAATATGATACACCGTCTTCAATTTGCTTTTTTTTTGTAGTTTTTACACGTTTTTACAATACAGTACGGCATTGTGCAACGTGTTGTCGTTCAGTTGTCAAAATCAAGACTGGCGCGCGATTGTTTCTCTTTTAGCGTTTTGTTTCTCTTTTAGTTCGGACACTTTTGAGCGATGATCCGAAATCCATTGTATTTAAAATCATTGATACTATATAACAAAGTCGCTTCCCACTGTCTGTCTGTCCCTGTGTATGCTTAGATATTTAAAACTACACAACAGATTTTGATGCGGTTGTCACCAATGGTTAGAATAATTCTCGAAGAAAATGTTTAGTACATACTTTGTCAAGCGGGCCAAGCCTAGCATATTTTTTAAATAAGTGAATGCAGTTTTTAGTTTAAATAAAATCTAAGACATCTGTCTAACCAAGAACAGATTCGTATGTCTTATAGATTCAGACTTTCCCATACTGACCCATTTGAACATATAACAAACAAATGTTTTGAGCATATTTGGTAGTTATGAGAATAGGTGGTAAACTACTTTTGAAACCCGTAAGTGATAAGGGAGGCCTACTCTATGGCAAAACAAAGATTGCAGGTTCATAATAACATAACATCACGCCTTTTTCCCCGAAGGGGTAGGCAGAGGTGTACAAACACACCCACATCTCGCCTGCTATTTTAGGTCCCATGTAATAGGGGGCGAGCCTATTGCCATTTACCGGGCACAAGGTCCAGACTCTGGGATAATTATCTGGATAAAATTCTAAAGAGAATTATACATTATCCACCAGACGGATTGCGGGTTCAGTTTGTATATTTATAAATAAATGCGGCAACATTCATATTACATTTTAAGCTTCATACATTTTCTGTTCATATTTAGGTACCTTTCCACAGTTTTTCTTGGGATAACTCTAGATAGTAAACTACAATGGGGTTCTCATATCACAGCCTTGGCAGGAAGACTGAGTTCGGCTGTCTATGCGGTTAGAAACATAAGGTCACTGACTGACGAAAAAACGGCACGATAAGTTTATTTTAGCTACTTTCATAGCGTTATGTCAAATGGTCTGCTGCTGTGGGGCTCAGCTGCCGATATTGAGACAATACGTAGGTTACACTATAACTTTTGCGTAACTTAAAAAAACAACATGTTAAAACCAAAATATTATGTTTATTGCTTTTAAAAATACTCTCTTTTACATTTTAAACATTTTTTCATGCGATAGAACCATTTTTTAAAACAGTAGGACCACAGATCTGAAGGCATGTTTTCTACCTGCTGATTGAACGCTATCACTGCCTCTTCGGAGTTGGTAAAAGTGAAACCTCTAAAAGTGAAAAAGTGAAATACAGAAATCACAGGGTGCTAGGTCGGGGCTATGCGCAGGATGGGTGACGAGTTGTACTTTTTCGGAAGCTAAAAATGACTTTGTTTTGTTGGCCGTGTGTGAAGAAGCGTTGTCATGATGTAGGAGAAGGCGGCTTTTGGGTCGTCTTACGCGAACTTTTTCTAACACCCTGGGTGAACAAATGGTAGAATACCACTCGGCATTAACACTCTTTTGATCTTAAAGTGGAATTGTACAGATAGGACATGTAGCTGAGACAAAAAACGCGATCATTTATTGCCAACGTTTCTCGCCTGCCTCACTTTTGTTGGCTTGTTCTCATTTTCAAACACCCATTCACAAGATTACTGTTTTTTTTCGGGTTCAAAACAATAAATCCACTTTTCATCTCCTGTGACAATGTCGTAAACAGCATTAGAATGTCCGTGGTCGTACTTCAGTAGCATCTGTGAGCACCATTCCACGCGAGCCCGCTTCTGCTCCGCTGTCAGTTCATGAGGGATCCAACGACAACAAAGTTTCCGAACTTTCAATTCTTCGTGTAAAATTTTCTGAATTTGACTCATACCAAGCCCCAATAGTCCTCGAATTGTCTCATAGGTAATCCGCGGGTTTTCTTAAATTAACCGCTTAACAGTGGCCACATTATTTTCGTTGACGGCAGTTGAAGGCCGCCCTTCACGAAATTCGTCGTGTAAAGAAACTCGACCTCTGTCAAATTCAGCAAACCATCGGTGCTCAAACAAGGTGCTTCTCTCCCAAAAGCATTTTAAAGACGAGCGGCACAATCTTGCGGTGAGAGAGAACTTTTAAAATCATAAAAAATCATCGCTCTAAAATCTTTTCGACTTAATTCCATTTTCGTTGGATAAGTACGTAGAACTTTGATGTTTGATACAAAACAATTGATAAATAATTTCCCGCCATTGTTTTTTTACTACTAAGAAGGTTGCAACATTTAAAAAAATATAACATTCGAAATTCAAATAGTTCCGATTAGCTAGAAGTGCAAAACTTTTAGTGTGCATGGGGCACACTAAAAGTTATGCACTTCTAGCTATTTTTCATATTACAGAAACGAGCTATACGAGCAATCTATAGACTCTGACCCCGTGACTCGCTGAAAAAACTATTTAAAAAAAAAAAAAATTAACAGTCGCTTCTCAATATGTTTACGACAACGTCTTATATGTACGGAAAAACGTAGATCTCTTAAAAAAAATCCGATAACCATAATTTTAATACAAGAAATAAAAATAAACTGGCAATGACATTAATTAGACTTCATAAAGTTGGTAATTCGTGTGTAGGCAAATGTATAAAAATATTTAATACGATTCCTCAGGATTTGGTTGACATGCCTCTTAATAAGTTTAAAATAGTAGTTAAAAAATGTTTGATGATGAAAGGCTACTATAATGTAGACGAATATCTTAATGATAAAAATGCATGGTCACCTTAATTTTCTGTTGTTGGCCACTCGTTTAATACAATATGAATTGTAACAATGTAAACAAAACAATATTAAAAAGAAAATGGATAATCTACCTGAGTTTCTTGCTGGTCTCTTCTCAGGAGAACCAACTTACCGAACCAGCGAAATAATCATTTTCAAATGGTTATTTATGTACTTAATTTAGTATTTTCATAATATTACTTGACATAAAATTGTAAAATTTTGACATTCATGTGTGCTCTTTATGTGCCTAAACTGAATAACCGAAATTGATTCTTTGATTCTTTAACCTTAGGACCTCACACAAAATTCAGGTCCTAAGCGATCTAGACTCCAACTACTATCGTCTAACTTTGAAGCGAATAGGCTCCGTAACTACTAATCCCATTTTGAAAATTCTTTCACTGATATGTAGCTAAGATCCCTGAGTAACTTTTTATACCTCTGATGTGTTGGCTATTTAATGTTTAACAGAAATTAAAATCTGCCAAGAACAAAACAGCGAGCGTAAAGGTGACCGACGACAAAGACATGGACAGTTGCTCCAGCAGAAGCATCACGGAGAGTGTGCGGGAGCACGACACCCTCGAGTTGAAAGTGAGTTCCCATTGCTGTCTCACTATGTACTTCATATATTTTTGCCACGAAAACTGCTGAAGGTGATTTTAATGAAATATAGCTCATACCGTTTACATCCCGGTATGTTAATGCACGCGAGTATAGCCGCAGGTAACAGCTACAAATTATCCAATTTGACACCTATTTCTTATCGTGTCATTAGCAAAGAGACGGTTAAAACAAAAATAATACTCCATACATAATTTAAAGCATCCGGACTTTATCCGGATTTATACAGTCGACTGGTAACATTTGGTTAAGACACATATTAAACAATGAAGATATACTTTTCCACTAGTTTTATATATAGCACCCAGCGCCTATTAACTAAGGCCCGCTAAAGTATTTGTCTTGCGTTTCGATGATGTGAAATCGTTCCCTGATCTCTATACCACTTACTCATACATAACATAAGGACTTTTAGTTTATTTGATCACTCCAAAGAAAATTGAATTCGCTTTGTCTTGTATTTAAAAAAAAAATTGTTCTCTCCACTAAACCATAGCACAGACCTGGTTTCTTATCGAGTTTTACTCGATGGTCATCAACGTCAAGTTCCGATCGTAGAGAATGTAATGGACTTCAATAGACATGTAATGTTTTAGCACATGACAATGGCACTAGCAAAAAGGAACGAGAGCCACTTGTCTCTGTTTAACGCCACACTACAGCAACCAAATCTGTACTACTACAAGAAGAAAGACATCAGAAATATCCAGGTAAACGGCTCCGAGTTCTTTTTGATTTACACACCACTGCATGCGTTTATACTCGTATTACAATAGCGAACATGGACGGTTGTATCAAGAGCGTGGTACATGAAGCAGCTAGCTGTGACTTTGACTTTAGTCAGTGACAGTTTGTAAACACACGGGGTTTGTTAATATGTAGGTACAATGTCTACTTTAACATGGGCAAAAACATTTGTCAATCAAATGCAAAAACATGTATACATGTAATACTAATAAAAGTATATATCCTTCAAAAGTATCACTAACTTGTACACGCCTTAACGCTTTAAACTATATACACATTATTGAACACATAGCTTTTTGTATAAGTATACAAAGATTAAAACTACAAAATCATAGTTTATTGACATTTATTTTATTAATTGTCATGTCATGTATCTTTCCGTTTTGAATAGTCATTTAAGTGTGATTCTCACAATCCAGACACAGGTGAATTAAAACTGCTCATTTCGTAATAACAAATATATTAGCATCACTTGCATAAGTAGGTATATTACAATATTTTTTAATATGAATTTACACTCATTTATAACGAAGCGGATGGTTGACATCCTAATTTCCAACGGAAGCACATTCCAGAGAAGAATAGACTGTACGTAGAATGAAGAGTGAACAAGGCTAGAAGTGTGAGAAGGACAATGTAAAAGTAGATTGTTTGAAGAGCGCAAGTTTTTGTTATGATTGGAGCCAAGAAATTCAAAGTATTGAGTAAGATATGATGGGACATACATATACATAGCATCACGCCTTTTCCCCCGAAGGGGTAGGCAGAGGTGTGCAAACACACCCACATCTCGCCAGCTATGTTAGGTCCCATGTAATAGGGGGCGAGCCTATTGCCATTTACCGGGCACAAGTTCCAGACTCTGGGATAATTATCTGGGTAAAATTCTAAAGAGAATTATACATTATCCACCAGACCCGGGAATCGAACCCGAGACCTCGAGTGTGGCAGTCCGTACATAGTACCATTGTGCCACCGAGGTAGTAGTAGATATGATGGGACATTGGGAGAATTTAGGAAGGAGTACAGCATAGTCACAGCACGCAAGCTAAGACGCTTGCGTATGGATAGCCACCCCAACTCAGAGCGGAATTCCGAAACATGATCATACTTACGAAGATTGTAAACGAATCGAATGCAATTATTGAGAAGACGGTCGAGTTTATTGAGCAGATCTGCATTCATGTCGAAATAGCACACATCACCATAGTCTATGACAGGAAAGATCAACGAACGCATAAGCGCTGCCTTTGTTGTGGCCATTTTTTAAAACCTCCCACCCACTACAACACATTCACATAGTTAGAATGTAGAATGGTACAGTCTGTTCGAACTTCATAGACTAACATAAGTGAATAACATTTTGAATCAACTGACTTACTTACATTCAAATGAAATACATTCATCGAATCACATCACGTCGAGTATAATTATTGGGTAATAATATCAACTAAGTTTACCTGACTATGTTAAACAATATTAAATAATCAACAATTCATTACACAAGGTAGCGTACGTATGTTACATTATTATTCCATTCGCGAAATTAAATAAATGGCTCAAAACGTAAGTGCGAAGTAATTTTCTTAGGCAAGAACGAAGCAAAAGATGACGACTTGACACAATGTGATAGTCAAGAAGATAATAGTCAACGATGGGACTACAGTTCAATGCATGTAAATGTTTAAATCAAACAGAAAATTCGGCGTTAATCGCTTCCAGTACAAATACAACAAGTGAGCCAGTAGTGCATTTGGACAATTCGTCACCCATGAATTAGACAACGTGCATACTTCTAAAAGGCGTTATATCATGTCTGAAATAATAAAAGTAATTGAGAACAATTCTCAATAAGTTACTTCCATAGCTTGATGTCCTATGTAATACTTCTTTGGGGAAATGCAGCATATATTGAAACAATTTTTATATTACAAAAGAGGGCAGTCCGTGCCATTTATTGTTAGTGTTAATATATATTGGATAACATACTGTATTTCAGGAAAAATATATCTAGCTATACTAAAGTAAGTGACGTTACAGACAGAAATTTACGTAATAAAAATAAACTACTCCCTCCGTGTTATCGGCTTAGCAAGGTTAGTCATTCTTTCAGGGGGGAAGGTATACGCTTTTATAATAAATTGCCTGAATCGGTCCTTTGTATGCCCGACAATAAATTTAAAATCTTTATAAAGACCACTTTATGTCAAAAAGCATATTATAAGACAGTTGATTACCTTACCGATAAAAGTGTCTGGCTAGAGCATGGTGACTAGGTGACTACAATTTTTTTTTTGTTGCATTATTCACGCTTATTGATTTTGACATGAGACCAATGTACATTCGTCCACATTTAGTCACAAAATGTGTAAATGTGTCAATTATTGAAAAAGAGTGACCGAGAGTTTTATTGCCAGGTTCTTTCTCTCGGTTCTACTTATTGCTTTGCGAATCTGGCATTACATGTAAATATAGAAGCAATGATATTTTTTATTTTAAGTACTTACTGACGTTTGTAAGAGCCATTTTGTGACCTATACAAATAAATAAATCATTTCATTTCATAAAAATAATGTACAGGAACATTGTTAAACTATAAAAATACTATTGAAAGTGTCCAGCCGTAAGAATTACGCGGCCCAAGGCCGCGGCCGCTCTCACGTCTGTTGCTGGGCGTCTCTGGTTTACACGCAGAAGGTATTTCCAGTGGCGCCCGGCGGACTTTGACCACCTGTGTGGTCGTAGGGGTAGGGTGTTATCCCGCGTCGGTGAGTGAATCTGGTTGCGTGCTGTGGGGCAAAGGCCCCGCAGCAGGCAACCCTTCTAGCCTGCTTCTGTAAAGATGGCGGGTGGCGATCCCGCCGTCCTCAGGCCCCGATCATGGAGGTCGATGGTCTTGGGCGTAGATGAGTCTGCGGCGCCCTGACTACGGAACTTGGCGGGGAGGGTATCCACGCCCAGACCCACTACGAGGTCCCAACGCTTGACGACCAAGGTTCGAAGTGGTCTGTTTAACAGAGTCACGTTCACCTTGACCGCCAACCTATCCGCCCATACGGGAGCCCCGTATAGGGCCATACTCTGCACGATCCCCAGGTACAGTCTCCTGCAGGAAGCGTTGGGTCCCTTTAGGTTGGGCGTCAGTCGCGAAAGCGCGACCGAAAATATGGTCCGAAGTTCCATCGGCTATCCAGTACGATCTCTAGGTACTTCATCGAGGGTTTGATGCCAATGCTAACGTCTCGACTCCAACTTAAGCGGCGCGCGCGCACTTCAGTCGTGCCTATGTTCAGCTGTGTTCACGTTCTATTTTTCTGTGGTGTATTGTGTTTGCTACTATTACTGACCCCTGCTAGAATTATTTTTGTAAGCAATGCCTAAAATGTAGTTATTATCATTATAGAAAATAATATTAAACACGATTTTTTTATGTAAAACTTTGTCTTATTTTTAAGAACCCCATCGATTTTTGGACTAAAAATGATAATTTGTCTTTTTATGGGCCGTCACAATAATATTGAAACTATCACCATATCTGTTGGTCAGTTGGGACAGCGTCCATACAATTTTTTGCATGGTCCTTTGATTTTAACGAAAAATGGACAACGTTAAGTCAAACAAATAAATATGAAAAAAAAGAAATAAAACAGCCAGTCACTCACATTATTATAAGACCGTTGAAAGGAATAGGTATGTAATCCATTCCGTGTCGTAATGACTATCTTAATAAAATTATCAATCATTATATTGTCCTTCGGCGCAAAATGTACAAATCGTATAATGAACAAAAGCAAATGCGCAAAATGTACAAAACGCAGAATGTGCAACACGCGAAATGAACACCACACGCATAATGCACAAATTTTGCGACGAAAGGTTATATTGTTTAAGTAAGTACTCTTTAGTATTGAGTGGCGGAAACATACATGCTCTGTAAAATCTGATTTGTCAAGTGTTTACATATTATTGATTATAACTATGGATACATAAATATTAACATAAGGATGTTCCCAAATTTATGTTTTGATTGTTGGATACATATTATTATTATTTTGCTATTGTATACATACTTACTACCAAACATTGTGTACATATTTATGAACTCTTAGATGAATCCATATATATAATCGTATTGAGGGTGACATTTTATGAGGTAGTGGAGTGTATACACATTTTTGCCTTTGACTGTACCTCTCTCTCTAATTATAAATTGTACAATTATACTTTTCGGTTTGTAAATGTATGATAACTGTTTGTTTATGCACTTATGCACAATACACTCATGGGGCACGCTCTAGCTTGATCTACATAAGTTCATTTGTTGTTGGTATTTATAATTTATAAATAAAATATCAGTACACTGTTAACGTTATAAACACATCTATGACATTGTTCTGTAAAGAAGCAGTATTTATTGATTGATATATCTGTGTATACATCCAGATGTCGATATTCGACATACGCGCGGGGCTCGGCAAGGGTGAGGGCGAGGGGTGGAACTCGGTCCTAGTGTCCACAGCGAGGGGCACCCCGGACCCCGTCACCGACGTACCGCCCGCGCTCGCCACGCTCAAGATCGTCGCGCCCACTGGTAGTAAGTGATTAGATTCTGTATACACAGAGCCTTACAGTTTTGTTACACACTGCATTACAATACACTGCAGTAGATCTTTTACTAGTTATCTAGGTAAAAATTAGCTAAATTGGTCGAGCTGTTCTCGAGTTTTAGCGAGACAAAACAAAAGCAATTAATTTTCATTAATGGCAGATTTCTAGTGTACTTTATCATTAACTAATGTCGCAAGTGTTCATAGGATAGGACAATTACCAACCGCCCCTGAGGCCCTTGTTATTACATCGGGAAAAGGTTTTAATAAGAATTTGTTGATTCCAATACAAGAACTGGCCCCTGGAACTTTTATATCATTTATTGTTTGCTTTCAATTTCCCATTTTCAGCAAATACCAGTAACAATCTACACGTACTCGTATAAGTAAATAGATATAACAGTATTGTTCTTGCATGCAGGTAGTCCATACACGAGTATGTCTAACGTGAAGGGCTCCATTCGACTGGACGTGGAGCGACCCCTGCAGGTGGAGGTCTGCGCGGCGCGACTCAAGCGACTCATTAGCATACATAAAGTCGTAAGTTATCCTTACTTTTAGTAGACCTGAAAACTCTAAACATAGAGTTCTAGTAATAGAGGCATAGGAATACACCAACAGTATATATAGTAGTTGAACAAAATGCCTGCTGAAATGTTTACCATTCATTAACATTCAGTTATTCTTATGTAATCTATAACCATCGCAACACCGACCTTGTAGGTATGGGCTGGCAGTTTTTAATGATGTTATTGTTTTTTATATATTGTAAAATTATATAAGATAAAGTTAGCATACTTCACTGCTTATAAAATATAATAATATATAAAATTGATTGGCATCAGAGTCCTCTAGCTGTGTCTAAACATAATTGCAACATTACGCACAGCATACCATAGCAGTTAGTTCCACAACTACCGGTAGATGGCGCTCTGGCGACGTTGTAAGTCGCGATATTAACACAATGTGATCACAAAATTAGACGTCTTGGGCTAGTGGTGTATTGGATAGTTGGTAG
Source organism: Nudaria mundana (assembly GCA_963556515.1). Classification (NCBI taxonomy): domain Eukaryota; kingdom Metazoa; phylum Arthropoda; class Insecta; order Lepidoptera; family Erebidae; genus Nudaria; species Nudaria mundana. Next base: position 37,787,864 of record OY748286.1, on the reverse strand, counting down.
AACGTTCCTCCTGGGAAGGGATCAGTCGCTGGTTCGAGTCCAGCCCAAGAGTATAGTTCAGATATTATTATTGATAACAAAATACGAAAAAAGAAACTTTTTTATAACAAAGATCTATAAATATAAATGAAGTTAATGTAAAGACCGGTCGCAAAATAAACAATGACTGTAGCCGTTGTTGTGAGACTTTTGGATAACATTCCTATTCTGTTCCAGGTGATGGATAAGTTGATATTCTATGAGAATGTGATAAATAAGGCACACTTGCATGATGTCTCGCCTATTTACACGTTACGACAATTATTTCGTAAGTATACTTTATATATGTGTGTATTTCTCATATACAGTTGTACAATCAAACTTTATTAATTATTGTGTTGTAATGTTACGTTTGCGGTATAGTCCCGTCAATTTAGACATCAGAGTGTACAAAAATTCGCATTGAAAAAACTTAGGTCAAAGTTTTCGGATATTTTTATTTTGGTCGCATATGTCCTGAATGACTATGGCATGCATGGGTGATATGGTGATATGGGTCAACGTTAACGTAGGCATCTGATAAGTAAGGATTTTGCCTAAATTACACTGCCAAGGCCGGATTTGACCAAAGCTACATTACGGTTAAACTATCCCGACGCCACAGGGAATACTTCCGAGTGTGTACTTGGATATAGGGCTTGGGCCGCCTTTTTTACCTTTTATTCCGGGGCCCAAGGCCGCAGCCGCATCTACGTCCATTACCGAGCGCCTCTGGTTAGCACTAGGAACAATATCCATCGATGGAGACTTTTGATATTAGTTTTATAAAACCAATTTTCGGCTGGATGCGAAATTTTGTAACTTCATTCATATTTTTTCGGATCGGACTTATTTTATGCTTGAGAATACCGAAAAATACATTGAGAATATAGAATATTTAAAAAAACTCCAATGAAATGTGTGTGTATGTGTGTGTGTGTGTGTAGTGCTTCACAACATAGAGACGGTGAGCGTCTCTACGTCCCAGGTGTGCGTGTGCGGGGCGGAGGGGTCCGTGTCGTGGGAGGCGCTGAGCGGCGAGGCGGCGGCGAGCGCGCGCCCGGCGCGGCTGGCGGTGCGCCTGCTCGCCTCCGCGCTGCTGGTCGCCGCGGGGCCGCCCAGCGACACGCGCACGCTACTGCTGCAGCCGCTCATGACCGGGTCAGTCACATCGCGTCATACACGTACACACTCGTTTACGCCGATATACTTGTTAAATATCCTCAATTTTTATGAAAACCTACCTTACGAACATTCGAAAGAAGAATCTCAAGTTTTGCTTTTAGCAACATTAATAGTATGTGTCCATGTTTAGTGCTGAGATGGAGGCGACGTGGGAGGCGTGGCGACGCGCCGAGGACGGGCCCACCTCCCGCGAGCCGAGCGTCTCGGTCAGCGTGGAGCTGGGCCGGCTCGTGCTGGACCTGAGGCCCTCGCAGCTGGTCGCCTTCCGCCGGCTGAGAGACGCCTGCGACGAAGTGATCGAACATCGCAAGGTACGGCGGGTACAGCCACCGATATATACCACCATCTAATCATTTACCTCCACAAGTTCATCAAAACATTCCGACTATTTAGCTTTTTTCTAATTAAAAAAATTTGTCAGCCAAAATACAGATAACAAATAAGCCAAATGTTATTGCGTATACGTTGACTATATTATTTGCCAGAGTCTCGTCCGTCCAACAACAATTAAATATGCCGCAGGAAGGTGTAAATGGCAGCATATTGTGTGCATGGACAACTATACTGGTTAAAAAACACCTAAAATAAATGCAAATAAACAAATTCGTGTTCGACCACCAATTTACTATTGTCGCTAATATAAATACGTGTGTATGGTACAGCTGAGTATGCGGCCCAGTGTGAGCAGTGTGAGCAGTGTGAGCAGTGTGAGCAGTGTGGACTCGTTGCCCAAACACCGCGCCCAGGTGCATTCCGCTATAAAGCAGACCTCGTCGGTCGCTTCCTCAGTGCACCGACACTGCGGCGACAGCGAGGACCCCAACCGACACTACTACAAGGACGACTTGAGGTAACACTATCATAATTTATGCTTTACATACGAATTCCCCACCTTGAACGATCCTTTGATGAAATCGATGAAATTTCATCAAAATTAATTCAGCCATTTTCATAAAAGAAACGTGTGTATTAATAAAATTCAGTGTTCGCTAACAGGGTTGCCGTTTTTTATTTTCAACAAATTATAAATCACATCTTATATATAAAATTCTCGTGTCACAGTGTTAGTTACCATACTCCACCGAAACGGCTTAACCGGGTTTTATGAAATTTTATATGCATGTTCTGTAGGTCTGAAAATATACTTTATATTTTTTTAATAATGTGAAATTAAAAAATCTATACAACCTTAGATCAAAAATACTATACACGTAGATATTGGATTCAGTACAAATACAACGCGGAATCTTGACACTCGAATACTATATAGGTAATTATTACAAATACCATCAATAAAATAAACAAGATTGTACATTGATGGTTGACATAGAAATAATTCGTAATAAATAATACAGGCGCATCAATGTACAGCGCTGTTGTCGCATCCCTCGAGAGTCAGCAAGCGGAATAGGAACTTAGTACGGATTCCATGCGCTAAGGTTATAAAAGAAATGTGGAGCCGACATTGCATATAAAACTTTTTTTTAATGAAATACGATGAGAAAGATAAACTTAAATTCACATTGTTTTATTCACGTATAAATAAACGTATAAAATAAACTATATAGATAAAAGATTACAAAAACGCTAGTACGAAATAAAATCAACAATTATATTTTCACACACAACCTGTAACCTAAAACAAACAAATAATCAATCAAATAAATTTATGGGTACAAATACGCACCTACGATACTTATGAAATATTTGAAAATACTAGGTGGTATTATGAAGTCTATTTAATTTGGTGTGAAGTTGCGCGCTTGCTCGGTGTGAAGTTGAAGAGAGTGTTAGTGACTCACTTCAACTTCAGACCGAGTTTACACAGTTAAAAATAACCATAATATTCTTAAGCAGTGCATTACTGCACATGAAAAGCAATTAACAATGTGAACTGATTTTTACTTGTCGAAAGTATGACACTCCATCGTCTTTTTTCACTCTAAAAGAGTAGTTTTTTGCAATTTTTAAGCGAACACTTTTGCAATTTTCGATAGTGGACCGAGTTGATGAGGTGCCGTTTTTAAAGCACTGATCGGTAATCTAGGTATTTTTGATCTAAGCATACAACCCTAAATTTAGTGAGTGAGAGTCGCCCACAATCGCTAGACGTCGTCACCGCTTCGGACTAACAATCAGGAGGGCGATATGTTTTAATAGTCGCTATTTCCCTTGGTCACGACAGTTCTTATGAAAAAGAAAATGCGTTACGTTAAGTTCGCGGGAACGGCTAGTAATAATATATTATGTTGCTAAATACACAGGAGTGGTGCCTTCAAGATCCTGACCGGTGGTGAATTGCCGATGGTGTATCAGATCAAGTTGCACGGCGACATCGTCTCTTGGCGGTATCCACATCCGCGAGCCATCACACGGATTGTTGCGTACCCACTACCATTAATGGTAGGATTTACTGCTGTATTAGCTGGCTGGGCTCATACACCCACGTAATATGTGGACGAACCTATTGCCGTTAACAGCTTTTAGAATTCCCATAAAGTCGTCCATGGAGCAGCGGGCGAACCACTTGCTTGAAGAGTAATTCTACGAGTATCATAAACATTTTTTGTATAATTATTTTTTTACTTTTGTACATACTAGTTTACGGTGTGTATGATAGTTATCTGATTGTTATTAGGAGCAGGAGACGAGGTGCGTGTTGGAGCTATATTCCACAGTTCTAGGCGACTGGGAGGCGCACACGTACTTCAGCATACCGCTGGGAGAACCACGAGAGATATATGTGCAGTTCAAACCGCCAGGTACTGTGTCAACTAACACAAATACATTCCCATTGTTGGCTTAAAGGTCTTGGAAACCAAGCCATAAAAAACCGAGAAAAAATGTCCTAGACGCCCAGGTAAAGTTCGAGACGCCCAGGACTATAATTGGCTGTGCCATAGCGGCAGGCACGTAAGATTTTGTTGCCTTTCATCAACATTTCATCGCAAGGCAATGGGTTTCAATTTTTTTTTCAAAATTACAATATAGCTGCTAGGTACCTACTTTTTATTAAATTCATTTGGCAATTTTGGACATAACCTATTATATGTGCCCAGTGACGTCAATAGGCTTGTTATTACGTGTGACCAAAAATACTGGCAAATTGTGGGTGTGTAATGCACCTATGCCTACCACTGGGATATAGGCGTGATAAGTGTATGGCTTAACTTGATGAATGCAATAACTTAACTAGTTTGACTTCGACCTTCTTTGTAATATTATGAAGAGGAAATGATTTGATTGTTGGTTTTAAATCGAACACGCATCATAACTATTGAACCGATTATGTTGCACATGCTGTCTTGGTTTAGAACTGCTCTATTGCGATTCAAAATCGATGAACTATTTGACGTACACCATGTATGTTGTCGCTAGATGGCGCTGGATGTAGTCGACTAGATTTGCCACATGTTAAAGCGTGTCCTAAAGCTTTCGTATATATCCTCCAGATGCAGTATTTGCGTCAATGTGGCGGTTGCGCACTTGTGGCGAGCCCACTGCGAAAACCGAACCGTACGAATTTAAAGTACAAAAGTTTCAACCCAAACTAGATCTGTCGGTAAGACTTCGTATTCCTTACGTTGTTTCTATAGATACTAAGTTGAAGCCTGCAGTTATACATGTTAGAGGGGTGGTGGTTCCTGCAACATTAAAAAAAATACGTTTCATTACCTAATGGTAATGAAACGTATTTTTTTTTATATTGTCATGGATGTATAGTTGTAAGTTTTAAATGTTCCTATTATGTCTGTAATTTGTTATTTTTTTTTCTCTTTTGTTTTGTTTCTCTTTGTTTACCTGTGTTCACGTGACGATTCATTTCTATATTATATTTTTTATGTAAACTACAATCCGGCCGTCCCAGAAAACCAGCGCTGTCCATTTTGCACCAGCATTACGCTGAGGGACGGCCGTTTATTCCACATTAGTATTTATAAGTATTTATTTAAGGTAATTTTTATTTTATTTATTTTTTAGTTTGTGTATTAAATTTGTAACCGGTGTGTTTGTTTTGTTGTTGTGGAATAATAAATGAATCTTTCTTTCTTTCTTTCTTCTTTCATTACACAGAGGGGGCCGAATACTGCCATAATTTTTATGGTTTATTACTTATCAATATTCTGTTATGTGTAGATTGTTTTCCAACTTATTATAGTGCTCGCTATATACAGGCTACAAATTGTTTCATCGAGTGAATTATCGTATAACTATTGTAATAGTCAATAATTATAAATTAATAATAGATTTATAGTTAAAACACCTTTTTTATATTAGACAAAACAACCTTTTCTGGTTGGTCGGCACTTTTGTATGTGGACCAGAATGGATGATGTTATCTTGTATTTATCTGTAGATGGTGGAGAAGCCGGCGGACATTCGCAAGGCCACGGTGCCCGAGGGCGTGACTGCGGAGCAGCTGTCGGGCGTGTTGCGCGTGGACTCGACGTTCGCGCCGCGCCTGCTGCCGCGCGTCAAGCTGCTCGTGCAGGTCGCCGACATCGAGCTGCATCTGCACAACTCGCTGCCAACATTCACTAGGTACCTTATACAACTCCACATCTATTCTCAAATTACATAACTTATAACATCTGAACTTTATATTTGAAAATAAATTGTCTAAACTAAAGTCAGGCCAACGGTAGGAGAATTTTTTTTTTAACAAAGTTACAGTAGGTTAAAACTATTTATTTGTTTAATTATGTACCTATTGCAAACGGTTGGAAAATTCTGAATCAGACGTTTTTATGACGGAACTATCAGTATGGTATCACCTTGGCAAATGGTTGACAACTACGGTTCTAAATGTTGACCTGTACCATGAAACCCGCAACGACAGCTCTCGCCGACCGACTTACGTCATTACTAAGTATGAGTGATAAGGAGAGATAATAATCGCTCGCTATCTCAATGTCACTCAGTATCGGTTCTTTTGTTGACAAAATGTCTCTCGTTTCGTTGGCCTTACTTTATATTTTTAAATAGTATGAAATAAAATTGCTACCCTTTCGGTTAGATTTATAATTACAATGAACATTTCTCATTCGAGTAGTCAAGAGACCACCCTGGAAGGCTACTACGTGTGCCGGCCACTGATGCGTAGTCACCGCGTGTTGAGCGTGTACGCGCGCCACTCCCGCTGGAACGCAAGGCTCGGCGCTGCTTCAGGCGTATTCTTCAATGTTAAAACGTCACTCTCGTAAGTCAAACACTTTATTATTAAGGTTTATGAACCTGTATCTTCTTCACCCGTTGGCAGTTTGGCACACAGCAACAAAGCAGGGAGTCGTCATAGGCCGCCTCCTTTGCCAAATAAAAAAGATTACGGTTAACAGGCCACAGCTTTAATGAAACAAGTACAGAATGCATATGTATGTGTTTGTAAAAAATGTAATATGTTATTCTATGTGTAAATTTTGGGGGCATCCGATTGGACCAGGGCATCTGAGAATGTGTATGTGTCGAACATTTCCCCCCGCTTGCAATGACAGACAATTTAAATAGTAGTCAATAATATAATTGTACAACAGATGTTCGATATATTATTAGTGCGGACATAACGGAGTGCGCGACCGGCACCATGGAGGAGTTGGTCCAGGAGTTCGTCGCGCAGGCGGGCGTGAAGGCGGACAAGTGGCGCGTGCGGGGCGCGCACTTGCGGCTGTACGCGTCGCCCGTGCACGTGGCGCTGCACGTGTCCCGCCTGAGGACCATGCTTGCGCTCGCCGCCGACTGGACCGACGCCTACCAACAGGTAACTAATACTACACGCGGTTATCCTAATCATCCACTTATATTTATAAAACGACTAACTAACCTAGCAAACTATTTAAATAAAAAAAATGTGTGGTTGGGGGGAACAGTTCTTTACTCCACCCAACCTGGGTTAGGTTACTTTTCGTTGTAGTAACGACGCCGACTTTTTATTTTCTAACAGTAGAAACTAACTTGTGAGTGATGATTCCAGTACAGGACAACGATGGAGGCAACTACAGAGAACGAGCCCGAGGTGGTGGAGGCTCGCAACCCTCAGGACGTGGGAGTGCAGGCGGCTCAGGCGCTCGAGGGGAGGGTCTCGCTGTGGATACACAACAACTGCACCTCGGCGCTGCGCGTGGGACAGGAGGGTACCGACGAAGTGGTGCCGCTGGGACCTGGAGTCAAGCTAGCCTATAGGTGACACACGACACTATTATTGTTCTCTTCTACACTGAAGGCGACGAATATTCAAGTAATGTTCGCTTGTTTCATAGATGGCATTGTCCGACATCACCCAAGAAACTGCGTGTAGCATTAGCTACTCCCACAGCTAACTGGCACTGGTCTACGAGTGAGTAATTTTACATAACTTAAAATATATTACGTAGTCCATTATAATTGTTAAATGGTACAAAGAAGTAACAATTATTCCTATGATAACAATTACGTCTTGTTATTATTATTTTGTCACAAATCTTTAGAGATCATCTTATCGTAGTAGGGACCATACAAGTTGGTACCATACAGTACCTAACTAATTGGCTACGTAAACGTCTTATTTCCAGGCATACCGTTCAGGCCCGGGGCCAACAGAGTGAAGTTGGAAGACCTGGGTGCGGAGAGCACACAGGGGAGCAGCAGCGGCCCGGCGGTGTACGTGCACGTGAGGGTAGAGGAGAGTGGGGGCAAGAGGTCCATGCATCTGTGCGGAAGACTCACGTTCGCCAACATGCTGCGATATCGCTTGCTCTATAAAGTACGTATAATTCCTCTTTACATTAAAATTATTCTGTAGTTATGTGAATGTCGTAGGTCAATCGTTCAACTGGGCTAATCAAGATCTGCCTAGACAGACCGCTCTCTGGGAAACCGCTGTATAAGCCTAGAACTTTTAGTTGACCGAGCGAGCGAAGCGTCTCAGTTTTAACTCGAGGACTGGCCGATTTGGCGTTGTTTTTCAGCCGATTTTCATGAAATTTGGCATAAGTGTTCTTGAACTTTGTCGAAGGGATTTTTCGATTGGAGGGAAAATGCGAAAATAACGCGAGGTCTACTGTTCACAGAACCACTAGTTTACCTGGAGGATTTAATAGTAACTATTAAATCTCATTATTTTGAAGTGTCTCTGTATCAACGTCTCGTTTATATCTATAAATATATAATGTTAGTAAGGTAACTAGGCGTATATGTATACAGCAGTATATAGCAGTGTGTGTGTGCGTGTGTGTGTTCGTGTGTAGGTGCGTGCCCGTACGGAGGAGTCGTCGCAGTGGCGCACGGTGTGCTCGGACGAGATGGACGCGGAGCACATGGGCCGCAGCGTGCTCTGCGCCACCGACGCCGAGATGGCGCTCAAGTAATGTACCATCTCCCTTACAATCTTATTAGATGACCTTTGTGGATACCCCAGTGTCGACATTACGTACTTATTACGTAACAGTTTTATACTACATTTAGTCCCACCCCTCTTTGGAGCAGAATTCGATTCGGGTTTCAATCATGCTCATTACCATAATTTGGTCAAGATTTTAAAGATGCTAACCGATGTCGAAACACCAAATGTACGAGCCAATTATACTCGTACATCACTTTTAGTCGGTAGAAGAAATGCCGTAGTAATCAATAGAATTCAGCCGTAACTTTACAGCCGCAACGCGCATATTAGACATTATTTACAAGTGTACTCACGTGACTCGTAGCGCGACTCGAGACTATCTATAAACTATAGGTAAAAAAATAAACAAGTATGTGTGGTTTTGCTGTCAAATACCTAAAATACACCAAATCTACCGAACATCGTTCCCATAATGCTAGGATCGTTGCCTTTCTCCTTAAATAAGTTACCATCTGAAAGATAAAGAATAAATTCACTACAAACGGCTCTACCAACTATATCTAAAGACACTTCACTCTCTGAGCTCTGTGGTAATATCCTGGGTGTTTTTGTTTGTATGAAAACATTTTTTTTCTTTCAGAATAAAGTTCATAAACCAAGATACTGGTTGGTCCGGGGACATCCCACTCAAAGAGTGTCCCAAAGAAAACGTTCCCTGGCTTGTCAAAGGTAACTACTCTACTAACAATGCCAATGAGTTCTATTCCCAGTTTGAAACATACATATGTTATTGTATGAACATAAGTGACTCAATTGCTGATTAATATTTACATATTTAAAAAGAATAACTGACTTTAAATGCAACTTGAAGAGGTATATGGTTTGCTCATGGATACCATAGTCAATATTGGACGAAATTCAAATGGGAAGCACGTTATTTTAAATTTGAAAAAAATCGTCAAAATCGGTTCAATATGTCGAAAGTTCTGTAGTAAGAAACAAAAACACAGTCAAATAGAGAGCGTCCTCCTTTTCGAAGCCCGACTCCCATGTAAAGTATAGTCCCTGAGCATGTATTGTTGTGTGTCAGTGCCGAGCGAGGGTGAGAGCCCGTACATATCAAATAGAGAGCGTCCTCCTTTTCGAAGCCCGACTCCCATGTAAAGTATAGTCCCTGAGCATGTATTGTTGTGTGTCAGTGCCGAGCGAGGGTGAGAGCCCGTACATATCAAATAGAGAGCGTCCTCCTTTTCGAAGCCCGACTCCCATGTAAAGTATAGTCCCTGAGCATGTATTGTTGTGTGTCAGTGCCGAGCGAGGGTGAGAGCCCGTACATATCAAATAGAGAGCGTCCTCCTTTTCGAAGCCCGACTCCCATGTAAAGTATAGTCCCTGAGCATGTATTGTTGTGTGTCAGTGCCGAGCGAGGGTGAGAGCCCGTACATATCAAATAGAGAGCGTCCTCCTTTTCGAAGCCCGACTCCCATGTAAAGTATAGTCCCTGAGCATGTATTGTTGTGTGTCAGTGCCGAGCGAGGGTGAGAGCCCGTACATATCAAATAGAGAGCGTCCTCCTTTTCGAAGCCCGACTCCCATGTAAAGTATAGTCCCTGAGCATGTATTGTTGTGTGTCAGTGCCGAGCGAGGGTGAGAGCCCGTACATATCAAATAGAGAGCGTCCTCCTTTTCGAAGCCCGACTCCCATGTAAAGTATAGTCCCTGAGCATGTATTGTTGTGTGTCAGTGCCGAGCGAGGGTGAGAGCCCGTACATATCAAATAGAGAGCGTCCTCCTTTTCGAAGCCCGACTCCCATGTAAAGTATAGTCCCTGAGCATGTATTGTTGTGTGTCAGTGCCGAGCGAGGGTGAGAGCCCGTACATATCAAATAGAGAGCGTCCTCCTTTTCGAAGCCCGACTCCCATGTAAAGTATAGTCCCTGAGCATGTATTGTTGTGTGTCAGTGCCGAGCGAGGGTGAGAGCCCGTACATATCAAATAGAGAGCGTCCTCCTTTTCGAAGCCCGACTCCCATGTAAAGTATAGTCCCTGAGCATGTATTGTTGTGTGTCAGTGCCGAGCGAGGGTGAGAGCCCGTACATATCAAATAGAGAGCGTCCTCCTTTTCGAAGCCCGACTCCCATGTAAAGTATAGTCCCTGAGCATGTATTGTTGTGTGTCAGTGCCGAGCGAGGGTGAGAGCCCGTACATATCAAATAGAGAGCGTCCTCCTTTTCGAAGCCCGACTCCCATGTAAAGTATAGTCCCTGAGCATGTATTGTTGTGTGTCAGTGCCGAGCGAGGGTGAGAGCCCGTACATATCAAATAGAGAGCGTCCTCCTTTTCGAAGCCCGACTCCCATGTAAAGTATAGTCCCTGAGCATGTATTGTTGTGTGTCAGTGCCGAGCGAGGGTGAGAGCCCGTACATATCAAATAGAGAGCGTCCTCCTTTTCGAAGCCCGACTCCCATGTAAAGTATAGTCCCTGAGCATGTATTGTTGTGTGTCAGTGCCGAGCGAGGGTGAGAGCCCGTACATATCAAATAGAGAGCGTCCTCCTTTTCGAAGCCCGACTCCCATGTAAAGTATAGTCCCTGAGCATGTATTGTTGTGTGTCAGTGCCGAGCGAGGGTGAGAGCCCGTACATATCAAATAGAGAGCGTCCTCCTTTTCGAAGCCCGACTCCCATGTAAAGTATAGTCCCTGAGCATGTATTGTTGTGTGTCAGTGCCGAGCGAGGGTGAGAGCCCGTACATATCAAATAGAGAGCGTCCTCCTTTTCGAAGCCCGACTCCCATGTAAAGTATAGTCCCTGAGCATGTATTGTTGTGTGTCAGTGCCGAGCGAGGGTGAGAGCCCGTACATATCAAATAGAGAGCGTCCTCCTTTTCGAAGCCCGACTCCCATGTAAAGTATAGTCCCTGAGCATGTATTGTTGTGTGTCAGTGCCGAGCGAGGGTGAGAGCCCGTACATATCAAATAGAGAGCGTCCTCCTTTTCGAAGCCCGACTCCCATGTAAAGTATAGTCCCTGAGCATGTATTGTTGTGTGTCAGTGCCGAGCGAGGGTGAGAGCCCGTACATATCGGTGTGGTGCCGCGTGGTGCGCGCGCGCTCCGACGGACGCGTCATAGCGGCCGTGTGGCCGCTCTACGTGCTGCACTCGCATCTGCCGCTCGATACTGACGTTAGTATACTCCGAATCACGCAAGAAGAGCGCTGGCCGAGAGTGGAGGGGTGTCCCAAGACCCATGCTACATGGAGGGAAACTACTCTAAGGAGACTTTATTTTATTTTTAAAACCAATTTCAACTGCATTCATAGATTTTTGAAAAATCATCTATGTGAACCGGGAATCGAACCGACCAAATGATAAAAAAAAAACAACATTGTTATTTTACGCCACCCATCAAAAGGCTTCATGGGAAGGATAATTTATTTCTAAAAAACTTAACATCTATTCAATCCACGTTTCATAAATTGTTTGTAGGTAGTTACATATTTTGAAAGTGTTGCACTAAGCAAACAGTACAGACCTGTTTCTGTTAGAGCTAATCCTCGCTAGCATTTCTTATTATGGCAGCAAAGGTGTGAGACGATCGCCCACGGGTTTGTGGACAAAAGTATGGATCAAATATTTAAATAAAATATCTACTTTTATTAATGTAATGCTAAATAAATAAACGAATAAAAAAATTAAAATAAATAAATAACCCTTCCCATGAAGCCTTTTGATCGGTGTCGTAAAATAACATAATAACATTGTTTTTTTACTATTTGGTTGGTTCGATAACCGGTTCACACAGATGATTTTTCAAGAATCTATAAATGCAGTTAAAATTGTTTTTGAAAATAAAATAAAGCTTCCTTTCAGTAAATTTGTATAACTACAATATATTTAGGGTACTTGCCCTCTATGTATAGCATGGTCTTGGGACACCCTGTATATCAACAAATCTCCTTCTGCACAACTTTACGGTCGTCGTTCTTTGTATCTGACGCGACCCGACTCGACCCGACCCGTGTATCAACACTATACGAGTACTCGAGTACTCGTACCAGCTACAATAGAGATTACTCTTAACGAAAAACTATTCCACTAAAGTTGTCTATTTGAACCGAATTATCTCTGATATGGCTTGAAGTCTAACAGGACTTACTGGATGTTCCAAGAAGTAACTAATATTAATACCTTTTATACTGTAACTGGAGATGTATATAGAACTATACAAAGAGGAAAGCGGGCATCAGCAAGTCTGTAGTTCTAGATACTAATATTATAAAGAGGAAAGGTTTGTTTGTTATTGTGCATTGAACAGGCTCGCCAATTCTTTCACTAATATTTAGTAACATTCACCCCGAGTAACATGTGTTCCCGTTGGAATTGAGAACGAAAAACAAATCACGCGAGAGGAGCCGCGGTAATCAACTAGTACGTAAATATATATATAGATCTGGTAATTTCCTTTTTTGATGAAGTATCGATATGTACTCGTATAATGCAACAGTGGTGTACCTATCACATAGGTGTTGATAGTGACAGAGGCGACGGCCGCGAGCCCGACGCAGGAGCAACCTCCGCAGCCGGCGCCTCTGGTGCAGTCCACCCCGGGCCGCGGCCAGAGCACGCACCTACTGGCCCCCGGGACCACCGCCAATAAACATAGTCTCTCCTTTCAGTACAGGTACTGTGTTACATTTCGATTGCACTCCCAACAAATGTTATATTAGTAACACTATCTTCCGCGCTGTTTAGGAAATGGACAAGCTAGGAATATGGCCGAGTTAGGAAGTGGACAAACTAGGAAAATTAACGAGTTAGGAAGTGGACAATTTGGGAATCATAGGTGGACAAGTTAGGAAAGTGGTCAACTTAGGAAGTAGACGAGTTAGGAAAGTGGACGGAGTCGTTCAGAGGGATTTGGACTCACCATTATAATAATGGACCGAGCAAGCTGAGCGACCCACATTCCGAGACTTGACAATTTTGCTTTCGTCCTTCTATCTGAATCTTTCTGTCTGTATGTGTTTCGGGATAGTAGCCACATTATTATCTCATCTCCACGAAACTTGGCACAAGTGTTCCTTGATTTAAAACATTCACGAAGTCTACTGTTCGACTAAATGGACGACTACTAGTAATTATTCTGACCTTGTAAATTATTACGATTAGAAATACAGTGTAAAATGAAATCCGTGCGATATATAATGAGGTAGATGCGTAATGGCAGGAACATCGCGTGTCCGGTGACGCGCGAGGCGGTACCGCTCCACTACGGGGTGACGGACGTGTCCGTGTTCGACAAGCGCACGCCCGTCCTCCACATCAACGAGGTCGAGCAGGATATACAAAACTGGTATGTTTACTCTCTCTCTCTCTCTCTCTCTCTCTCTCTCTGGCTAGCCTCTAAATTGTCGTTACCGATTTTAACAGAACTTCAACTTGCAGATAGCTGATATTGTAACAAATAACATCTATAGACAACGCCATCTCAAGACGCCATTTAGACAAAACGTGTGGTCTGTTTTATATAAGTCGTGTGGTGGCAGGTTGAAGCGCAGCGGTCGTTACACGCAGTCCCCTTGGCCGTACTCGTCGGTGGCGAAGCACTGGGAGGAGCCGTGGCAGGCGGCCTTGCTGCAGCCACGCTGTGACGTCACTGTAAGTACTACTCCAACACTTGTTATTGGTTATGTACCTACACTGTCTGATGATGTCTGTAAAACTACAATGGTAGAATGTTTGACGTGTACGAGCGGGTCTCACCCGAGATGGTGTCTTCCACACGAGTACGGAATGTGAGAGCTTTCTAAGGCCAGTTCCTTTTCCTTTCCTGTGTTATTAGCTTTTTTCTTGTACCCCTTCGCGAATGTACTACGCGAAATGATAAATTGTCGGATGTTACATTTACAAACACACATGACAGTGAAAGGGCCGCGCCGTAAGGAAGGCATAGTTGATGTGTGTGTCGCTAACAGGTGCGGTACCAAGCCATCAAGGCGGGCGGCGGCTGCTCGCTGGAGATCCAGCTGTGCCCCGTGGTCCTGTTGTGCAACGCGGCGCCGCTCGCCCTCACGCTGCGCGCGCACGACGCGGCGCCGCTCTGTGTACTCAAGGCCGGCACTGCCATATCGCCACCGTCTGCTATACTCACGGTCACTATATTACACTTATATACATATCTACGCTTTACACTGGGATATTAACCAACCTGTCAGTGGTCCATCTGCTGACGAAAGGACGAGACGAGACCAGTTAACGGTGATACGCTTTACCCTATTACTTTAGACCTAACCAGACTTCAAACAACGACTAAAACAACTCTCCACAATGAGTTCTGGCTACATCTTCGGGAGAATAGAAAATATGTTGCACAGTATGCATCAGCAATCAGATTTATGACAGTAATTTTTGGAGTTTACTCCTTAAGAATCGATTTTCATATATAAGGCGCCCGGTATGAGAAAAATCCGAGGGGTAAAACCTACTAACAAGTAACGAAAACGTGTCACGCTTTTGGTGGTGTGTGGTTAATTTGTTATGGTTAGATACTCGTACTTAAGGAGTAAACTCCAGTCGTGCGTCGGAGCTGACACACACACATTTTTTTTTGATATTTTTGCTTCTCTGTCTGACGGTCGTAAAGAACCTTGGTATACCTAACATAAATTTACATTAAATTAAAATTTTCCCAACCTTACGACCAAATAATTGATGACGACTGTACTATAACGTACTAAATGCCAGGCAAAGAAACAAGATAAATAATGTAAACAAACGGGCCGTTATTGAGTTACATTACGATAGCGAGCTGAGATTATTATCTCAGTCCTTATCACTCGTACCCAGTTATGACGCAATTTGGTCGATGAAAGCTGTCGTTGCGTGTTTCGTGATACAAGAAAATATTTAGTACCGCAGTTGTCAACATTTTAACACAATAGATGATGCTGTCATAAATACGTCTGATTCGATCTGTTTCAACAAATCATCATTGTCCAAATACAGACGACAGTTATTAGACTAGGGAATTTAAAAAATTGTATGTAATTTATTCAGATACAAATGTTTTAAACTCGAAACTTAGTTGACATTGCTTATCTCGTTTCAGTGCTTTACTATAACTTTCTATGTTGCGGTTTCCAGAAGCCGTTCTTCATGTCCGTGGAGGTCGGTAGGGAGACGTTCGTGAGCGCACAGCTGCAGGTGAGCAAGGAGGAGCCGGGCCGGTACGGGAGCCCCTCGCCCGGCCACGTGACACTCGACCACGCCGCGCACGTTTCTATACTGTGCAACCAGAAGGTACGTATTCTAGACTAGATTATATTATACTTACATGACAATATTGGTTTTAGCTCATTTTTAGGGTTCTGTAAAGGTCTCGGAACCATTATAGCTTTGTCATGTCTGTCCGTCCGTCCGTCCGTCCTCGGCTTTTTTCCCAAACGGTGAGTGCTAGAAACATGAAACTTGGTATGGATATGTATATTTACCACGCGACAAAGTGCTAAAATCATTTTGAAAAACGTAGTAATGTTATATTTTTTCTCACGTGTATCCCGTCGTGTGGGGTATTGTATGTATTAGATAGGTCTTTTAAAAACATTAAGAGGTTGCTAAAATGATTTTTTGATTTTAGAATCCGTTTGCGGGATATTTAGCTTGAAAAACCTGAAAAATTAATGATGGTAGTCCATGTTCCAAACTTTTAAGGAAAACTATAGCAGATTAGATAGCTCTGTTCGGAACTACGGAACCCTATTCTAAGCGTGGCACGACACACACTTTTCGACGGTTTTCTGACAGCTAGCTACGGTAACAGAATAATATCTAATATAGGACGATTTATATATAAATAGTATACAAGTATATAGCAAGTACTGTAAGAGTTCAAAAGTCGATTACTATTACATTATAATTAATGCAAATACAGTGAAGTATATTTTGTATTATGATTTTTCGAACCCGACTGAACCCGATGTTCAGATATAAAACATGTATTAAAATATGTATGTTCTGTTTGTGTATGGTATTTATCTCGTGGCTTGTGAGAGCTAGTTCAGTTATTTGACGTACAGGTGGCTCTGATGACGATGTACTACGAGATCAAGGAGGACATCAACGTGCTCGGCATCACCTCCACGTACATGCTCATCAACAGACTCAACACAGACCTCCAGGTGTGTATTTCGATAAAGAAGCCTCCTTTAGCTTTGTCTCTTATTGACGAATGCCGCGAAGTAAGCCCTGTCTCAGCTGTTACTTCCCGTGGAGTGAGAATGCGTACGTGTGCGTACACGTATACGCAATATCGATCTCAGTACGGGTATTATGTTAGTAGACAGACTGAAAGTATAATATATATACTTTTCATCTCTCATGCTCTGAAAGTGGGTCATTACTTACCTAATATGCGGGTTGAAAGTTATACATTTCTGCCCTAGGGCGGAAAAGTAAAAAAAAATCATCAGCATATCTTGAGGCGATGGCATAAAACGTATACAGCCAAAGTTCGATAGTCAATACAACATTCTGGTTTTTGAATGATCATAAACAAAAAAAGAGTTGGGTTACAATAAAATAAAACGTAAATAGCACAAACAATAATTATTTGGACAGTTATACCTTAAAAATACTGAGTATTTTAGTATTGACATTTAGTAGAGACTCCGACCAAACCTGACTAAATCGACCGCCGCGCCGTTCGCGTCAAATCATAAAAAATACTCTATAGCGCATCCTAAAGTATGTGCGTAAGAAAATAACTGAAGTAATTAAAAACACTGAAGACCATTTTGTATGGAAAAATATAACTAATGACAAGGCGGTATGACCAAAAGACTTGCCTGCCCTGAAAAAAGTGCGAATGAAAAACAAAAATTAAAAAAAAGTCTTGAAGTACACAGTACTTGATACGTGATCAATCTCTATTGTTATATTTGTTTTATTTGACTTTTATTTGCTTTCCTCGTATTCGAAATGAAAAGTAGAGTGTTTAACTCGGGTGAAAACACCCATTTCTGCCTCGAACTATTGGCGCCAAAATGTCTCGTCAGAAATGGGATGCTTTCTTCCCTTGGTTAACAATCTACTATTTTTATTATGTACATGACTCATTATACATAGTGACGTCATCAACAATCTCTTTGGTTAAAATATTTATGAAAAGTGTTATTTATCCTTTGTTCGCTTCTATTGTGTACTTAAAAAATGTGAAATTTTAAAACTTCTTTTTTTAATATAGTATTGTTTTATATTTGAGTGCTATAGACTAAATGGTATATGTATAACGTGTGCAAATTATGTTGTTTTAGGTATCGGCAATCGCGGTGCCCTCTGATAACATGGAGCTGCATAACATACGAGCCCAAACATACAAAATAGTAAAACCCACTAAACCCGGAAGGTAAGATTGTACCATTATATTTTTATAGTTATTCAATCAACAAATAGGAATATTATATTACGCTTTTAAGATTTTGATAGAAGTTTTCATCATCCGTTATGAAAATCTGTAACATCTTACATAACAGTACCTATTCTTTTCACTGTCTAAGCTTGTAATTTGTTATTTCTCATTTTATAGACTATCACCCTCCAATTAGTTGCATTATTAGATAAGATGGTTCTTATATAATACAGAAAAAGAAGTACATAATATGTGTTGTGTTGTGTTGTGTTGGCGTAGTGTGAACGGTTCGCCGTTGTGTCGCTTCTTCGTGCGCGGTCGGTGGCGCGGCGGGAACCCCTCGGAGCTGAACAAGTTCGTGTGTCTCGCGCTGACGTCGCCGTCGGAGCTGTCGGCGCCCAACTCGCCGGTGCCGGTGCGGCTCGTCAACCACACGTCCCGGCGAGCCGTCGCGCTTCTCGATGACAAACTAAACTCTGTAACTCATCATTCATCATCATCGCCTACTCTTGCTTCCGACATTGTTCACCTCTATGGTGTAGATCCGTGGCACAGTGGCACCGTAGTATAGTTCGCGAGGGATAAGCGGAGCCTTGCATTTGTGTGAGTGACCACGAAAAGTAGAGTAAAATCTCTTTTTGTAGGTGTGTGTACACCACAGTGTGAGTAACAAAAGTCACCTATATGTCCACGTACACTGCACTCACACAAATGCAAAGCTCCGCTTACGCCTTTTTACCTTTACCTATCTGTAATTAAAATTAAAATATAAAAAAGGGAAGCGAAGTGTGGCCCAGTCACTAATTATAATTAGCTATTAGACTATTTATTTACAAGTGCTAAAATATTACCGGAAGAGAAAATTAAAACCAGAGGAATATTGAACAACATGCTGAGTGAGACAAGCGGAGGCAACAACAACAGCAGTATCACTGTACAGTCCACCATATTAATTGTCATTGTACGATTTCTTTCGTTTCAATGTTTCAATGCAGTGCACTTTTCGCCTAATAGCCTTGACACGAAACTTCCTGTAATGGACGTTGGAGCAGAAAAAAATGCTGTTTTAGGTTATTCATTTGCACTTACTTGAACTGGTTGACCATTATGTTTCTGTGCTGGCAGGTACCAATAACAGTGAGCCAGTTAAAGCACGAGAACCGTTACTTGGTGGTGGTGGCGTACGACCCTTGTCCTCAGTTCCTGATACAGAACATGACGCGTCTCCCCATATGTGTGGCGCAACCGGAGCCTACTTCCGACGATGAGCCCTCTACCTCCAAGATTGTTGTGAGTACTACAGTTAAAGCACGAGAACCGTTACTTGGTGGTGGTGGCGTACGACCCTTGTCCTCAGTTCCTGATACAGAACATGACGCGTCTCCCCATATGTGTGGCGCAACCGGAGCCTACTTCCGACGATGAGCCCTCTACCTCCAAGATTGTTGTGAGTACTACAGTTAAAGCACGAGAACCGTTACTTGGTGGTGGTGGCGTACGACCCTTGTCCTCAGTTCCTGATACAGAACATGACGCGTCTCCCCATATGTGTGGCGCAACCGGAGCCTACTTCCGACGATGAGCCCTCTACCTCCAAGATTGTTGTGAGTACTACAGTTAAAGCACGAGAACCGTTACTTGGTGGTGGTGGCGTACGACCCTTGTCCTCAGTTCCTGATACAGAACATGACGCGTCTCCCCATATGTGTGGCGCAACCGGAGCCTACTTCCGACGATGAGCCCTCTACCTCCAAGATTGTTGTGAGTACTACAGCTTTACTTTTAGTACCAATAACTTCAAATTGTATATTAATGATGACTTTTACGTTGTTATTAAAATTTTCTGAATGGGGAAAATGGGATCTCACGGTAGCGTCGACATGTCTGAGGAAAGAACTTTGGTCTAACATTTATTATATTATATTTTGACTTTTTAGTATTTATTTCGTGCATAACTGGATAGATGTCTGCAACTAAAATAAATAATGTATTTATTAAATAACGAATTTCAAAGGAGATTTTGTATTGTATATTGTATTTATTATATATTTTGTAATAGAATCCCTAATAGTAACTGATTTGATAGTATGTACATACAAGTGGCAAGGTATGGATTCCATACGGTTTGAGCGGAAGTAGTGTAGTAGTGTAGTAGTGAATGAGCGATGCACGGATTGTGTGTGTGTGTTGTCGTCAGCTGCGGGAGGAGTGCGTCGGCGCGCAGTGGTGGTGCGTGGTGGCGGGCGACTCGGCGCTGCACTACTCGTCGCCGCAGCACTGCGCGCGCCACCCTCCCCCCGCGCACGCCGCGCACGCCGCGCACGCTCCCGGCGCACTCACCACGCTCGCCTTCGGGAAGCTTGTCGGTCAGTCATATATACATCTACTGAATAATACTTCAAAGACACCTTCAATATCAATTTTGGATTTTATTTTTCCATACATAAAGTAATTAAATTGGCATTAGCTTGTGTAAATCACAATACTACTGCACAAAAGACAAAGTCTCATACTCATAATATATAAACATGCATGTTTCCCCGAAGTGGTAGTCACATATTATTTACCCACTTTTTGATTCTACATAATAATGATGTAGCGCACCTAATGCCGCCAACCGGGCACTTACAAGTTTGCCAGAGCCCCGCCCACTGTTTAGCAGGTGCACCACTTGCAGGTGAGATTGCAGACCAAAATTGGATAAATATTATTCGATTCGATATTGTCCGTTTAGTATAACAGAAAAAATCGATAGAATTTAAGTAATGTTTATTTTGTAAGTTATTAATGAGTGGTATGTGCGCCGTAGATGATATGACCGATATTGTGTAACGTTATCAGAGGACAAGATCCGCGTGTACCACGAGTGGAGCGCGCCGGTGGCCATCACGGAGGGCGAGCAGCTGCTGCAGTTCCAGAGCGGGACCACCATCAAGCTGAGGGTCCACGGACACCCACACTCCACCGAACTTGTGTTGAAGAACACCGACGAGGTAGACACAACTCTACTTATTGTATCTATACTGTATCTATTTCTATTTCACAAACTCCGTTAGTTTAGAAATGTAGTTATGGCATGCACATGACATTGTGGGGTGCAGGAGATATCGTTTCCGTAGGTCGTTAGCGCCCGCATGCGGCAGATTCTCCGCATGCGGACTATTGATCGATTATATTTATATTAGAGTGCGTTACTTGAGGAGCGCTCAGAATTTGTCAGGACACGTGCGAGTCGCAATATGGTGTTGTAGTGGAGTCGAGTGCAAGCAATTAGTTAATAAAAGTGAATGATTGTTCCAGCGCGACTTATCTGCCAGAGACGTGAGGTGGAGACTTCACAATGCGCTCCGCAAAGAGCCTACTGCTCTGGACCAGAACCCGCAGGTATCTGTTTGTAGAGCTAATATCTTAACTTATCAATATATTTGTCAATGTGACCAGGGACATAGAAACAGAGGGATCTTAGTGATATTTTTACCAATAAGTAGTAAGTTTATTCCATACTGACAATGTTCATAGACTTCTAACAGCAACACCTAACGCGTCTCCTTAATTTCACTAAAAACATACATTCGTGCCCTAGATCACTCTGGTTCCAACGCGACGTCATCAATTATTCTCAAATACATCTAGATGTTGATGTGCAATTATTAAATAAACAGACTAAAGGGACAGTGCTTCTATTTTTTGTCGTTCGGGTATCATCGTATTTCCGAATACAGCCGAACATTAATTTCCATGTTCATTAATTATTAGAATTTATATTACATATAAATAAATTTTGGTTTGAATTCGGTGTATAACTCTATCGAGCTGTAAAATTATTAAATTATTGTGAAATATAAAATTAGTATACGCGGATGTGTACATATTGTGACTGAAATGAATATTTTTCCTCATTTCTTCTTCTGCTGTTTCAGTATGTTTACACCAGTGACTGAATATTTACTTTCTTCATTGCTCGAATAGGCATTTATTATAAATAATAAATTGTCCATGGACGCTTCCAACACTGTTACAGTTTTTTTCCCTATATTCCAATCTTTAATTGTTGTCACATTAATTGCAACATTTTTAATAGCTACGTGTCCTTTAATTTGAGACCAAATGTTTTCTATTGGATTAAAATACGGATAGTATGGTGACAATCGTAAAATGGTGTGGCCATGTTTTTCCATAATAGTAACAATAGTAAACTCCAAGTCCTATCAAGAAACTCGTTTGAAAATAACCATTGTTTTGTTTCTTGAACGCATTGCCGAAAAATATAGGTACCTACATATATTTTTTACAAGAAGGCACTATTTAAATATTTGGTGTAAATAGCTTTCCCCCATTCTAATATAAATTAATAATAAAGTAGGAGTAGTAATAGCAACTCTATAAAGTTCCAAACCGATGGGTATCGGGTGAACGCCGAAACACGAGTGCATTAAGTAAGTGCATTAAGAAAATAGAAGCACTGTACATTGTATGATACTAGTGGTTGCGCAAATGGTATGGAATAGTAGACCTTGCGCACATTCAAATATTATTTGTATGTATTAACATAACATTAGTGTATTAACTGCTCCTATTTTATATAAAAATATTTGGATTGAGTCCGAGATGCCCGGGACTTAATTGGCTGTGCCACAGCGACTGGCACGTAAGATTTTGTTGCCTTTCATGAACATTTTCATCGCAAGGCAACGGGTTTCAAATTTAGTTTTCAAAACATAGCTGCTTATTTTATTAAATTAATTCGGCCATTTTGTACATAACCCACTTTCTACAGTGCTCATTGACGGCAATAGGCTTGCCCCCCATTACGTGGGACTAAAAATACTGGCAAATTGGGGGTGTGTAATGCGCCTCTGCCTACCCCTTCAGGGATATAGGCGTGATGTGTGTGTGTGTGTGTGTGATTGATTACCCTCAATCAAAAATATATCACGATGACAAAATTGTTTTAAATCAAGAAATTGTGCCAGTTTTCGTAAAAATCGGATAAAAATCCTGTTTAACTCAGATATCGGCTGTGGGGTGATGTACACTGATAACGGTAGAAACGGATAGGTCTCCAGATATTGACGTTTTATGACGTAGCTACAACTACAATCGTACATAACTGCTAATAAAAAATCACAACGTTCTTTATTGTAAAGTATTATGAATACAATTGCTTACGAGTAAATATAAAAATATTTTTTTTATAATAATTAGCGCACTCCCCGCACGATCCCCTTTTCATCAGCCTCCGCGTCCCTGTCACCCCGCAGGCGATATATGAGTTAAGCGGTTTACCTGTAACCCGGAACACGGAGTCTCGGAAAGTAGACACTTACCTCGCTTGGCCAATTAATGTATATTCCCAACAAGATTTCTTCAGTTATTAAGTACCCATATATCTGGTCTGGTCTGGTATGTACCTAATAATACATTGCGTATATGGTTGCAGCCACAGCGTAACCCCAGGAGGATATCCATGGACGAGTCGAACGTCAATCGCTGTGAGTACTAAGCTTCATTATTATTATATTCAAAACTAGCGGACGTTCGCGGCTTTGCCCACGCGAAATTGTTTTATAGTTGCCAATTCCCGCATATAACATCAGCTATCTGTCAGTGACAGTCCCGTTAAAATCGGTCCCGCCGTATCAGATATTAGCTGGTACAAGCAGACAGCCAAAAACGTTGTAAAAACTGTACTATAAACTTCCATAATGCATTTAATGAAAAGCTGTAAATTTTAACATACAAATCTAATGTCCCATAAGGGATAGATTCAAAGTTATAAATATTTTATAATATGTATTGCAGTGTTAGACGCTCCAAAGGTGTACAATCTGCCAACTGCAAATCGAGCGCGGACACCATCAATACACCCTACACCCTTAGTAACAATTCGATCGCCGGCGCCCAGTATTGACCACTCCGGCCGTGCTAAAAGTACTGCACAGGTCGTTCGGTCTACGACTGAATTGGTCCCTACAACTGTGGAGTCAAGAGAGTTCCTTGCGGAGGCGTCAACGGCTGCGTCACTCCACTCGCCACCTAGTAGGACTGATGCTACTACGTCACTGCACAGCGACGATGCCAAACTCCAAGCTGCAGAACTGGAAGTAGAAGCAACCTCGAGAGGAGAGATAATGTTGATAAATGAGACTGCCTCGAAAAAAGAAACAAAAGACATAAAAGAAGAAATTACCTTAAAAGCAAAGACGGCTTCAGAAGATGAATTGTTCTTGAGAGAATTATTAACCTCGCAAATAGTGATACCCGCAGAAGGAATAGTCTTGAAAGAAGAGTTAGCCAGGAAAGAAGAGATGTTCTTGGAAGAAGAGTTAGCCTTGGATTTAAAAATAGCGTTGGAAGACGCAATGACCGTGAAGGAACTGCCTCTGAACACCAATGATCAAGTCGAGGATACAGATGACTCAGTAGAGTCAGTAGAGAGCATTCTCAGAGCAACATCAGAGCGGGAGCTGCACATCGAGGACGAACAGAGTTATGCCTTCTTTCGAGGCCTCTCCAATAAAGGTATAACTTGTACTAACCCACGTAGAGATATACATATATGGACATAATCTAACATCAACAAATTGTAATATTTCTATCTATTAACTGTTGTACAAAGAAAGTAGTCAACGACTCAGTCGAATGTTTAGTTTGTTTGGCGCCAGAGCCTCGTCCGCCAGTCAGAGATGTTGACAAAACCCCTCTATTATCCACCGAGCCTTTTTCAAACCCGGACCGTTCCAACTACCCGGAACGACAGCAATAGATGTTCATATGACAACCGGGACCGACTGCTTAACGTACTCTCCGAGGCACGAAGGGGTCTTAATATCTACCACGAGCAATCTAAAAAACACCCTTATCACATAATAGTAGTTTATGAGTCTGCCACATAAACATTGTTATTAGAACACGAGTATTTTTTAAAGAAACGAGTCTTATCGAGTTTCTTTATAGTAGCCTACGAGTGTCCTAATACTTATTTATCTGCAGTTTAATACACTACATTAATAATTTAATGCGTTTGGGATATTTTGAGGAATACACATGGAAACAAGCTCACTTGTACACAATATTCCACTTTCACTGATTTAATTCTTAAAACTTGACCGGCTTCGCTTTGTATCATTGTCAAAGAAGTTCTACACTATTCACTAGATATTATTATTATGTACGAGCATTATTTAAACTAATACGAGGTGTATTACAAAAAGTTTCACCAAGTATAAATACAATACAAAACAAATAAATAATTACACCCCGCCATTATTTATATGTTTGACAGTTGGAAAAAAAAATGCCGTCACTTACCGACCGCGCATGCGCAGAGGTTTGTTAATGGTTTGATTTAAAAAAACGTTATATGTTACGTTATGTTATAATAATTTAAAAAGTTACTTTACGATACAGATTTGCAGAAACTATAACTTTCCACTTAACATTTCCACTTTTGAAATGATTATTTGAAGTTTATGACATGATACTCGTAGTAGATAAATATTATTACGACTTATATAAGTAATTAAACACAGAATGTAACTAGTAGTTATGTCTTTGTGTTTCCAGGTCTCAATGTGACCGTCGAGGGATCGAAGGGTGTTCGACACAACCAAACGGCGACCACTCGCAGCGATATGAACTTCAGTAGACCGGAGTTAGCCTTCCATGGTAATGTAGTTTGCTCTTTTATTTTTCTTGTTAACAAACAAATAGTTATAAATTATAAATATTTTTGGACATTCTCACACAACGTCATCTATAGTCCAAATTGATAGGATCTAGACGACTGATAAACATACTTATATATTTCTACATACATACATATTATACATAGAAGACACCCAAACTCCGAAACAAATATTTGTGGATCACACAAATATTTGATTTAACCCGGAATCGAACCTGGGACAGCAGTCTCATACTCATACCACTGCGCCACCGAGGCAGTTATATATGAAAGGTCGGCTAGTTGTAACATTGATATTTCTTAAGATGCAATAACAGGGCAGATATTTATGTTACTAGAGCGGGCCTCGTGAAGACTCAAAAACGTGCCAAAGGTCCAATTCTTTTGTACTATTCATTAACACTACTTGTCAACATTGTTTTTATTACTGGCCAACTGTGGGTGTGGGTCGGGATATAGGCGTATGTATGTCAACATTGTGTACTATATCGGTGTGTATACACTGCGGGATCAGATTTTGAGTGTCAGATACTATGAACGAAACATATCTATACCTTTATAGGATAGACGTACCTACTTGGTGAGATGTTAGTGGACACTTAAAATAAAATTGTAACTATATGTACAGATATCGAGATGGACAGTTCGGCTTCAATGCAGGACAATGAGTTGGTGAGGTGTGTGGTGGCGGGCATCGTGGTGAAGATGGCGGCGACCGCGGAGGCAGCGCCCCTCGTCTCCTTACACCTCGACAGGACCGCCATGCTCATCACTTCGGATTTAAAAGTAACCACTATCCCACTTCAGTGTCTATTACCTGTTCCTTACGTTAATTTGCTCGAAATACGTTTTCGTATTCCTTAAACATTTCACACCAGCGCCCCTAGCGGTAGCGTCAGGGAACTGTGAGTAAACTTGTGAATATATCATGTTAATGTCAAAATTGGGAACAAGAAAAATAATTCACTCGGGTGGAGCCGCGGGAAGCATGTAATATAATAATAAATAAACATTTGTCAATTTGAGATCTTAAATTAGTAGTACCTATTTATTTATTGATAATGTCGTGTTAAGTAAGCCCTAAATAAATATAACCACATGGATAATGTTAAACTTAATTTGGGAAATTGATTGTACTCATGTCATAAAATGTCCATTGCAGAAAACACGAATGATAATATCAGTGGCGGATGTACAGATAGACAACTTGCAATACGAGACGGGGCAGTACGACTTCGCCGTGGTGGCGAGTACTCGCGCTTGTCCACTACTGCCTACCCCCTGGCCCTCCCTGTGGAACATGTTCGGGGACAGGCCCGCCTTCTCCACCAACCACAAAAGTGCCAGCGTCATGCTAAAGGTGCACCAGGAAAACTGGAGCGCGCTCGGCCGTAGATATAGAGGTTAGTTCTGGACTTATTAGTAGGTATCTATATTACGCATCTTTTATATTTTAATGTTAAAGTTCTAAGGGGCAAAGGCTCTGGCAAGAATACTCAAAATACCTGAAAACAGCAATAAGTTTGTCCCCTCAGGCACAGAATAGGGAACGGTACAGTTCGCGAAGGATAAGCGGAGGACCTGTACCTGTACCTACAACCGTTAACTAAATTATAATATGTTTATTCTTCTAATCTAACTTATAATCAATTATATTTCTACAAGTAATACTTAATGTGTACAAAACTGTTTAATGTCTCAATAAATAAACTACCCTATTATTGGCACTTTAGACTTTAGTTCGAAAAACCAAGGAAACCTTAACTCGTTCAAGTTCCGTATGCATTAAGTATAATATATATCACTATTTTTCTAGTCCCAATTGACAAAATACCTGTCTCATGTTATCGATCTTTTGTTATCTTTTAATTTTCATTTGACTTTTATCTTTTTTTTTTTTTATAAATAATAATAAATATATAAATATGTTAGGACTATTTACACAACGCCATCTAGTCTCAAACTAAGCTCGAGCTTGTGATATGAGTACTAGATAAACTGATATAAATACTTATATACATTTTTTTTTGTAAATACATACATATTATACATAGGAACACCCAGACTTCGGTACAAACGTATCTATCTTCACACAAAGTTTGTCCCGACCGGGAATCGAACCCGAGACTCCGGCGTCGAAAGCAGATGCACTACCGACTACGCCACCGAAGCAGTCCTTTGTTTTTTTAACTTTTTATTATGTTTTAACTTTTTTACCTGTTTTAACTTTATAACTTGTATCTTTTAACTTTTTTTCTTATTTAACTTTTGAATTTTCGCTATCCTCTAAACGACACGACCATCGTACCTGCCTAATAACTCCGTCGGTCGGTAACAACCAGTAACCTTGCGCAGACGAAGTCGCGGGCGTCCACTAGTTTCTTTTTTTTTAAAGAGAATACACTATTATTTCCTACTTTAATAGCGTGCCTATAATTGGACGAGTATATTGGGAATTTCTATGCCAATAATAGGATTTCTGTAGAGTTTTGGATTTAAAGTACAAAATATTTATTTAATACTATTCAATCACACAAACGATTATAAAAGCAAATGTTTAAGTATTTTTGATTGTCTCACATGTTTTGTCTACTAGCTCGGGTTGACACGAGCTCACTTCTAAAGTGCCAATAAGTGATAGTTCACCCTACGTGTCTTAGGTAGGACCGCTGTGACTACCGCAATGTAGGCGTAATTTGCGCCTTTGTCTGCCTCTTCGTGCGTATCTTTAACTTTAAACTTTAATTTATTTCGTGTTGTTAACTGATGTTTGTTATTGACTGAGCGAGCGACAATTTTTTTCGACCATATAGGCGACCACAAGTTATGACATTTATTATTTATGACATTAAGAAAAAAGATGCATTTAAATAATTCCTTTTTGACAGATATAACCGAGGTGGAAGTTCGTCTGGGCAGCCTCGCTCTGTATGTAGAGGACGCCTACGTGTCGGCGCTGTTGGAATTGTCTCGGCTGGCCATACCGCCATCTAGCGGCGGCGACGCGGACTCGCAGATCTCTGAGGAGCGCGCCTTACAGAACCCGCTGCGCTTGCGACTGCTCTATATACATCCTCTGGACTTGACTCTCACACTTCACACCGCTGTGAGTACTATAATAGTCGATACCTATCTTGTTAGCTGCCTGCGCCAGTGCCCAAACATCACCATAACCAGTGAATTAGTCTCTTTAGAATTAAGAATAGTGTTGTGTACCCAACTACTCTTCGGATCTTAATAATTTTGCCACATAATTGATCACTTAATTGAACTAAATGAAAATTCTTTGTAGACAATTAAAATAATAGCGTATAAAATGTATCAAATGTTGGTACTTGTGTTAGGTGCGGATGTACATAGCGCTGGACCAGAGCCCGCTGCGGCTGAGCGCGTTCAAGTTGCACGACATGATGACGTCAGCGGAGCGACTCACTCACGCACTCACCGTGCACTACCTCTCCGCCGCCATACTCGGAGCAGGTACACACACGCACACCTCACGCGTTCAAGTTGCACGACATGATGACGTCAGCGGAGCGACTCACTCACGCACTCACCGTGCACTACCTCTCCGCCGCCATACTCGGAGCAGGTACACACACGCACACCTCACGCGTTCAAGTTGCACGACATGATGACGTCAGCGGAGCGACTCACTCACGCACTCACCGTGCACTACCTCTCCGCCGCCATACTCGGAGCAGGTACACACACGCACACCTCACGCGTTCAAGTTGCACGACATGATGACGTCAGCGGAGCGACTCACTCACGCACTCACCGTGCACTACCTCTCCGCCGCCATACTCGGAGCAGGTACACACACGCACACCTCACGCGTTCAAGTTGCACGACATGATGACGTCAGCGGAGCGACTCACTCACGCACTCACCGTGCACTACCTCTCCGCCGCCATACTCGGAGCAGGTACACACACGCACACCTCACGCGTTCAAGTTGCACGACATGATGACGTCAGCGGAGCGACTCACTCACGCACTCACCGTGCACTACCTCTCCGCCGCCATACTCGGAGCAGGTACACACACGCACACCTCACGCGTTCAAGTTGCACGACATGATGACGTCAGCGGAGCGACTCACTCACGCACTCACCGTGCACTACCTCTCCGCCGCCATACTCGGAGCAGGTACACACACGCACACCTCACGCGTTCAAGTTGCACGACATGATGACGTCAGCGGAGCGACTCACTCACGCACTCACCGTGCACTACCTCTCCGCCGCCATACTCGGAGCAGGTACACACACGCACACCTCACGCGTTCAAGTTGCACGACATGATGACGTCAGCGGAGCGACTCACTCACGCACTCACCGTGCACTACCTCTCCGCCGCCATACTCGGAGCAGGTACACACACGCACACCTCACGCGTTCAAGTTGCACGACATGATGACGTCAGCGGAGCGACTCACTCACGCACTCACCGTGCACTACCTCTCCGCCGCCATACTCGGAGCAGGTACACACACGCACACCTCACGCGTTCAAGTTGCACGACATGATAACGTCAGCGGAGCGACTCACTCACGCACTCACCGTGCACTACCTCTCCGCCGCCATACTCGGAGCAGGTACACACACGCACACCTCACGCGTTCAAGTTGCACGACATGATGACGTCAGCGGAGCGACTCACTCACGCACTCACCGTGCACTACCTCTCCGCCGCCATACTCGGAGCAGGTACACACACGCACACCTCACGCGTTCAAGTTGCACGACATGATAACGTCAGCGGAGCGACTCACTCACGCACTCACCGTGCACTACCTCTCCGCCGCCATACTCGGAGCAGGTACACACACGCACACCTCACGCGTTCAAGTTGCACGACATGATAACGTCAGCGGAGCGACTCACTCACGCACTCACCGTGCACTACCTCTCCGCCGCCATACTCGGAGCAGGTACACACACGCACACCTCACTGCCCCTTCATCCCTCACAGAACCCTCCACTCATACAGCAGCCGTCGAATACACCGACACACGACCAAGAACACATTGAACAAAAACACATATATTTTTCTACAAATTTTACTCCAATTCTAACAGATTTTTGGGACTTTTTACTTATGTTAAAGGTGAAAGTTTGTATGGATGTTTGGATCTTTGTGCCTTTTCTCCTCGAAAATTACAAAACGGATTTTAATGAAACTCGACAATAATGTAGTTGTCATCAGAATAACATATAGTTTATGAAGCCATTGTGTAAATTGGCCAAAATATGATGATAAATATCTCATAAGGTCGGCAAAAAAATCGGCTGTTTGCGAGTCTTTGGAAATAAAATTTCACACTTGGTTTTTAGTTTTTTTGTTATAAAGGTACATTAGGTAGGTATAACACCTAACAAAAACTCCTTCGAGTAGTATTTATTCCTTTCGAAACATTTTTTTTAACTAAATTACGAGTACCTAGATATACCATGTCCGTTACACAAGCATAACCTCTTTCATGTTTTTTGATCTTTTATGTTTTATATTTTAACCTTCATTTGACTTTTAACTTTTTATTTTTAACTTTTATCTTATATTTTTTAACTTTAAAATGTAATCTGTTATCATCCTCTATCCCCTTTCCGCTATCCTCGAAAGTACTCTAAACGACACGACCATAATGTAGCCTACCTGTCTAACAACTCCGTCGGCGTCTGTCGATTCCGCCTTCACGCATAAATCGCAGAACAGATGAATTTGGTTTCAGCATAAATAGGACTACTAGAAGTACAACCAGTAACCTTACGCAGACGAACTCGCGGGCGTCCACTAGTATTATAATGCATATGTAATAATTCAGTGAGGAAAATCAATTATTAGTGAGTGGTCAAATCGATCAGTATAAGCAGACTACGTTTGTTGAATAAAACATCATCGGTTTGATATCCCCAAGGTTCTCGAAGCTTCAGAGATACCATCGACACATGCACTGCTAAGTATGTTCACTACGAGGCCTTCAGTTAATATTTCGATGCAGATAAGTCAGGAGTGTGTAATGTTTGTAACATTCGGCGGTCCGAATATCTAGGCTGGGTGGTGGGTGGGTTGGAGCTGTTGGGAGCTCCGGGTGCTATAGCCGCTCGGCTGGGCGAGGCGAGGGGCGGAGTGAAGGGCGTGGCGTCGGCGACCGCGGCCGCCCTGCTGCGCTCGCTGAGCGCGTGGGCGGGCTCGCTGGCCAGGAACCTCGACCTGCTGGCGGGGGACGAGGAGCACGCTCGAAGAGCCGCCGCACTCCGGCGACGATCACCCGCCAGCTTTGTATCCGGACTTGTGGCAGGAGTCACTAATTTCGCTGTCAATTTACTCGGTGAGTTTAAGTTCACATTATTCAAATTTTAATTTGTTTGGAATAAAATTTTTGTCACGACTACTTACGTTTTTTAGGTTTCTTAAATTCAAACTACAATATTTTTTAAATCACGATACGACATTGAACACAGATAAACGTGTAGTGAAAGCACAGTACCCTGCATTGTTGCATGATTGTGCCACGAGTGAGGTACTAGTGGTGTTGTGTGCGGGCAGGTGCGGTGGGCGGGCTGGCGCACCACCCGCTGGTGGGCATGGCGGTGGGCGAGACGGCGGGCGGCGCGCTGGCGCTGCGGCGCGGCCTGGTGGGTGCGCTGGCCAAGCCGCTCAGCGCCACCGCCGACCTGGTGGCGTACGCCGGGCACGGCCTGCTGCGGCAGACCGGCTGGGACCCCGTGCTGCAGGTACACACACACACACACACACACACACACACACACACTGCTCACTTCAGTGTTACGTAGTGGTTCAGCAATTTTCGAAATCTCTAAAAGCATATCTGTGCTATGTCACTATTATTTGACAAAGTTTTACTCAAAAAACTCACAATATGAAAATACTTTAAAATACTACCATATTTAGAAGCAGCCTGTAGGTACTCGTAATTAGAAATTGTAACACTCACAATAACTTATTAAACGACATTGAAAATATATTAAAATGTGTCACTTTATTTTTTTAATATTTATTTATATTATTTTGATGACTTTGATTGATAGAAAAGCTTAAAGATTACCCTGTTCGCAACGTAGCAGGTTACTGACGCAGAGGTGTGTATTGTCGGTAACAGCCTCGAGAGAAGTGGGGTAGTGATGGCGGACGTGGGGGCGCGGGCTGGCGGCGCGACTGCGTGCGCTGGTCCTTCCGTCTGGCCGACCTGCACGCGCTCGCCGGCTTCGAGGTCATGATCGATAATGCACCACTACTCATGCTCATCACGCACAAGGTATATCCTAATACTATAGTTAGCTTGGCTGATTCTGACATTCCTAGTATTAAACTGTAGTGAACGGAACAGACAGGCGGTGAAAATTTATAATACCGTATTTACATACATTTAGTGAAAAGCTTATAATTTGTAATTACGAAGGTCTATGTTTGTTACTCAATCATAGGAGAGGTTCATTACATGTAATAGGGGCCAAGCCTATGGCCGTCACCGGGCACAGTTATAATGGGTTATGTCCAAAATGGCCGAATGAATTTAATAAAATGTAGCAGCTATATTGTAATTTTGAAAAAAAATTAAACCCGTTGCCGTGCGATGAAATGTTGATGAAAGGCAACAAAATCTTACGTGGCAGGCGCTAGGGTACATTTAAAGCCCTGGGCGTCATGGACTATTTTAGATAAAATCAGTTTAATTAATGAGTATATTGATTTTATAACATAGTACCTGGTGGTAGCAGATCCAGAAACAGAGCGTATAGTGGAGATGATCGACCTCAAGTTCTGCACACTGTCGCCCTACCACGGCACTATCGTTGAGGTAACATTCTCTCTTATATTATGTGTGTTTCCTGTAACAATTAGATTCACTGCATTGCATAAACACTGGCTCTGAGTTTTATTGCCAGGTTTTTTCTCACCTTTCTCTTTGTTTGATGACGCGTGTACCTACTTCCGCAAACTCAATGGTGCTATTCCATATTTTGAATACAAAGGGCTGCAGACAGAATTTTGCAACGTGGTTTAAAATCAACTAAATATACGAATTAAAAAATAAAGTTATTACAGTTAAATTGCTAACCTGTTCCTTTTTGAAGTAAGAACTAATGTGTAGTATTGATTGTAGCTGAAAGTGGCGCCCTCGAAGAGATCTTCACGGCTCACTGAAGGCAAAGTTGCTGACGAAGATGATGAGTTTCAGGTAATTAAAAAAAAACGGGTTTAATAATAATAATAATAATAATAATAATACTGGCAACTCTAGACATCTGTACATACGTCATTTTCATCTATAAAATATTTTAATATTTTTATCTAAAATAATCTTGCCTCAATTTATAAAATTCATACAGATTTCAAAATATTATTACCAAAAAGTTCATTATATATTATATTTCAAAATTTATTACAAGAATCACAACAACAACAAAATCTACAAATATGAAACGAAGCTTTGACAAACGTCAACCATCAAAATATCAAAAATTGTTTCGAAAAAATTAACAGGATGAATTATGAATAATGTATAAAGATGATAACAAGAGCCAGGAGTAAGAATGCACACCCAACACCCCCGGACTCATCACTTAGCTCCGCCTCGCAAGCGCCGGACCGCACACCTGCGACACAAGTGCTTGCTGAGACGTCGAGCTCATCGTCAAGTGACGAGTATTTTTCCCCGCCGACGTCGCCAACACCTGTACGCCGGCGAGGGAGAGGCCGGCCGCCGAGCAGTTTGGGACCCCGAAGCCTACCAGCTTCGAGTAGGGTCCCCACTACCGGTGGTATTGTGCACCGCATGCGATGGACTTCATCCATCAATGAAAATGTCATGCGGGCATATTATGAGGCTACAGATGGGGAAACCAACCTGACTGCATACCGTTCAAGGATGCTCCCTTTGTTTCAGGCTCTTGAACCAACAATAACCGTTGCCGTACAACGACTATCGGATCAAGTGCGGGCTATCCAACGATGCAAGTTGCTGGATCAACCTGTGCTTGATCGACTTCGCCTGGAAGTGTTATCTACTCGACCAGCTCCAGCGTTAACGAGTGCACCATCATCTGCTACACACACGGTTGCAACTAGTGCCACTTTAGTTGAGACCGTGCTCGACGCGGGAGATGATACGAGTAATATATCTATCCAGGTAAGCGAGCAATTAAGGAGTACTTTGGAGGATGTGATCTCTCAGTATAGGTTTGCACCTAATTCTAGGCCACGGCTACCACGCTTGCCCATGCATAGACGAAATCTGGCGTTGATGGGAGCCCTGAATGCGTTGCTAGATCCGTACTTACGGACTAGCAATGATTTGCTAGATACCCACTCGATTCTTTACTGTGGAGCTATTACCGCTTGTCGTGTTGCACGCGTTAAATTCCCTGAATTTAACCGTACACCACGATCGGGTGGTGTGCCCGTATGGCAGGCAAGAATCGAGCGACGTATCGGCACATTTAGGACTCTCATTGCGAAGCTTATCTGTTTTAGCCGGGGAAATAATCGTCCACGGGTCATGCGTTTCGTGACTCAGGCATTCGCTGGGACCGGTATTAGCTCCCAGCAATACTTAGCTAATGTCACGGAACGTATTGACTTTCTAAAGCAGAAAGTATATGCATGGGCGAGTCGTATTCGTCGCTATAGAGAGCGTGTAGACAGATACTGGCAGAATCGTATCTTCCAAAGTGACCAAAGGAAGGTGTACCGAGAGTGGGAGGGAACTGGACAACGTTTGAGCGACGGACAACTGCCCGATGCTCGCGCCATGAATCAATTTTGGCGTGACATATGGTCGATGCCCGTCGAACATTCGGAGGGTGATTGGATCCGTGTTGTCGAGCGTGAATGCGATAACATCGAGCCCATGGAGTCTATTACAATAAACTCCGAAGACGTTAGTTGCGCAATACGTACGGCACAGAACTGGAAAAGTCCTGGGCCGGACGGATTGCACAACTTTTGGATCAAGTGGGTTCGAAGCTCGCATGAACGCTTGGCAACACAGTATCAAGAAGCCCTCGAGTCTGGTTCCTTACCCGCTTTTATGACCACTGGCATCACCTTCCTGCTCCATAAATCAGGTAGTACCACGGAACCTAAAAACTATAGACCTATCACTTGCTTACCTACTATCTACAAGCTCCTTACATCTATTCTGAGAACTAAAATAAATTCACATATAATGTCAAATAACATCTTAGATAGTGCTCAGAATGGATGTAGGGCTGGGTCACGTGGTACTAAGGAGCTACTCCTTTTTGACATGACCATTAGCCAACAAGTTAGGCGGAGTAGGGGCGCCCTCTCTACTGCCTGGATTGACTACAAGAAGGCCTATGATTCGGTGCCTCATTCATGGCTGGGGAGGATTTTAGAGTTGTATAAAATTAATCCGACTCTTAAATCCTTCTTAGTCTCATGTATGGGGCAGTGGACCACAGTACTTCGTCAACCAGGTAGTGGTGAGTGCGCTTCTGGTCCGCATGACTTGATAAGGATTGAGCGTGGTATATTCCAGGGCGACAGTTTGAGTCCATTGTGGTTCTGTTTAGCACTGAATCCACTTAGCACATTGCTGAAGGATTCAGGGCTAGGCTATCGGTTTCGTAGAGGGGGTGAGGTTATTTCTCACCTGATGTATATGGATGACCTCAAACTGTTCACACTGAAGCACCAAGATTTAGTGACATTACTAAAAACTACGGAAGTTTATAGTAATGCCATTAAGATGGAGTTCGGTGTTGATAAGTGTGCGATTATGCATGTACAGCGGGGGAAGGTTGTAAATTCACCGAATTTACAACTTTCTGAGATAATAACTCTCAGATCTCTCTCCGAGACCGAAACATACAGATACCTAGGTATGTCAGAGTCATTGGGTATAGCGGTAGAGGACATTAAGAAATCGGTGAAAGAACGTTTTTTTGGCCGCCTGACAAAAGTTCTTAACAGTTTTTTTGTCCGGCGGTAACAAAATACGGGCTTTCAACGGTTGGGTGATACCTTTATTGTTATACTCCTTTGGCATACTTAGGTGGACTCAAACGGAACTAGACGCCCTGGATAGGCGAGTCCGTCAACAACTGACATTGCATCGAATGTTACACCCACGATCTTCTGTCATGAGACTGTACATTCCGCGGAAGTGGGGGGGTCGAGGCTTTTTGAATGCCAAGAACCTCCACAACCGTGAAGTGTGCAGTCTGAGAGATTACTTTCTACAGAACGGGTCTGACATTCATTGCGATGTCGTGATGGTTGACAAGGGCCTGACACCTCTTTCCTTGGCTAACGAGAACTGGCGTAAACCAAAGGTGCTAGGTACTGAAGACCGTAGGGACGTATGGAAGAGTAAGGAGCTACACGGGCGGTTCTACCGGGTCTTAACAGGACCCGACGTAGACCTGCTCGCTTCGGTGAACTGGCTGCGTTTTGGGGACCTCTTTGGGGAAACTGAAGGTTTTGCCTGTGCAATTGCAGATGAGGTTATCAAGACGAACAACTATCGGAAATACATCATGAAGGACGGTACGGTCGACATTTGTCGAGCATGCCACCGTCCTGGTGAATCACTTCGCCATATTATTTCCGGTTGTTCGTATCTTGCTAACACCGAGTACTTGCATAGGCACAATCAAGTAGCCAGGATCATCCACCAGCAACTTGCTCTTCAATATGGCCTTATTGAGTTTGAAGTACCGTACTATAAGTATACACCAGTGCCAGTTCTTGAGAATGGTCGTGCATTGCTCTACTGGGACCGATCAATCATCACGGACAGGACTATTGTTGCAAATAGGCCCGATATCGTGTTGGTTGATCGGACCCAGCGTCGGGCAGTGCTCGTCGATATCGCCGTCCCGCATGACGAAAATCTCGTGAAGGCAGAGAAGGACAAACTTAGTAAATACCTTGATCTGTCCTTCGAGATAACCGCCATGTGGGGCGTAGACTCGACGATCATTGTCCCGGTGGTTGTTTCGGCAAACGGATTAATAGCGAAGAGTCTCGATCAACATCTCAAGAGACTCTCGTTAGATTGTTGGATCAAGAGTCAGATTCAGAAGGTTGTTATCCTCGACACGTGCCGTATTGTTAGGAGGTTTCTTAGTCTGTAGCCTCCACCGCCGGTAGTTTGGGTCCTACTCCGCTACTGGTGGGTCACTATTTTTTATATTTTTAAATGTATTTGTTTTTTTTTTTTTATAAATGTATTTAAAAATGTATAAAATAAGAATGTAAAGGAATAAACGAAATAATAATAATAAAATATTTTACCTTTAATCTACAATAATACAAAAATATCATTCAAAACATAATAAAAGTACAAATATATATCTATAACAAAAAAATCAGCATGAAGAAAATCCGGAAAAAACACAAACAAATATTTTATAAATTATAGTACACTTTGACACATTATGTCAGTGTAACAAACTGAAAATGATAATATGAAAATAAGATGATAATCAAGAAAAAATATAATGTTGACCAGAGCTGGCGCCAAAAAAGCACAATTACCAACCCCGGACTTGTCGCACAGCTCCGCCTTACAGTCGTCGACAACTGTGACTACTGGTGAGGCGTCGAGCTCAAGCAGCGACGAGTTTTTCTCTCCGCCGACGTCGCCTCTACCTGTACGTCGGCAGGGGAGAGGCCGGCCACCGACTGGCTTGGGACCCCGAGGCCCTCCGGCTTCGATTACGGACCCCGCTACCGGTGGTAATGTGCACCGCATTCGATGGAACTTCGGTATGAATGAAAACGTGATGCGGGCATATTTTGTGGCTACAGAGGGGGGAACTAACCTCACTGCGTACCGTGTTCGCATGCTACCTCTGTTTCAGGTACTTGAACCAGATGTCAACGTATCGGCACAACGCCTATCGGATCAGGTGCGCGCCATACAACGCTGTCACCTGTTGGATGACGCTACACTTGAAAGGCTACGCTTAGAAGTGTGTAGTGGTATCACGCCTTCTTCATTGCAACCATTACCTGTGCCATTACAAAGTAACCGTAATGAAAGAACGCAAGAAAACATCATCTCACATGTTGGTGAAGAAGTGAGTGATGCTGCTATACCTGTAAGTACTCAATACAATGAGGAATTAAGGAGCGCTTTGGAGCGAGCGATTGGTGAGTTTCAATCTGTCCCTATTGAGTGTAGACCGCGGCTTCCGCGTTTGCCCACACATAAAAAAAACGTGGCGCTAGTGTGTGCCCTAGACTCGATGTTAACATCGTTTTTTAACAACTGCAGAAACATTACTGATGCCCATTCCATTCTGTACTGTGCAGCTGTTGCAGTATGTCGAATAGCTGGTGTTAAATTTTTTAAACAAGAAACAGCTATTCGACCAAAGCCTGCTGTACCAGCTTGGCAGTGCAGAATTGAACGGCGCATCAACGAGGCTAGGGTGCTCATTGGCAAGCTACACTGCTTCAGGACGGGCAATACACGCCCGAGAGTCATGCGCTTTGTGACCCGTGCATTCGTGGGAACTAATATTAGGCCCTGTGAATACTCTGTTCGGGTCACAGAGCGCATCGATTACCTGAAGCAGAAAGTTTATGCGTGGGCGAACCGCATAAGGCGGTACAAAAAAAGAGTGGACAGATACACTCAGAATCGCTTGTTCCAAAAAAATGAGAGGTGGGTATATAGAGGGTGGGAGCGACCTAACTCGGATGTGACTGATGGGAGTCTACCTGATGCTGTTTCTACAGTTAACTTCTGGAAAAGCATCTGGTCGACGCCCGTCAGTCATACACAGGATGCGTGGATTAGGGATGTTGAGCGGGCGTGTGAACCAATTCCAGCTATGGAACCTATAACCATATCTGAAGAAGATATTGGTTGTGCAGTTCGTTCGTTGCCAAATTGGAAATCTGCTGGACCGGACGGACTGCACAACTTTTGGTTAAAATGGTTCCGTAGCTCACACGCTTGCTTGGCATCTTGCTTCCAGTCATCCCTTGAGTCATCGTCGCTTCCAGCTTTTATGACTACCGGAGTAACCCACCTCCTATACAAATCTGGTAGTACCACAGACCCCAAAAATTATAGACCTATAACTTGTCTACCTACCATATACAAACTTTTTACATCCATCCTGAGAGTAAAAATATATTCACATGTACAAAACAATAACATCTTGTCAATCTCTCAGAATGGATGTAAAAGTGGGGCACGTGGTACGAAAGAGCTCCTTATTATTGACATGGCTGTTTGCCAGCAGGTACGCCGCAACCGAAAGAACCTTGCGACATGCTGGATTGACTATAAGAAAGCGTACGATTCTGTGCCTCATACATGGCTTCGGAGGGTGCTAGAGCTGTATAAAGTTGATGCAACTCTATGCACCTTTTTGGGGTCATGTATGAGACAATGGAGTACGGTTCTTGTTTATCCAGGGTGTCGTCAGGTTCTAGGAGGTGGTGTACCAATAGGGATTGAGAGAGGTATTTTCCAGGGTGATAGTCTGAGTCCGTTGTGGTTTTGTCTAGCACTAAATCCTCTCAGTACGTTACTAGAGGGTTCAGGGTTAGGCTATCGGATGCGCAGAGGGGGTCAAATTTTGTCCCACCTTTTTTACATGGATGACCTAAAGTTATTTGCCCCTAATGGCCCCGATTTGATGGCTTTGCTAAAAGTTACTGAAACTTTTAGTAAGGCCATCAGTATGGAGTTTGGGGTAGATAAGTGTGCGGTCATGCATGTAAAAAGGGGCGGGATTGTGGAATCTGAAGGAGTCAATCTTTCAGATTTCACACGATTTGGGTCGCTCTCCGCAACCGAAACCTACAAATATCTAGGTATGTCTCAAGCTCTGTGTATTGCTGAGACTGACATGAAACAGAAGTTGCAGGATCGTTTCTTTGGCCGCCTGAAAAAAATACTGAAAAGTCTTTTATCAGGCGGTAACAAGGTGCGTGCTGTCAACGGCTGGGCCATGCCAGTCTTAGTTTACTCTTTTGGCATACTTAGATGGACTCAGACGGAGTTAGAAGCTCTGGATAGGAAGGTGCGTTGTCTATTGACTTCATATCGAATACACCACCCGCGTTCGTCAGTAATGAGGTTGTATATACCACGGAAATGTGGGGGTCGAGGATTTTTAAATGCCAAGACTCTCCATAACCGTGAGATATGCAACCTTAGAGAGTATTTCCTACAGGTGGACGTGGATGTGCATCGAGATGTTGTGGCAATAGACAACGGACTGACCCCGCTGTCCCTTGCGAAAGAGAACTGGCGCAAACCTGTAATATTAAGTGTATCTGATCGGAAGGAAATATGGAAGAGCAAGGAACTGCATGGTCGATTTTATCGGGCTCTAAATGGGCCCGATGTTGATTCAATAGCATCGGTATCCTGGTTACGATTTGGTGATCTCTTCGGAGAAACTGAGGGTTTTATCTGTGCAATCACTGACGAAGTCGTGATGACGAATAACTATCGGAGATTTATTGTCAAAGATGGGACGCTAGACATCTGTCGGGCATGTCATCGTCCCGGAGAATCTTTAAGACATATTATCTCTGGTTGTTCCCGTCTTGCGAACGGTGAGTATTTGCACAGACACAACCAAGTAGCCAGGATAATCCACCAGCAACTTGCTCTAAAGTATAATCTTGTCGACGTGGAGGTACCTTATTACAAGTATGTGCCCGACCCAGTTCTTGAGAACGGTCATGTCACATTGTATTGGGATCGATCTATTATCACTGATAGGACTGTTATAGCTAACAGACCTGATATAGTGATAATGGATCGATTAAAGCGCCTTGCAGTAATTGTCGATATCACTGTGCCACATGACGAGAATCTCGTGAAAGCAGAAAAAGATAAACAAATTAAATATTTAGACCTAGCTCACGAGATTGTCGACATGTGGGATGTGGATTCGGCGATTATTGTTCCGATAGTCGTATCTGCGCATGGTCTAATAGCCAAGAGCCTCGACCTCCACCTACAGAGGCTCGCGTTAGGCAGCTGGATCAAGGGCTTGATGCAGAAGGCGGTTCTGTTGAATACGGCCCGTATTGTGCGGAAGTTCCTGTCTTTGGAGCCCTAACCACCGGTAGCTTGGTCCCTGTACCCGATGCCGGTGGGTTACTGTTTTTTATATTTTTAAATGTATTTTTTTATAAATCTATTTAAAAATGTAATAAATATGTGTTAAGTGTTAATAAAGAGAATAATAATAAAATCTTTAGAACAATAAACATAGTCTACGAAATATGCAACGAAGATTTGACACATGTCACTCAATGAATTCAAAAATATCAACATCACATTCAATATTATGGCCAAACAATATGAAGTGATTGTGAGATGCAAACAAGAGCCAGAAGCAGAAATGCGCAAATAACACCCCCGGACTCGTCACTAAACTCCGCCTCGCAGGCACCGGACCGCACATCGCTGACACAGGTGCTCGCTGAGGCGTCGAGCTCTTCAAGTGACGAGTATTTCTCTCCGCCGTCGTCGCCAACACCTGTACGCCGGCGAGGGAGAGGCCGGCCGCCGAGCAGTTTGGGGCCCCGAAGCCTACCAGCTTCGAGTAGGGTCCCCACTACCGGTGGTATTGTGCACCGCATGCGATGGACTTCATCCATCAATGAAAACGTTATGCGGGCATATTATGAGGCTACAGATGGGGAAACCAACCTGACTGCGTATCGTTCAAGGATGCTTCCTTTGTTTCAGGCTCTTGAACCAACAATTACCGTTGCCATCCAACGACTATCGGATCAAGTGCGGGCTATCCAACGATGTAAGTTGTTGGATCAATCTGTGCTTGATCGACTACGCCTGGAAGTATTATCTACTCGTACAGCTCCAGTGTCAACGAGAGCACCGTCACCTGTGACACAGACGGTTGCTACAAGTGCGACGTTAGCGGAACCCGCACTCGACGCAGGAAATGATACGAGTGATACGTCTATCCAGGTAAGCGAGCAATTGAGGAGTACTTTGGAAGATGTGATCTCGCAGTATAGGTTTATACCTAATTCTAGACCGCGGCTACCACGCTTGCCAATGCATAAGCGAAATCTGGCGTTGATGGGAGCCCTAAATGCATTGCTAGAACCGTACTTACGGACTAGTAGTGATTTGCTTGATACTCACTCGATCCTTTACTGTGGAGCGATTGCCGCTTGT
The DNA here is from genome assembly GCA_963556515.1 of Nudaria mundana. NCBI lineage: Eukaryota > Metazoa > Arthropoda > Insecta > Lepidoptera > Erebidae > Nudaria > Nudaria mundana. Next base: position 37,745,068 of record OY748286.1, on the reverse strand, counting down.
CGTGTTGCACGCGTTAAATTCCCTGAAGTTAACCGTGCACCACGACCGGATGGTGTTCCCGTATGGCAGGCAAGAATCGAGCGACGTATCGGCACATTTAGGACTCTCATTGCAAAGCTTATCTCTTTCAGCCGGGGAAATAGTCGTCCCCGGGTCATGCGTTTCGTGACTCAGGCATTTGCTGGGACCGGCATTCGTCCCCAGCAATACTTAGCCAATGTCACGGAACGTATTGACTTTCTGAAACAGAAAGTGTATGCATGGGCAAGCCGTATCCGTCGTTATAGAGAGCGTGTAAATAGATACTGGCAGAATCGCATCTTCCAAAGTGACCAAAGGAAGGTGTACCGAGAGTGGGAGGGAACTGGACAACGTTTGAGCGACGGACAACTGCCAGATGCTCACACCATGAATCAATTTTGGCGTGACATATGGTCGGTACCCGTCGAACATTCGGAGGGCGACTGGATCCGTGTCGTCGAGCGTGAATGCAGTATCATCGAACCCATGGAGTCTATTACCATAGACTCCGAAGACGTTAGTTGTGCAATCCGTACGACCCCGAACTGGAAAAGTCCTGGGCCGGATGGATTGCACAACTTTTGGATAAAGTGGGTTCAGAGTTCGCATGAACGCTTGGCAACACAGTATCAAGAAGCCCTTGAGTCTGGTTCCTTACCCGCTTTCATGACCACTGGCATCACCTTCCTGCTCCACAAATCAGGTAGTACCACGGAACCTAAAAACTATAGACCCATCACTTGCTTACCTACCATCTACAAGCTCCTTACATCTATTCTGAGAAGTAAAATAAACTCGCACATAGTATCTAATAATATCTTAGATAACGCTCAGAATGGATGTAGGGCTGGGTCTCGTGGTACTAAGGAGCTACTCCTCATTGATATGGCCATTAGCCAACAAGTCAAGCGGAGTAGGGGCGTCCTCTCTACTGCCTGGATTGACTACAAGAAGGCCTATGATTCGGTGCCTCATTCATGGCTGAGGAGGATTTTAGAGTTGTATAAAATTAATCCGACTCTTAAATCCTTCTTAGTCTCGTGTATGGGGCAGTGGACCACAGTCCTTCGTCAACCAGGTAGTGGTGGGCACGCCTCTGACCCGCAAGGCTTGATAAGGATCGAGCGTGGTATATTCCAGGGCGACAGTTTGAGTCCATTGTGGTTTTGTTTAGCACTGAATCCACTTAGCACATTGCTGAAGGATTCAGGGCTAGGCTATCGGTTTCGTAGAGGGGGTGAGGTTATATCTCACCTGATGTACATGGATGACCTCAAACTGTTCACATTGAAGCACCAAGATTTAGTGACATTATTAAAAACTACGGAAGTTTTTAGTAATGCCATTAAGATGGAGTTCGGTGTTGATAAGTGTGCGGTTATGCATGTACAACGGGGGAAGGTTGTAAATTCACCGAATTTACAACTTTCTGAGATAATAACTCTCAGATCTCTCTCCGAGACCGAAACATACAAATACCTAGGTATGTCAGAGTCATTGGGTATAGCGGTAGAGGATATTAAGAAATCGGTGAAAGAACGTTTTTTTGGCCGCCTGACAAAAGTTCTTAACAGTTCTTTGTCCGGTGGTAACAAAATGCGGGCTTTCAACGGTTGGGTGATACCTTTATTGTTATACTCCTTTGGCATACTTAGGTGGACTCAAACGGAACTAGACGCCCTGGATAGGCGAGTCCGTCAACAACTGACATTGCATCGAATGTTACACCCACGATCTTCTGTCATGAGACTGTACATTCCGCGGAAGTGTGGGGGTCGAGGCTTTTTGAATGCCAAGAACCTCCACAACCGTGAAGTGTGCAGTCTGAGAAATTACTTTCTACAGAACGGGTGTGACATTCATTGCGATGTCGTGATGGTTGACAAGGGCCTGACACCTCTTTCCTTGGCTAACGAGAACTGGCGTAAACCAAAGGTGCTAGGTACTGAAGACCGTAGGGACGTATGGAAGAGTAAGGAGCTACACGGGCGGTTCTACCGGGTCTTAACAGGACCCGACGTAGACCTGCTCGCTTCGGTGAACTGGCTACGTTTTGGGGACCTCTTTGGGGAAACTGAAGGTTTTGCCTGTGCAATTGCAGATGAGGTTATCAAGACGAACAACTATCGGAAATACATCATGAAGGACGGTACGGTCGACATTTGTCGAGCATGCCACCGTCCTGGTGAATCACTTCGCCATATTATTTCCGGTTGTTCGTATCTAGCTAACACCGAGTACTTACATAGGCACAATCAAGTAGCCAGGATCATCCACCAGCAACTTGCTCTTCAATATGGCCTTATTGAGTTTGAAGTACCGTACTATAAGTACACACCAGTGCCAGTTCTTGAGAATGGTCGTGCAATGCTCTACTGGGACCGATCAATCATCACGGATAGGACTATTGTTGCCAATAGGCCCGATATCGTGTTGGTTGATCGGACCCAGCGTCGGGCAGTGCTCGTCGATATCGCCGTCCCGCATGATGAGAATCTCGTGAAGGCAGAGAAGGACAAACTTAGTAAGTACCTCGATCTGTCCTTCGAGATAACCGCCATGTGGGACGTAGACTCGACGATCATTGTCCCGGTGGTCGTTTCGGCAAACGGATTAATAGCGAAGAGTCTCGATCAACATCTCAAGAGACTCTCGTTAGATTGTTGGATCAAGAATCAGATTCAGAAGGCTGTTATCCTCGACACGTGCCGTATTGTTAGGAGGTTTCTTAGTCTGTAGCCTCCACCACCGGTAGTTTGGGTCCTACTCCGCTACTGGTGGGTCACTATTTTTTATATTTTTAAATGTATTTGTGTTTTTTATAAGTGTATTTAAAAATGTATAAAATAAGAATAGAAATGAATAAACGATATAATAATAATAAATATTCTTTATTGTACATTTTAAATACAAATCTTAATATTAAGTACAAACAAGTTTAAACAAAAAAAACTATGTACAAAGGGCGGCCTTATCGCGTAGAGCGATTTCTTCCAGGCAACCTTAGGATGGATAGAAGAAATAATATGAAATATAGAGGGGTAGTGTACAAAAAGAAAGTCCAATGACCTATCTATAACTCTTAAATCAATCACCAAGCCATGGAAGCTTCCATAACTTGATAAGTAACTCAAGAGCAGTCAAAATACATACACATATATACATAATAACTTAATTAACATACTACACATATACCTTATATAATAATTCTATATAGAGACGTATTAAATATTATTATTGTGATATTAAATAAATATGGAAATAAAATGTAAAAAACAAGTTTAAGTACGAGTTATCCTCCTTGCCAAATCAACCTTGCCTGCAAGTGGTGCACAGACCAGTGCCGACCAACATACGAAGCTCCGACAATCATAAAAGTTCCCGATGGGACGGAGTTGATGTTGTTCGCGTCTTGCTAAGGGGCCCTTCTACTAACATCTCCGGAGTCCAAGTTATCCTCACCTCCACAGCTCAGACGACAGACGGCAGCAGGTCCGTGTTGTATATGTTGTGGGTGTGCACTTGCCAGGTATGCGCGGCGGCGATGGCTCGCGTGGCGCGCTACACGGGCGCGGAGGGGGCCGTCCCCGCGGAGGAGCGCGTGCTCTCTCTGCTCACGTCGCCCGGCCACGAGCACGCGCTCTACGCCGTGCTCGCCACGCTGCTGCACCAGAACGCCGAGACTCACCTCTCGATACTGTGACCCACGCACTAGTCAGCAGAGACATGCTCTAAAGCAGCTCACATCAAACTTTCAAATGGACTTTGTTTTTCCTTTTTTTAAGGGCTAATATTCTTACGGAGACACATAATGATTCCAACTAAATTTTAAACCATAATATTCGTGACGCACATAGACTGAGTTTGGACTCAAATACTGCGAGTAAATGCACAAAATAGAATACTGCTAAATATATTTGTACGAGAAGATATAGTCGGCATCAATTAATTGGTCAAACCACGACTTCAACAATATTATGACATCCGTCGATCTCACCTACTTTGTAACAAAATAGAATAGACTAGTGATGTGAGATATACAACGCAACAGATGTGTTGATATTATCGAAACCGTTGTCTTGAAAAACCAATAAATGCTGAAGGTATCACCCGTTAATTGCACTAATTATTTCCTACAGAGTGTCTAGTACCAGTTCCTTACGTTAATTTGTTCGAAATACGTTTTCGTATTCCCCATACATTTCACACCAGCGCCCCTAGCGGTAGCGTCAGGGAACTGTGTGCAATGTATGGAGGAATACTGGTACTAGACACTCTGAATGGTATATTCGTCAATCCTGTGTTCTCGCATTATGCATAATATTAGAGATTGTGATACGATTCAATATCAAAAACTTTTTACAAATTGTTTATATATAATAACTGACCCAAATATCTAATTGATAATTTCGTCTGTGAATGTAATCTATACCTACTAAGTTCCTTGGTATTGTCAAAATTAACAATTTATTTAACCAATTGTTTAAATAAAAACCATATCTTAATTAATTATTTATTGATATCAAATTTTTATTATAATTATGTTAAAAATATGTAGGAATTTATGAAAACTGTGACAATACTTGATGTGTTTTGACATATTTAGATGTCCATATCGTAATGAATATCAATTTAACTTAACTATTATAATTATGGAACTGGTGTCGTGTCGGTGCTTGCTTAACCTGCGCTTCTTAGATTCTCCAGTGTCGTTGATTAATATTGGAAGCAAGCAGCAGAAGCATTTAAATCGTTGCTTAATTGATGAAGCGACACTTCCTCTATCCTAGAGATATCATTACGATGACTAAACAAGCGAATGCGGGCACTCAAGTCTCTGTGTGTACTTGTCGATCGAAATATTCAACCAATAATCATCATCATCCACTGAACCCTTTCCCAATCTAGGGCAAAGCATTCTACTCGTGTAACGACTGCCTTTTGACCTCCATAACCCATGGGCGATTTCGATATTCTGTAGTGAGGATTAGGAGGATTTTTAGATTTTTAGAGGCCGCACGCACGCTGGTTGCTGTGGTAACGTGAACTGATTTGACTTTGACGCGCATGCGGGCGCGGGCCAGATACGCACGCGATGGCGGAAAGATCCTCTTATAGTCATAGTCAAAGAAAATTAACGACCTGACATTTATGACATTCCTTTGCATGTAAGTCTATTATTAATCATTGATGTCAAAGTACCATCAAAGTACCTATCTAGTATTAGACGCGCAAGTGCAGAATTATGTTACTATTCGTAGGTATAGACTAACTTTTAAACGATCGCGTTTTATCATATTCTTCTACGGTTATCAACACCAAACATGACATTCATGTATAAGAAGGTACAGTACGATTCATACCTTTTTACTACGCTTTTATTAGCTTCACTTGTATGTTTGCTTGTTTGTAACCGACTCTTTTGGGTTCGATTTTGCCCTACTTTGAACGATCAGACTTAATTCAAACTTTGCACACCTGTCAAAGACCGATGTCAATGCAATAATTCGATTGAAAATTTAAAAAAAAATACATGTTTGTTTGTAACTGTCTTTTTTGGGTTCGATTTTGCCTTACTTTGAACGATCAGATTTAATTCAAACTTTGCACACCTGTCAAAGACCGATGACAATGCAATAATTCGATTGAAAATAAAAAAAAAATAAAAATAAATATTAGTTTAAAAAAACTAAAAAAAACACGCTTTTATAGAGAATCCAACTAAAAAGTAGAAAATAAATTTTAATAAGTTTGAATTGAGAATAGTGTAAATAAGAAATAAATGTATATTATTGTAAAAAAAGCGTTATCTATCTATGTCATGTCTCTTTCACAAATAATATACGAGTACCTATTTATGTCATGTTTCATGTACATTCCCGTAAAAGAATATGATAATATTCGTATAAACGCATTAAAGTGATTTATGAACATTCCAAATGTTATATATATTAGCGTAATTTAACGACAATTGTGTATATTTTGTATTGATGTTATATATATATATATATATATATATATATCTTTTCTTATGTAGGTATTGGTATATTGTTACCACAATTATTATGAAGACTGTAAATAATCTGTGACAAAAGTGTCACGTTTGTGTAAGCATTTGTGTAAATTTGGAATGTCTCGGTTTATTGGATTGGGTTTTAGATTTATATAATACTTAGTAATATAAATTTGGTGGTTATTTTCTGTCAAAACGTTCTGTCACCGGACAGAACGTTTGAGAAAATAAAATACGCCTTTACCGAAAGGCGTATTTTATGTTAATACAGTACGAAAATTTATAACTCACTCATAAGCATAACAGTCATAACATAACTGAAAATTAAACAGTGTGAATTTGCTGAATAATTTGGGGAATACGAAAACGTATTTCGAAAAAATAAACGTAATAAACTGGTACTAGACACACGAGACCTGAACAATTGTGATACATAATATTAAAGGCACTACGATCTTGTTGGCTTGTTGCTCCTCGAACGTTTTGGTTATATTCCACGAACCCAATCGGTGCAGACCACGTTTAAGCCCGGTATAGACGCATCTACCGGATCACATCTGGCGGATAGCGAAGAGAGGCAGAATCGCTCTCAAATACTGCACAAAGCATTGCAGTTAAGCTGTTAGACGGTAACTAATCGATCGTACCGGTCCACTCAAACTTTTAACCTAACCATGACTCCACCTCTCTCGTCTCGGTGCTATTTTGTTTTAATTGTAATATAAAAAAGAAATTCCAAATTTGTTAAGTACTATTATGTATGTTTATAGATATAGATTAGGCATCTAGCTACGTCATCGAATTCTAATTTTTGTGTGTTATAAGAACGTGGCCCCCTGTAGGTAGGTAGATACTAGCCTTCATGTATTATATACCGTTATGTTGGTATTAATACCATTTATAAATGTCATTCTCCAAACTAAATGTAAATGTTCGCCAAAAAGATTATTAAGTTCCATAGCACAACTTCCACACCTAATCGAGTAAACGTAAAAAACTCCACTGCTATTAAAATAAAATGCTCTTTTTAATGTAGATGTGCAAAATTACAAATAACATTGTTGTAATTATTATTTCCGAGTATGTGTGTCGAAGAAACGGCTCCTGATAGGCGAACGCTACATCTTCTAATGACGAGCTGTTCCCCTCAATTTAAGTAGCTATTAGGGTTACACTTGTTTACCAGACAGTTACGGAAGACCAACGTCAGAGATGACTATCACCTATATACACGGAAACGTATTTCGAGCAAATTAACGTAAGGTACTGGTACTAGACACACTGTTCCGCAAACATATCACGTAGGTGACAACTAATCATCTGCACAAGATCACTGAGGCGTCCACTTGGTCACTGGCTCGATAGCTTGTGTACTAGGCAGGTATGTACACTGCGCACCAACATTGTAGCTACGTCAACCTTTATGGTACCTACCTACGTCAAGTTGAATTGGACATTACCTATTATTATAAAGCGTTACCAAAAGTAAAAAAAAATTGGCTAAGTATTTAGATACCTAATGTAGCAGCAACATACCTACATCCAAAGTAGCATGCCTGGCCTAGCACAGTCAACGTCGACTTCAATCAATGGACATTATTCAACCAATAATAACGCACATAATTTCAAAATGACGTGTTAAATTGTTCACGTGACTGAAGTTAGCAATATAACACGTAGTAACGGAATGCCCCGCGATCTATGATTTTTTAAAACAAAATCTGTCTCCGCTAAAGGGCGTTTTTTACATTCGTCGTTATCGTGCAATGTGAAAACGCCCAAACGAGCCAAATTGTGCTACGGTATGACATAACATGATGACTGGGAGGTTTGCTCATAAAATTTGTATATTTTATTAGAATTCCAATTGTAATTATATTTAGTTTTGTATATGTAATATTTATTACTTACTTATTTATTGAGTTGTGTCTTTTGTGTCAAGAGTTAATAATCATGACATTATTATTTTGAAAATGTATCTTATTGTGAGCCTTTCCAAGTAAAGGTGTACCATTAGATTAGTTATCATTCAGCTTTATCTGGTAGATAAGTACCTACATCATAATATATAAATAAGCACGTTACAGACTCGACACTATTAACTGAGTATTGCCGTCTTGATATTGTACGTGCCGTCTTGATATGAGGAGTCGTTCACCTGGCTACCACTCGCCTGGGGTATTTTCTGGTTAGTCGCGGGATTCTAAGTTTATGGGTCAATCGATGGTGGCAAGATGGCGTGGCCGTGTGAAAGGCTCCTCTCTTATTCTCTACTCAGACGTATACTTATAACTTAAATTGGCCATTAATGTGAAATATTAAATCATTTTATAATTTACATTGATTGTCGTAATTTTTCGGAATTTATTAATTTAATTCTGTTATGAAAATAAATGACTTTAAATCGGTAATGGTGTTTTAATACGCATTGTCCGCGTCACGCCTGTTCTCTCAATGGGACAGATTATAGAGGCATGTTATATGCACACACTTCTCCAGTTATATTGGTTGCTGCTTGTACCTATATATACCTACGTAAGGAATGACGATTGTACTGTCGCTTCTCAGTATACTCGTATTTGCCAAAACATCGTCTGTTGGTCGACATGTGCACAAACAATAGTCCTTGGCAACATGTTGATGAGATCTGTTGGTCACTCAACTATATTAGGTTCCAGAAAATTCACCCTTAAATTCAATATGGTGGATGGAGGGTGGCTAACGTAACCACACGAATACAACGCAAAACTAAATTTAGACTACCAGTGACCTACCGTTAATTCTGGAAGTAAATTGCTGTAGGTACGTAGGTACATATTTAATTATTTTACTGATTTGGTTCATTTTTGAGTCAAATGGACTGCTATGTGATCAATATTTTGCAATTGCACCGAATGTTCAAAGATACGAGTATCTACCTATTTAATTTACGAGAATCTATACTTTTTTTTTATTATTATTTACGCACCTTTGCCAATGGCAAAGCCTATTAAACACAATAATTAATAAATTTTATCAAGGCTAAATAATTGAGCAATAGCCCTCACAGGGCTCCTTCCTTTAACTATCCTTAATCTATCATCTTTTATTCTGATTCTCTAGTAACATACCATTTCTTCTTTCATTCCTCTCGCACTTTCACACTATTCCTTTCATTCTCTTTTGTGGTGGGATATCAGGGTACGTTTTATTTTTATTGTTAATTATATAACACTTCTGCAAGTCTATCTTATTTTAACATAATTTCAATTTTTATATCTATTTAGCTTTAAGTCTAAAGTTATTAATGTGGTAAATTTAACAATTTTTCAAATCTTAATTCTAACAATGTGGTATTTTATTTCTAGTTTTCAATTTATTAACTACTTTGCAGGGTTTTCCATTTCACACTTCTGTTTATATTATTCTTATTTGCTATTTTCTCTTTTGGTTATTAACATGTTTCTATAAAATAGAAATCGTTTATTCATGAAAAAAAAAAAGAAAATACACATCGTACAATTTAGCTTTACCTCCGCCAAACTGCAGCAGTTTGTTGGCAGATGCAACTCCCGTTATATAATATTAAACAATTTTACAGTTAGATACCATTACTTAACAATAATATAGTCACAGTAGCAAAAATATAAATATACCCATGCTAAGACACATTCAGAAACCGAGCATGCATATTATGAGTGCATATTATGAGTGTTGTACTTATACTATCTACTTTTGTACCTCACACTTATTTTATTTTACTTGCTTATACAAGTCAAAAGAAAGTTTCTAGTTTTATTTTTAAACACTTTTTTTGTGACATTTTTCGTTAAACTTTCTGATGGCAAACTATTAAAGATGTGCGGAACCAAAAAGCATCTCCTTCTTTCCCCGAAGTAATTATGACAAATAGGTTTTTCTAACAGGTTAGTGTTTGTTCTCACCGGGCGTGCCTTATACGCCTTAAACTCGTCACTACAATATTGTTCCGCTGCTAAAATAAGCCTTATGTATCATCTACTAACAATTTCATAAACCTGATTTGCAGTGATTTAATTCGTCGGCACCGAGCCATGTAAACAGTCATAGCTATGTCCGACTATGCGCGGCGCTCGGATCGGATATTTTACATAAGGCGAACAAATGTGCATACATTTCGTTTTACTTAAATTAATTACAATACCGTTATCATGCGCCCACTGGATAATGTTTGTGAAGTCCTCCTGTAATTTACTTTCTATGACAGTCATATCTCTATCCATATATACTAAACAAGTATCGTCGGCATACATATAGACACGGCTATTTAACACTACATTCGACATACTGTTTACATGCATAATATAGCCAACTGGGCCAAACACCGAGCCGGTCGGCACGCCGCATGTGACACTCCTAGGCTGCCCGCAGACGCCGCCAACCAGGGTTCGTAGTGTTCTACCTTCGAGGTAGGCAGCAAACCATCTATTTAGTGGCCCTGCAACCCCACACTCCTCCATAGCCTGAAGCAGCTGGTGGTGTTCCAAGGTGTCAAAAGCTATCCGGAAGTCTATATATACTACCACCACCTGCTTCCGCTGGTTCAAACCCTCATTGACGCATCAGCGTGTAGCGGTGAAGTTCAGCTTGTTCTTATAATATATCAGATTGCCGCGGGCCGCCACCCTTTCTTGTTTCTTTGGTTTCGGCATAAAAATCGTATCCGTCTAAGTTGTACAACGGTAATTCGTGTTCCAAGATGTTTACCTCCGCTAGGGCTATAATATCCAAGCACCCAGCACAGCCGCCCATAAGTACCTGCAGCTGATTGAAATGCTTCCGCAGTGAGCCTATATTCAGGTGAACCACGTTCAAATATGAGTTGTTCTTGTTTAAATATTCTTGCCATTCATTAATGTCAGCATATTTATGGTATCTAATGTCGGATTTTATGTGTAATGTTTGATCGTTGAATTTTATAATTTTTGTAATCACATTTTAATAGATTGTGACACGCCCACACTCCACCTGCCTATATACCTGTAACGTAGCAGTTAATGTCCCCCAGGTTCTTATTTTGGTGTCCGCTGGATCATCCTTTTTTACGAGTACTTTGCCATCTTGGACCCAGATATATTTGAAAATATGTTTAAGTTCACTTTTTGCTGTCCAGAACAGGCTTCGGACATACTTAGACAGGTCTTCATTGACATACACTCGCTGACTATTCCCGTTCACATAAATGTCTTTATTAGTCAAGTGGTGCGTTTTCCTTGTCGCTAGCCACTGGTTCCGGGCATCGCGAGAGGTAAGCGTGATGATAACCGGGCGTGGCTTTTTCGCTCGTTGCTCGGTGGCGGCCACATTACCCTTTTTTATTACACCTACCCGCCTCATATCGCATATTTTTGTGGTGTCCGTTTCCAGCTTGCTGGCCAATTTCTCTTTCGCGACCTTTAGATTTTCATTCTCACACTCATCCAATCCTACAATTTCTATACTTTTTTCCTTCTCCCGATTTTCCAACCATGCAATTCTTTCCTCTAGGGCCTTGTTAGATGTCTCCAGGTGTGTATTTTTATTTTCGAGTGCCTTTATCTTTCTATCACTTTTTTCTTTCGCTTCGACCAGCTCTTGATACTTCTCGGCGTAAAAACTAATGTCCTCCGACATACCCTCCAGCGTATTTTTCATTTTGAAAACGACTGCCAGTTTTTCATTTACCTCCGCTAATAATTTCTCCGGCGTGGTCTTAGCCATATCTACCACGATGGAGGATCTAAGCGATGGTGTCTCCCCCCTAGTCTTCATACAAACCCGTACCGCTAAAGCCCTTTATTTTTTGCGTGCACTTTTTATGGTAGGTACCGCCACACGATCCTTTACAGCTTAGCACATTGTCCACATCCTGTATCCACATGTAGCACATCCTGCTGCAACTGCCGAAGGGAGGGGCTAAGCAACACACGGCACAGCGCAATGTTCGCTTCCTGCCCAGTTAGAATGAGATGGGATGAGCTAGCACGGGCAACCACCCAGTACTGCTAAGACGTCCCGGGCATCACCACCCCATACAGAGTCGTGCAGGCAAACCTAATGAAGAAACAGGTGGCAACCCAAGACTTTCTACTTGAGGCCTCCAGGCGTAAGGTGTCCATAGCACTCATTCAGGAGCCTTATGTGGGCAATGGGAAGAATATATAATAATAATAACTGGCAACTCTGAACATCTCATACATCATTTTCATTCTTAAAATATTTTAATATTTTTATTTACATATTATTGCCTAAATTTATACAATTACTTCAGATACCAAATTAATATAAGCAAAAAGTCAATAAATAAAGGATTTTATACTATTTTATAACAATAAACAAAGTCTACAAAATTAACATAGAAGATTTGACACATGTCATATGAATACCTACGAAAATATCAACAATATTATGGCTAAATTCAAAATGAAGTGATTGAGATGCAAACAAGAGCCAGAAGCAGAAATGCGCAACTAACACCCCCGGACTCGTCACTAAACTCCGCCTCGCAGGCACCGGACCGCACATCGCCGACACAGGTGCTCGCTGAGGCGTCGAGCTCTTCAAGTGACGAGTATTTCTCTCCACCGACGTCGCCAACACCTGTACGCCGGCGAGGGAGAGGCCGGCCGCCGAGCAGTTTGGGGCCCCGAAGCCTACCAGCTTCGAGTAGGGTCCCCACTACCGGTGGTATTGTGCACCGCATGCGATGGACTTCATCCATCAATGAAAACGTCATGCGGGCATATTATGAGGCCACAGATGGGGAACCAACCTGACTGCGTACCGTTCAAGGATGCTTCCTTTGTTTCAGGCTCTTGAACCAACAATGACCGTTGCCGTCCAACGGCTATCGGATCAAGTGCGGGCTATCCAACGATGTAAGTTGTTGGATCAATCTGTGCTTGATCGACTACGCCTGGAAGTATTATCTACTCGTACAGCTCCAGTGTCAACGAGAGCACCGTCACCTGTGACACAGACGGTTGCTACAAGTGTGACGTTAGCGACGCCCGCACCCGACGCGGGAAATGATACGAGTGATACATCTATCCAGGTAAGCGAGCAATTGAGGAGTACTTTGGAAGATGTGATCTCGCAGTATAGGTTTATACCTAATTCTAGACCGCGGCTACCACGCTTGCCAATGCATAAACGAAATCTGGCGTTGATGGGAGCCCTGAATGCATTGCTAGAGCCGTACTTACGGACTAGCAGTGATTTGCTTGATACTCACTCGATTCTTTACTGTGGAGCCATTGCCGCTTGTCGTGTTGCACGCGTTAAATTCCCCGAAGCTAACCGTGCACCACGACCGGATGGTGTTCCCGTATGGCAGGCAAGAATCGAGCGACGTATCGGCACATTTAGGACTCTCATTGCAAAGCTTATCTCTTTCAGCCGGGGAAATAGTCGTCCCCGGGTCATGCGTTTCGTGACTCAGGCATTTGCTGGGACCGGTATTTGTCCCCAGCAATACTTAGCCAATGTCACGGAACGTATTGACTTTCTGAAACAGAAAGTGTATGCATGGGCAAGCCGTATCCGTCGTTATAGAGAGCGTGTAAATAGATACTGGCAGAATCGCATCTTCCAAAGTGACCAAAGGAAGGTGTACCGAGAGTGGGAGGGAACTGGACAACGTTTGAACGACGGACAACTGCCAGATACTCACGCCATGAATCAATTTTGGCGTGACTTATGGTCGGTGCCCGTCGAACATTCGGAGGGCGACTGGATCCGTGTCGTCGAGCGTGAATGCAGTATCATCGAACCCATGGAATCTATTACCATAGACTCCGAAGACGTTAGTTGTGCAATGCGTACGACCCCGAACTGGAAAAGTCCTGGGCCGGATGGATTGCACAACTTTTGGATAAAGTGGGTTCAGAGCTCGCATGAACGCTTGGCAACACAGTATCAAGAAGCCCTTGAGTCTGGTTCCTTACCCGCTTTCATGACCACTGGCATCACCTTCCTGCTCCATAAATCAGGTAGTACCACGGAACCTAAAAACTATAGACCCATCACTTGCTTACCTACCATCTACAAGCTCCTTACATCTATTCTGAGAAGTAAAATAAACTCGCACATAGTATCTAATAATATCTTAGATAACGCTCAGAATGGATGTAGGGCTGGGTCTCGTGGTACTAAGAAGCTACTCCTCATTGATATGGCCATTAGCCAACAAGTCAAACGGAGTAGGGGCGCCCTCTCTACTGCCTGGATTGACTACAAGAAGGCCTATGATTCGGTGCCTCATTCATGGCTGAGGAGGATTTTAGAGTTGTATAAAATTAATCCGACTCTTAAATCCTTCTTAATCTCGTGTATGGGACAGTGGACCACAGTCCTTCGTCAACCAGGTAGTGGTGGGCACGCCTCTGACCCGCAAGGCTTGATAAGGATCGAGCGTGGTATATTCCAGGGCGACAGTTTGAGTCCATTGTGGTTTTGTTTAGCACTGAATCCACTTAGCACATTGCTGAAGGATTCAGGGCTAGGCTATCGGTTTCGTAGAGGGGGTGAGGTTCTATCTCACCTGATGTACATGGATGACCTCAAACTGTTCACACTGAAGCACCAAGATTTAGTGACATTATTAAAAACTACGGAAGTTTTTAGTAATGCCATTAAGATGGAGTTCGGTGTTGATAAGTGTGCGGTTATGCATGTACAACGGGGGAAGGTTGTAAATTCACCGAATTTACAACTTTCTGAGATAATAACTCTCAAGATCTCTCTCCGAGACCGAAACATACAAATACCTTGGTATGTCAGAGTCATTGGGTATAGCGGTAGAGGATATCAAGAAATCGGTGAAAGAACGTTTTTTTGGCCGCCTGACAAAAGTTCTTAACAGTTCTTTGTCCGGTGGTAATAAAATGCGGGCTTTCAATGGTTGGGTGATACCTTTATTGTTATACTCCTTTGGCATACTTAGGTGGACTCAAACGGAACTAGACGCCCTGGATAGGCGAGTCCGTCAACAACTCACATTGCATCGAATGTTACACCCACGATCATCTGTCATGAGACTGTACATTCCACGGAAGTGGGGGGGTCGGGGATTTTTGAATGCCAAGAACCTCCACAACCGTGAAGTGTGCAGTCTGAGAGATTACTTTCTACAGAACGGGTGTGACATTCATTGCGATGTCGTGATGGTTGACAAGGGCCTGACACCTCTTTCCTTGGCTAACGAGAACTGGCGTAAACCAAAGGTACTAGGTACTGAAGACCGTAGGGACGTATGGAAGAGTAAGGAGCTACACGGGCGGTTCTACCGGGTCTTAACAGGACCCGACGTAGACCTGCTCGCATCGGTGAACTGGCTACGTTTTGGTGACCTCTTTGGGGAAACTGAAGGTTTTGCCTGTGCAATTGCAGATGAGGTTATCAAGACGAACAACTATCGGAAATACATCATGAAGGACGGTACGGTCGACATTTGTCGAGCATGCCACCGTCCTGGTGAATCACTTCGCCATATTATTTCCGGTTGTTCGTATCTTGCTAACACCGAGTACTTGCATAGGCACAATCAAGTAGCCAAGATCATCCACCAGCAACTTGCTCTTCAATATGGCCTTATTGAGTTTGAAGTACCGTACTATAAGTACACACCAGTGCCAGTTCTTGAGAATGGTCGTGCATTGCTCTACTGGGACCGATCAATCATCACGGACAGGACTATTGTTGCCAATAGGCCCGATATCGTGTTGGTTGATCGGACCCAGCGTCGGGCAGTGCTCGTCGACATCGCCGTCCCGCATGACGAGAATCTCGTGAAGGCAGAGAAGGACAAACTTAGTAAGTACCTCGATCTGTCCTTCGAGATAACCGCCATGTGGGACGTAGACTCGACGATCATTGTCCCGGTGGTCGTTTCGGCAAACGGATTAATAGCGAAGAGTCTCGATCAACATCTCAAGAGACTCTCGTTAGATTGTTGGATCAAGAGTCAGATTCAGAAGGCTGTTATCCTCGACACGTGCCGTATTGTTAGGAGGTTTCTTAGTCTGTAGCCTCCACCGCCGGTAGTTTGGATCCTACTCCGCTACTGGTGGGTCACTATTTTTTATATTTTTAAATGTATTTGTTTCTTTTTTTTTATAAATGTATTTAAAAATGTATGAAATAAGAATGTAAAGGAATAAACGAAATAATAATAAATTTATTTC
The DNA here is from genome assembly GCA_963556515.1 of Nudaria mundana. NCBI lineage: Eukaryota > Metazoa > Arthropoda > Insecta > Lepidoptera > Erebidae > Nudaria > Nudaria mundana. The sequence continues at coordinate 37,728,853 of OY748286.1, read as the reverse complement.
GTAATAATAATTGTACAATAAAATTTTACATAGAATCTTAATTTTAATTGTGCGCTATTACATCATAGTTAGTGCATTAGTAGCTTAAGTATGTAGGTATAATAATACCTATTTACATTTATATGTTTCTAGATGTTTTATAAATAGGTAGTCTTATAAACGTAATTTGCACCTGAACTAGGTAGTCCTGTATTTCAGGCGCCAATTGCAGCTAAGTAAATTATATAACATTACACAAAAACAATTACGTAACATTATATGATTAGGTTATTCATAATATTATATAATAAGAGCTAGTACAATACCAAAGTGGCTCAATATTGATAACTATATTAGATATGTCTTAATTATTCAACTTATCACTATTTATTTTAATACAGATATTAACTCCTCTGTGTCATCGTAGGACATCCCTTGAAGGGCATTCTTTAGTACTTGCTTACAACGAGAATAATTAAGAGGATAAATATTTGCTGTAGCGTTTATCCTATTGTACAGAAGCGGTCCTAAGAACAAGTAAAATTTGCCTGTGTATTCGCGTTTTATCGCAGTTCTTTCAGTGCAAACAATATCTTTCCGTCTTTTGTAGGAAACTTGAGTGCTGTAGGGAAGTGATGCGTGCTGTTTTAGTACCGTACTGAGTATGAATAGCTGACGGACTGTTAATACTTCACAAGATTTGTATAGGAGGTTAGTGGGAAATAGGAAAGGGCGGAACGTTGATACCTTAAGGATTGCCCTCTGAGCTCGCTCGACGGGTAAAAGCAAGGTCTTGCCTGCTGCCTGCAGATGAGGGGATACCAGGGCGTCAGGGTCTTCCAGAACGCTGGACAAGGAGATGGGACTGCAAAGGCGGCCATCGTCGTGTTTGACTCGGCGTTGGACGTCATTCAGTACCCGCAACTCACTACCGACAACGTTACGGTAGTGGGGATCCGGACCATCGCCTAGACGATCACGCTGGTATCCTTTTACTTCGAACCATCCGAACCCATTGAGCCGTACCTGGAGACCTTGGATAGAGTAGTCCGTACGTTGAGACCACGGTCTGTCATCTTCGGAGGGGATGCCAATGCGAAGAGTGCCTGGTGGGGTGGCACGACAGAATGTCCTAGGGGCGTCATACTGGGTGCAGCCCTAGATGAATGGGGCCTCCATGTCCTGAATAGTGGAGACATTCCGACTTTCGACACTGTGAGAGGTGTAACGAGATATCGCAGCTACGTGGACATCACGGTATGCAGTAGTGACATGCTTCCTCGAGTCGACGGCTGGTGGGTTGACGAATCCCTTGCGCCTAGCTCGGACCACAACGGCATGGTATTCAATATCATCCTGGAAAAGTCTTCGGGAATTGCCATCAAGAGAACTACTCGCAGGTATCACACAAAAAAGGCAGACTGGGAGAAGTTCGGCACACGGATGGTCGGTGCGCTCCAGGACCAACAAATTAGTCCCACTAACATTGCGAATACGCAGGAGTTAGAGACAGTCATTGGAGCGTACACGAGCATTATAAGTGATACCTGCGAGGATAGTATTCCCCACATTAAAATCAGGGATATTGTTACCATGCCGTGGTGGTCGGAGAAGCTCGCTGAGCTACACAGGGCCGTCAACACCAAAAGGCGTCGGATCAGGAATGCATGCCCAGTCCGAAGAGAAGGGGTTGTTCTGCGATATCTAGAGCAAAAGGAGATGTATGAAAGTCAAGTAAAAAAGGCGAACAGGTCGAAAGCTGGAATGCCTTCTGCGGAAAGCAGGACAGGGAGGGAGTATGGGAGGGGATATATAGAGTGCTAGGAAGGGCCACAGTGAGGGAAGAGGATCAGCCTCTTATTCACAATGGAGCGCACCTGGACTCATGAGGTTCAGCCAACCTCCTCGCTCAAACCTTCTACCCAGAAGATAGAGTCGAGGAGGATAACGAGGGGCATCGTCAAATAAGAAAAAAGGCAGCGGAGGTAGACGACGACGACGGCAGCGAGAGTCATCATTTTACCATGGACGAGTTGCACGATGCCCTTCATAGGTTTAACCCCAAGAAAGCTCCGGGGGCGGATGGATTTACAACCGACATCTGCACTCACGCTGTCAGGGCCGACTCCTTGTACTTCCTCGAGCTGCTTAATCAGTGCCTCCGGCACGGCTACTTTCCTAAAATATGGAAGGAAGCCGTGGCGGTGGTGCTTAAGAAGCCCGGAAAGGACTCGTACACAGTTCCCAAGTCGTACAGACCAATCGGCCTGTTACCTGTCTTGGGAAAGGTGTACGAGAGGATGCTGGTCACCCGGCTCAAGTTCCATCTTTTACCAAGGATGAATCCTCGCCAGTACGGCTTTATGCCCCAGAAGAGCACCGAAGACGCCCTCTATGACCTCATGGAGCACATAGTGACTAAGCTCGACGCAAAGAGCGAAAGGAAGGTAAGGGTAAGGTACGCGGGCGAGGAGTGCAACCGCTCTACGGACAAAGGGTGCGTTCAAGGTTCGATCGGAGGTCCCTTACTGTGGAACTTACTTCTGAATCCGCTTTTGAATGGACTGGACCGAAAGAAGACGTATGTTCAGGCGTTCGCGGACGATGTGGTGTTGGTGTTTGATGGCGATTCGGCACTGGACATAGAGACGCAGGCCCCCTCGCGTATGTGCGGGAGTGGGGTATCGCGAATAAGTTAAAATTCGCACCGCATAAAACGAGCGCCATGCTCATAACTCGACGACTGAAGTACGATACCCCACGCCTGCATATGGGCGGGGTGGACATTGGCCTCTCGGAAGAAATAAAAATACTAGGCCTCACCATTGACCACAAACTAACATTCAACACACACATCAAAAACATCTGCAGAAAAGCGATCGGCATCTACCACAAGCTTGCGCGGATGGCCCGGATCAGCTGGGGGTTACACCCCGAGGTGATCCGGACGAACTACGTAGCTGCCGTGGAGCCGACGATACTGTACGCCGCCACTTGGCACACAACGGCGAACAAGCTTGGCGTCCGAAAGCAGCTGGACGTGGTGCAGCGCGGTTACGCCCAAAAATTGTGTAAGGCCTACCGGACGGTCTCCCTGAACTCGGCACTAGTTTTGTCTGGCCTACTCCCTCTGGACCTCAGAATTCGTGAGGTGGCCTCATTATATGAGGCCAAGAGAGGTGTGGACCAGCCATGGCTTGGGGACTGGGAGACTGAACGGATGGCCCGAGCAATCGAGGCTCCTCACCCCGCTATGCACACCGCTTTGGAGTTTACGGACCTGGTAGACGAGGAACAAGTTAATAAATTCACCCATTTGGAAGTACGTATATTTACGGACGGTAGCAAGATTGAGGGCCGGGTCGGTGCAGCATTATCGTTTTGGAATAACGCGGCCGAAACCAAGGCCCTCAAACTTGCTCTCGCGCCGCATTGCACCGTCTACCAGGCCGAGCTCCTGGCACTGTGCAGAGCGGCCAGTGAGATCCTCAGGCGTGGCGCTACCACGTTCGGCATCTTCTCCGATAGCAGAGCCGCACTCTTGACGGTAATTAACCGTCATGCCCTCCATCCCCTGGCGGTGGAAGCCAGGACCGCCATTCAACAAGGCATGGCCCAGGGTAAGGAAATGTCGGTTGTAAATCCATCCGCCCCCGGAGCTTTCTTGGGGTTAAACCTATGAAGGGCATCGTGCAACTCGTCCATGGTAAAATGATGACTCTCGCTGCCGTCGTCGTCGTCTACCTCCGCTGCCTTTTTTCTTATTTGACGATGCCCCTCGTTATCCTCCTCGACTCTATCTTCTGGGTAGAAGGTTTGAGCGAGGAGGTTGGCTGAACCTCATGAGTCCAGGTGCGCTCCATTGTGAATAAGAGGCTGATCCTCTTCCCTCACTGTGGACCTTCCTAGCACTCTATATATCCCCTCCCATACTCCCTCCCTGTCCTGCTTTCCGCAGAAGGCATTCCAGCTTTCGACCTGTTCGCCTTTTTTACTTGACTTTCATACATCTCCTTTTGCTCTAGATATCGCAGAACAACCCCTTCTCTTCGGACTGGGCATGCATTCCTGATCCGACGCCTTTTGGTGTTGACGGCCCTGTGTAGCTCAGCGAGCTTCTCCGACACCACGGCATGGTAACAATATCCCTGTTTTTAATGTGGGGAATACTATCCTCGCAGGTATCACTTATAATGCTCGTGTACGCTCCAATGACTGTCTCTAACTCCTGCGTATTCGCAATGTTAGTGGGACTAATTTGTTGGTCCTGGAGCGCACCGACCATCCGTGTGCCGAACTTCTCCCAGTCTGCCTTTTTTGTGTGATACCTGCGAGTAGTTCTCTTGATGGCAATTCCCGAAGACTTTTCCAGGATGATATTGAATACCATGCCGTTGTGGTCCGAGCTAGGCGCAAGGGATTTGTCAACCCACCAGCCGTCGACTCGAGGAAGCATGTCACTACTGCATACCGTGATGTCCACGTAGCTGCGATATCTCGTTACACCTCTCACAGTGTCGAAAGTCGGAATGTCTCCACTATTCAGGACATGGAGGCCCCATTCATCTAGGGCTGCACCCAGTATGACGCCCCTAGGACATTCTGTCGTGCCACCCCACCAGGCACTCTTCGCATTGGCATCCCCTCCGAAGATGACAGACCGTGGTCTCAACGTACGGACTACTCTATCCAAGGTCTCCAGGTACGGCTCAATGGGTTCGGATGGTTCGAAGTAAAAGGATACCAGCGTGATCGTCTAGGCGATGGTCCGGATCCCCACTACCGTAACGTTGTCGGTAGTGAGTTGCGGGTACTGAATGACGTCCAACGCCGAGTCAAACACGACGATGGCCGCCTTTGCAGTCCCATCTCCTTGTCCAGCGTTCTGGAAGACCCTGACGCCCTGGTATCCCCTCATCTGCAGGCAGCAGGCAAGACCTTGCTTTTACCCGTCGAGCGAGCTCAGAGGGCAATCCTTAAGGTATCAACGTTCCGCCCTTTTGCTATTTCCCACTAACCTCCTATACAAATCTTGTGAAGTATTAACAGTCCGTCAGCTATTCATACTCAGTACGGTACTAAAACAGCACGCATCACTTCCCTACAGCACTCAAGTTTCCTACAAAAGACGGAAAGATATTGTTTGCACTGAAAGAACTGCGATAAAACGCGAATACACAGGCAAATTTTACTTGTTCTTAGGACCGCTTCTGTACAATAGGATAAACGCTACAGCAAATATTTATCCTCTTAATTATTCTCGTTGTAAGCAAGTACTAAAGAATGCCCTTCAAGGGATGTCCTACGATGACACAGAGGAGTTAATATCTGTATTAAAATAAATAGTGATAAGTTGAATAATTAAGACATATCTAATATAGTTATCAATATTGAGCCACTTTGGTATTGTACTAGCTCTTATTATATAATATTATGAATAACCTAATCATATAATGTTACGTAATTGTTTTTGTGTAATGTTATATAATTTACTTAGCTGCAATTGGCGCCTGAAATACAGGACTACCTAGTTCAGGTGCAAATTACGTTTATAAGACTACCTATTTATAAAACATCTAGAAACATATAAATGTAAATAGGTATTATTATACCTACATACTTAAGCTACTAATGCACTAACTATGATGTAATAGCGCACAATTAAAATTAAGATTCTATGTAAAATTTTATTGTACAATTATTATTACGAAATAAATTTATTATTATTTCGTTTATTCCTTTACATTCTTATTTCATACATTTTTAAATACATTTATAAAAAAAAAGAAACAAATACATTTAAAAATATAAAAAATAGTGACCCACCAGTAGCGGAGTAGGATCCAAACTACCGGCGGTGGAGGCTACAGACTAAGAAACCTCCTAACAATACGGCACGTGTCGAGGATAACAGCCTTCTGAATCTGACTCTTGATCCAACAATCTAACGAGAGTCTCTTGAGATGTTGATCGAGACTCTTCGCTATTAATCCGTTTGCCGAAACGACCACCGGGACAATGATCGTCGAGTCTACGTCCCACATGGCGACTCCAATCGCAAGACCCACTCCCGGAAGAGATCGTCGCGAGCCGACTGTCTCCAGCGGTCGATCTCGTCCGGGAGCGGTCGACCTCCATTTCTCCGCACCAGAGCGCTCTCGTCATAAACCTGCTTCAGGACTCCTGCCTCGAGATCCCAAAGGAGGAGCACGCCGCCTCGTAAGAGACGGTGCAGTACGCCCATGCCGCCCTCTGCGCAAGCACTCGTTGCGGGCGCCGCAACAGAGGAATCGTTGCGGCGCTGAGGGCGTCCGCCCAGATAGGCGCTCCGTAGAGCGCCTTGGAGCGTACTACACCGTCGTAGAGACGGCGACACGTGCTACCGGGCCCCCCACGATTGGGGAGCAGCGTCGACAGCCTTCCGGTATGAGATCAAATTTGACGACAGACGCCGGACCGCACCCCAGGTTAGGTTAGGTTTTTTTTTTTTGTTGACGCGGGAAATGCATGTAGGCACCGTCACCCCGCGCTGCGGGGGCAGCAGGGCGGTGTGTGGGACTCGACGGTCTGGGATCGGACCGTAATACCCACTAAACCACCGCGGTGTTCCGTCTCACCTTAAGCCGGCTCGCAGAGTAGGCCATAGGTTAAATCACTGCGAGCCGGCAAGGGGCGCTCCGTGATGTCGGGGCTCGCCTCGGGGGGGCCATAAGTGACCCCCCCGGAGCTCCCTAAGGAGCTGAAGAATCTAGCCCGCACCTCTACCGTTCTCGAGCACCTCTCTGAAAGCAGAGAGGGTAGAGAACGGCCGGTGCGGGCGTGCGTAGGTGGGCACCGTCCGGAACACGAGGAGGGTGCCCGTCGCCACGAGTGACCATCGGTGGGCGGAGGTCCCCCGACCTTCCGCCCACGGTCAAAAAACACTAGTCGGGGGCGCGCATGAAAGCCGCTAGGCGGCGCCCTCGGACCGGACGGCGGGGAGGAAGCGTGCGACCCGCCCGCTCACTTACCCGCAGTTCCTCTCTCTTGGCCGCCATCACCTCACTGGCGAACGAGGCGACGGCGGCCCAACACTGCTGGCTGCCGGCCATGGCTTGTACCACTGCCGGCAGACACAAATTCACACCAACGATGCCCGTGAGGGCAGAACGCGGCCCGTCCCATGCCGTGCACTCGGCAAGGGTGTGGGCCGCTGTGTCGACGACACCAGCCGGGCAGTGACGACACACGACGTCCGGCTCCACCACAACAATCCTGCACAGGTATTTGGCGAACACACAGTGGCCTGTGAGGAGTTGTGTGAGGTGGTACGTCGGTACGCCTTGTGACCTCTCCACCCAGGCCCGCAGGACGGGTCGAACGGCCCCCACAAGCATCGCGCTCGTGGAAGGCGACTCTAATCGCAAGGCCCACTCCCGGAAGAGATCGTCGCGAGCCGACTGTCTCCAGCGGTCGATCTCCTCCGGAAGCGGGCGACCACCACTCAGTCGCACCAGGGCGCACTCCTCGTACACGGCTTGAAGGACTCCAGCCTCGAGATCCCATGGAAGGGACCCGGCTATCAGGCACGCCGCCTCGTAAGAGACGGTGCAGTACGCCCGTGCACCTCTCTGCGCGATCGCGCGCTGCGGTCGTCGCAGCAGCGCTAGACTTTCGGCGCAGAGGGTGCCCGCCCAGATGGGCGCTCCGTAGAGCGCCTTCGAGCGCACCACACCGTCGTACAGACGGCGACACGAACTACCAGCCCCCCCCCCCCCGATTGGGGAGCAGCCTGGCGAGCCTCCCGGCGTATGACACCAGTTTTGGTGCCAGAAGCCGGAAGTGCTCGACGAAACCCCATCTGCTGTCGAGAACCTGACCGAGATACTTTAAGGTCCGCCCGACAGCGATGGGGTCGGTCTTCCATTGTCGCGGGACTCTTCCCGACGACAGACATTCCGACAGCAGGGACAGCGTCTCCTCCTCGAACGCGGGCATCACCAGGGCGACGACCCGCCCAGGGATGCCGTCCGGGCCAGGGGCGCGGTTCCTCAATTTGAGTTTCAGGACCGCAACCCCCAATTCGGCATCGGACACGGGCGGAATCGCCCCGATGTCCGCTGGCGTCTGGCTTGGCGCCATCCGCGGTGGGACCCACTCTTCCCGCGCAGGGAAGAGGGAGCTGACGACGTCGCTTACGAAGGAGGGCTCGAGAGACCTAGTGAGCGGGGGCGCCCACGGCCGAAGTTTGTCCTTTGGCTCCAGCGGAGCGTGAGGGCACGGGGGCGCCGACGTCGCCAAGGGCGGTGACTGAAGGGCCAGCAGTGACGGTGGCAGTTGCGGAGCGTGCGGCGTTGCGGGCGTCGGTCTAAATATTCTAATACTACTTATTTTATTAGTTTACACTGTTTTACAATTTATCAATATTATACTTTTATAAATTTATTTGCTGTTTGAGCAGTTTAAACTTAATTTTTTACATTTTATTCCTATATTAATATTTTTCTTATTGCTAACACATTCTTTACCGTCTACTTGTGCAAATATGTTGTTTAATATTATTATAATACAGGCACATATTGCTAGTTGCCGCCGTTTCTCTTGTGTGCAATGTTTATTATTTTCTCACCGTACTTAACAAACTCATCTCTAAAGTCTCTTAACATTTTGGGCAAGTTTGCCCTGCTCAATGTAACATTATTACTATTTTCAAAATTGTAACGGTCAATTGTATGGACTGGACATTCGAGCAACAGGCTCGCCTTACACCTGAAAAGGTGCAGGTATTCTGCGAACCCACCGTGTTCCTTCAGCAGTTGTGTAGTAGTGCCAGCGACCGGCATCTTGCGGATGATACTATACGCCTCCACTGCACAAGGGAGGAAAAGCTTGGTGACGGAGGCGGTCGTACCTTCTTTGTACCTCTCATTCCACTCACGAAGCGTGCGCTGACGCAGAACACGCTTCATGAATGAAACCGGGTACAAACCGTAGTCCGGTGCCTTCTTCAATTTCAGAGCCGCCTCCTTGGCGAGCTCGTCAGCTCGCTCATTGCCCTCCAGCCCTTCCACTAACAGGGGGAGTGCTCTGACTACTGAGCTACGATGACCAATACCGACAACATCGAATTTTGCTTCATATCATATTCATAATTTCTAGATCACGTTAGTTCGGCAGAACTTCGGTATGTGATCCAACGCTAACCTTAATAGCGCGATCTAGAAATTATGACTACATTCCCTCTGTTAGGGAGAGGCCGTGGGTTCGAGTCCTGCCGATGACATCGGTTTTTGTGATCTATTTATAATTTATTTTTTAATATTTTAAGAATAGTTTAAACAAACTCATTGTTTTGAAATACAAAAATATATTCTGATTCCTTTGATTTGAATATAAGAAACCGAAACTAATTCGTAAGTATTATAGCCCGTTTAGTCACAGTGTGTAAAACTTAAGTTGGTAATTAATATAGATTTAGAAGAAATAACATTTATAAATTGCTTAAAGGTATCAAGCTTCACGCTTCGTAATCTCTTGTCTTTTGTGTATTCACTTCCAGTATAAATCACCATTCATCATTCACCGAGCCTTTTCCCAACTGAGTTGGGGTCGGCTTTCCAGTCTAACTACGATTCGGCTGAACTTCGATATTTTTCGTGAAGCAACACTGCCATCTGACCTCCACAACCCATGGGCGATATCGAGGTTCTGTAGTTAGACCGGTTGGATTTTTGATTTAGGGTTCTAACTACCCCTAACGACTGTAATAGATGTTCGTATGACAACCGGGACCGACGGCTTAACGTGCTCTCCGAGGCACGGAGCGGTCTTAGTGTCTTAAGAAATGGTCACCCATCCTAAGACCAGCCTGACCAGAGGTTGCTTAACCTTTGCAATGTGTTAACATTGGCGGTAACCACTAGACCACGAGCCCCACTTCCAGTATAAATAATTGGGTAAATTACATTTATATAGGTCCTTGAAAGTTTTTTTGTTTAAAAAAATACTAGTAATTGCAAATATAAGAACCCATATATCTGGATTCCCATCAGTACTGAGGTTAGGAATTGAACGTTTGTTTACGAGTGTTGACGAGTGTTAAGCTTGAAACACACTGGTCCTTCACATACGACGTATACCACGCGTCGTGGGAAACAGCTACACACTGGTCCTACGTCTTACGACGTCTGACGTTTACGTTATAGATAACGTGTATACGTCGTGGTATACGTCGTATGTGAAGGACCAGTGTGTTTCAACACGTTTAAAGTGTCATAGCGCGTAGACGCGCTATGACACTTTAAACGTGTGTGTGTCAGCATCGTACACGTCGAATAGCATTGGAACATGCGAGTCTGGCGCGGTGACTCGTATATGATGTAGCAGTCTCAGTTTTTCTTATAGCCATATGATTATCGGAATTGATAATGTGAAAACTATTCTAAAAGAGCAGAACCAGCCAGTGTTGGGCCGCCGTCGCCTCGTTCGCCAGTGAGGTGATGGCGGCCAAGAGAGAGGAACTGCGGGTAAGTGAGCGGGCGGGTCGCACGCTTCCTCCCCGCCGTCCGGTCCGAGGGCGCCGCCTAGCGGCTTTCATGCGCGCCCCCGACTAGTGTTTTTTGACCGTGGGCGGAAGGTCGGGGGACCTCCGCCCACCGATGGTCACTCGTGGCGACGGGCACCCTCCTCGTGTTCCGGACGGTGCCCACCTACGCACGCCCGCACCGGCCGTTCTCTACCCTCTCTGCTTTCAGAGAGGTGCTCGAGAACGGTAGAGGTGCGGGCTAGATTCTTCAGCTCCTTAGGGAGCTCCGGGGGGGTCACTTATGGCCCCCCCGAGGCGAGCCCCGACATCACGGAGCGCCCCTTGCCGGCTCGCAGTGATTTAACCTATGGCCTACTCTGCGAGCCGGCTTAAGGTGAGACGGAACACCGCGGTGGTTTAGTGGGTATTACGGTCCGATCCCAGACCGTCGAGTCCCACACACCGCCCTGCTGCCCCCGCAGCGCGGGGTGACGGTGCCTACATGCATTTCCCGCGTCAACAAAAAAAAAAAACCTAACCTAACCTGGGGTGCGGTCCGGCGTCTGTCGTCAAATTTGATCTCATACCGGAAGGCTGTCGACGCTGCTCCCCAATCGTGGGGGGCCCGGTAGCACGTGTCGCCGTCTCTACGACGGTGTAGTACGCTCCAAGGCGCTCTACGGAGCGCCTATCTGGGCGGACGCCCTCAGCGCCGCAACGATTCCTCTGTTGCGGCGCCCGCAACGAGTGCTTGCGCAGAGGGCGGCACGGGCGTACTGCACCGTCTCTTACGAGGCGGCGTGCTTAATTTCTGGAAGCCTCCTTTGGGATCTCGAGGCAGGAGTCCTGAAGAAGGTTTATGACGAGAGCGCTCTGGTGCGGAGAAATGGAGGTCGACCGCTCCCGGACGAGATCGACCGCTGGAGACAGTCGGCTCGCGACGATCTCTTCCGGGAGTGGGTCTTGCGATTGGAGTCGCCTTCCGCGAGCGCGATGCTCGTGGGGGCCGTTCGACCCGTCCTACGGGCCTGGGTGGAGAGGTCACACGGTGCGCCGACGTACCACCTTACGCAACTACTCACAGGACATGGCTGTTTTGCCAAGTACCTGTGTGAGGTGCCTAAGGTGGAGCCGGACACCGTGTGTCGTCACTGCCCGGCCGGTGTCGTCGACACAGTGGCCCACACCCTTGCCGGGTGCATGGCATGGGACGGGCCGCGTTCTTCCCTCACGGGCATCGTTGGTGGTGATTTGTCACTGCCGGCCGTGGTGCAAGCCATGGCCGGCAGCCAACAGTGTTGGGCCGCCGTCGCCACGTTCGCTAGCGTGGTTATGGCGGCCAAGAGAGAAGCACTGCGGGAGCGGGAGCGTGCTGGACAGACGCTCCCCCCCTAGCGTGCTGTTCGGGGGCGTCGGCGTGCCGAATACATGCGCGCCCCCGACTAGTGTTTTTTGACCGTGGGCGGAAGGTCGGGGGACCTCCGCCCACCGATGGTCACCCGTGACGACGGGCACCCTCCTCGTGTTCCGGACGGCCGTTCTCTACCCTCTCTGCTTTCAGAGAGGTGCTCGAGAACGGTGGAGGTGCGGGCTAGATTCTTCAGCTCCTTAGGGAGCTCCGGGGGGGGGGTCACTTAATGAGATTACACTTAATGATAAAAGAGGCGAGCTACCCTGCGAGCCGGCTGAAGGTGAAACGGAACACCGCGGTGGTTTAGTGGGTATTACGGTCCGTTCCCAGACCGTCGAGTCCCACACACCGCACTGCTGCCCCCGCAGCGGGGTGACGGTGCCTAAATGCATTCCCCGCGTCAACAAAAAAAAAAAAAAACCTGGGGTGCGGTCGGATAACCTCCACGTTGGCTTAGCCCTGCTTCTTGTCCTTTCTACTTCGGTGGGGGGAACGGAAGCCGGGACGCTGGTGCACCCTGGACAATGGTTATTGGTGTCCTCCTCGGAGGATTCTGGTAGCGATTGACCAAGTCCGACAAGCCTTTTTCAGGGCTAGCTGACCCCATGAGGGGGGTCGTGGTATGGCGGGCCTGCAAGGCCTGCGGCGTCGTTGTTGCTTTTTCTTTGTTCTTCATTTCTCCTTGTTTATTCTTCCCTCTTTCGTTTCTTGTCTTTGTTCTTTTATCCCTTCTGTCGCGGCAACGACGCGCTGTTCGCCAGCTCCTTAGGGAGCTATGGTTGGGTCGTTTTCGGCCTCACCCGAGCCGAGCCTAAACAGGCAAGATGACCCCATGAGGGGGTCGAGGCGTCTGGGCCTGCAAGGTCCATGGGGACGGACGTGACCGAAAGGTCGCATCGGGGAGGCCTGACCAGCCTCTCGTAGCCGGCCACGTTGCGTCGTGCAACGACCCCTGTCTCACGGTCTACAGGGTACGTGCGGCGCAACGTGGCCGAAGGCGGCTTGCCTTAATCGGCTGGCCTGAGGGTGATACCCGATACAAAAATCCGTGAAGGAAAGCACGTTAAAACCCGGCGGATACGTGGCGACCTCGAGCCCGCTCCCCGGAATGAGCGTCACCCGGGGAGTCGTTTTTACATCGTCTCAACTCGTGGGATTTACTATGGAAAATTTAAGTTTAAAAAAACAAAATGATGTCGGTAGGGGAGAGGAGAGGCCCGGTACTCCGGTTCCGGGTCGGAAATTGTTGAGGGTGGCGGTGTCACGGTGTGACACGGCAGTGTGGTCTCAATGATTGAGGTGGGCTCGGGTCCCCCTTCGCCCCTGTGTTCCCGGCTGTTTCGCAGGCCCCGGAACTCGGGCTCGGAGAGGCACAGCGAGGAGTCGGCTGGCTCATCACCGAGGAGGCATATGAAGCGCCACCTCAACCCGCCAGGAGAGGATGAGGCTGGGGACGTCTTGGCCAAACAGCGGCCCAGGCGAGGACGCCCCCCGACGACGGGGCAATATGTCGGCCTTGCTGCGGCAAAAGCAGAATTAAACAGGGCCAAAGAGCGGGAGTTAGAGCTCCAGGCAGAGCAGGAGCTCGCTGAAGAGCTCCGAAGGCGGGAGGAGAGGCGACTCTCCTTCCTCCGCCAGTCTCCGTGATCGTGATGCCCGCGTTCGAGGAGGAGACGCTGTCCCTGCTGTCGGAATGTCTGTCGTCGGGAAGAGTCCCGCGACGATGGAAGACCGGGCGGCTCGTACTGCTGAAGAAGCACGGGCGTCCGGCCGAGTCACCGTCGGCCTACCGCCCCATCGTCCTGCTCGGCGAGATGAGCAAGCTGCTCGAGCGAGTGCTCGCGGCACGTCTCGTCGAGCACCTGGAAGGGGCGGGACCCAACCTTAGTGACGGCCAGTACGGGTTCCGTCGCGGGAGATCGACCCTGGACGCGATATCCCAGCTCAGGGACAGCGTGGAAGAGGCGGTCGGCCAGGGGGAGGTGTTGTTGGCGGTGTCGCTGGATATCGCGAACGCCTTCAACACCATCCCCTGGGGGACCATCACGGAGGCGCTGGGGTACCACAACGTCCCGTGGTACCTCAGACGCGTACTCGCGGACTACTTTGTTGACCGGGCCGTCTCGTATCCGGCCCGGTCGGGAGTGGTCCGCCGAGACATGACATGCGGTGTTCCACAGGGGTCAGTCCTCGGGCCGCTCCTGTGGAACATCGGGTATGATTGGGTCCTGCGCGGTGCCACTCTTCGGGGCGTCGGCGTCTTTTGCTACGCCGACGAAACCGTGGTCACCGCGCGGGGCCCGTCCTACAGGGACGCAAAAGTGTTGGGCACTGCTGGTGTGGCCCACATTGTCGGTCGCATCAGGGCGCTTGGACTCCACGTGGCCCTCGAAAAATCCGAGGACGTTTTCTTTCGCGGGCCTCGGTCGGGGGCCCCTCCTCGGGACTCCCAGATTGTGATGGGTGGCACCCCCATCGCTGTCGGGCAGACCTTAAAGTATCTCGGTCTGGTTCTCGACAGCAGATGGGGTTTCGTCGAGCACGGGGGGGGGGGGTGGTAGTTCGTGTCGCCGTCTGTACGACGGTGTGGTGCGCTCGAAGGCGCTCTACGGAGCGCCCAACTGGGCGGGCACCCTCTGCGCCAAAAGTCTAGCGCTGCTGCGACGTACGCAGCGCGCGATCGCGCAGAGAGGTGCACGGGCGTACTGCACCGTCTCTTACGAGGCGGCGTGCCTGATAGCCGGGTCCCTTCCATGGGATCTCGAGGCTGGAGTCCTTCAAGCCGTTTACGAGGAGTGCGCCCTGGTGCGACTGAGTGGTGGTCGCCCGCTTCCGGAGTAGATCGACCGCTGGAGACAGTCGGCTCGCGACGATCTCTTCCGGGAGTGGGCCTTGTGATTGGAGTCGCCTTCCGCGAGCGCGATGCTCGTGGGGGCCGTTCGACCCGCCCTGCGGGCCTGGGTGGAGACGTCACAAGGCGTACCGACGTACCACCTCACACAACTCCTCACAGGCCACTGTGTTTTTGCCAAATACCTGTGCAGGATTGTTGGGGTGGAGCCGGAAGTCGTGTGTCGTCACTGCCCGGCCGGTGTCGTCGACACAGCGGCCCACACCCTTGCCGAGTGCACGGCATGGGACGGGCCGCGTATTGCCCTCACGGGCATCGTTGGTGTGAATTTGTCGCTGCCGGCCGTGGTGCAAGCCATGGCCGGCAGCCAACAGTGTTGGGCCGCTTCCTCCCCGCCGTCCTGTCCGAGGGCGCCGCCTAGCGGCTTTCATGCGCGCCCCCGACTAGTGTTTTTTGACCGTGTGCGGGAGGACCTCCACCCACCGATGGTCACCCGTGGCGGGCACCCTCCTCGTGTACCGGACGGTGCCCACTTACGCACGCCCGCACCGGCCGTTCTCTACCCTCTCTGCTTTCAGAGAGGTGCTCGAGAACGGTGGAGGTGCGGGCTAGATTCTTCAGCTCCTTAGGGAGCTCCGGGGGGGTCACTTATGCCCTCCCCGAGGCGAGCCCCGACATCACGGGGCGCCCCTTGCCGGCTCGCAGTGATTTAACCTCTGGCCTACCCTGCGAGCCGTCTTAAGGTGAGACGGAACACCGCGGTGGTTTAGTGGGTATTACGGTCCGATCCCAGACCGTCGAGTCCCACACACCGCCTTGCTGCTCCCGCAGCGGGGTGACGGTGCCTAAATGCATTCCCCGCGTCAACAAAAAAAAAAAACCTAACCGTCACTTTGAAAATTTTCACAAGTGTTTTTCGTTTGTTTCGTTAACTTTTTGACCGAATTCTGACTCCATTTTACGTGGAAGTACATACTAGACAGTCGGCACACGTCCCGACACGTCCCTAGGGAACTATTATTAGCTTTTATTTTATCAATTTAGGACTAGCAAAATTTCTATAGTATTTAATTGACTTTTTAAGGAATATTCTCGTTTGCTGTAAATTTGACCAACCAAAAACATCTTTTTGGGTGTTTTTACTGACGGGTCATCTCCCGGATATCCCGAAGGAACGTACATTATTATTACCGCTTTTGAATTAAAACTTTTTCGAACTTTGTGCACATTTTGTTAAATTTTGGTAATTTGTTAAGTGTTAACATTAATTTTGGCATAGTTTCTGTATTTATTCCCGGTTTTGGAGTGTTTTAATTTGAGGAAGGGGTCCCTGCACCAGGAGGAAGCTCTGGACTGCACGTACACAATCTGAAACACACAAAAATAATTAAAACATTCTAAACAAGGAAATTCATAAAATTTTTAAGTGTTTTTATTAAATAACTTTCACATACTTTCTCAAAATTTTTCGTGTATTCCTGTATCGTTTTGGGGATAGCGAGCCGCGTCTAGAGAGCCCTCTAATGCCTATCTGCGACCTACCACGACGGTACAGTAATACTTTTAAACTTTAAACTTTAACCAGCTACATTTGCACCCCTATTTTCCACCCCCGACCCCTGACGGGTTCCGGAATAACATATTTGGCATCGCACGAGCGAGACGATTTACTGGACACCTCTCCCGTCTAGATCGCACGAGATAAATTTTTCATAATCTGTTCACCTATACTGCAAGTACATACAAATTGTGACTCTGTTAAACAGACCACTTCGAACCTTGGCCGTCAGAACCATAGGGGGGTACCGCACGATCTCCGGAGAGGCTGCATGTCTCCTAGCCGGGACCTGGAAGCGAGAGCCCTTGCGTCATTGTTCCAATGGCGCAAGGAGGCGCTGGAGCGGGACCACAGGCCTGCGTCTCGAGAAATCGAGGACCAGCGGTCCCAACTCCGCCAGGATCTCTGGATGGAGTCATGGAGGGTGCGACTTGAGCAACCCAAGTGGGGTACCACCATCATCGCGGCGGTGAGACCGATCATGGACGATTGGCTGCAGAGGCAGCATGGTGACCTCACGTACCGTGCGACGCAGATCGTTGCCGGGCATGGATGCTTCGGTAGCTATCTGTTTCGCATGCATCGTGAGGTCACACCCCGGTGTCAACACATGCTTCAAGCCATGGTCTCCAGCCGGAGTAGGTGGAACGCGGCCGTGTCCTTCTGCGAGCAAGTCATGCTCGCGAAGGAGGCGGCCGGGAGGGAGAGGGAGCGTACCCTCCCCGCCGAGTTCCGTAGTCGGCGGCCAGGGCGCCCCAGACTCCGCGACTACGCCCAAGACTATCGACCTCCATGATCGGGGCCTGAGGACGGCGGGATCGCCATCCGCCGTCCTTACAGAAGCAGGCTAGAAGGGTTGCGTGCTGCGGGGCCTTTGCCCCATAGCACGCAACCAGATTCACTCAGTGACGCGGGATAAAACCCTTCCCCAACGACGCGGGATTCTCGTCCCGACCCAACACCCGAAGAGACCACAGAGGTGGTCAAAGTCCGCCGGACGCCACTGGACATACCCTCTGCTAGTAACCAGAAACGCCCGGCAACGGACGTTAGAGCGGCCACGGCCTTGGGCCGCGGAATTAAAAAAAAAAAAAGTACACAAATTCGATATACCCCTTGTAGCTTCACCGTACTAAACCGTCACTTTGAAAATTTTCACAAGTGTTTTTCGTTTGTTTCGTTAACTTTTTGACTGAAATCTGACTCCATTTTACGTGGAAGTACATACTATACAGTCGGCACACGTCCCGACACGTCCCTAGGGAACTATTATTAGCTTTTATTTTATCAATTTAGGACTAGCAAAATTTCTATAGTATTTAATTGACTTTTTAAGGAATATTCTCGTTTGCTGCGAAATTTGACCAACCAAAAACATCTTTTTGGGTGTTTTTACTGACGGGTCATCTCCCGGATATCCCGAAGGAACGTACATTATTATTACAGCTTTTGAATTAAAACTTTTTCGAACTTTGTGCACATTTTGTTGAATTTTGGTAATTTGTTAATGCCCGGGGTGCCCTTAGCAGTACTGGGTGGTTGCCCGTGCTATTTCATCCCATCTCATTCTTACTGGGCATGAACTAAACATTGCGCTGTGCCGTGTGTCGCTCAGCCCCTCCCGACGGCAGTTACAACAGGAAGGCTGTGTTCCCACCTGCAGCTCCGGGCACTTGGCCTTCAAGTGAAGGCGGTTAGGTTAGGTTTTTTTTTTTTTGATGAGTCAATTGGGTTTTAGTTTCAGGAGTGGCGCTTATGGTATACGCCTTCTCCTGGAACCGTTTGCAAGTTGATTGTTTAGTTAGTGAAGTGTTTAGATGTTATGTGCCGTTAGAGTGTTTTTGTTGATTTACGATATAGGTGATGTGGTGGAGGAGTGAGTTAAGTGTATCTGGGGCAGTTGTAAATAAGGTGGTTGAGGGTTTGCGAGATTATGTTGGTGGGAAGTTCGTGGGGTCATGATGAGTAGGAAGGAGTTGCTTGGTTAGGTTAAAGGTTTGCGAGATTGTGTTGGTGCAAGGACAGAGGTCGTTGTTTAGGTTTAGTTGATTAGGTTAGGTTAGGTGGGACATCCGCTTTTGTGTGTGGAAAAGTTACACGGGGTCAGTACTTTCCACACACTCCCTTAGTCGCCTCGTACGACATCCACGGGAGGATATGGGTAGGGGCTATTCTATTCTGCCGGCCACCACACGGCGGGAGTTCGTTGTTTAGGTTTAGTTGATTAGGTTAGGTTAGGTGGGACATCCACTTTTGTGTGTGGAAAAGTTACAGGGGGTTAGTACTTTCCACACACTCCCTTAGTCGCCTCGTACGACATCCACGGGGGGATATGGTTTGGGGTGTGCGTGACGATTGGGTGTCCTAATCGTGAATCGAAAAACTAATGTTATCTAGATTTAGTAGAAGTTGTAAAAAAATTGTAGAACCGATTTAAAAATATGTAAAATATTAATTTAAAAAAATATGGCAATTTAAATGAGGTCTCCCAATCCTTACTCAAGGGTACCTATTTCTTGGCGAATCGATGCAAGTAGAAGCTAAATTTTATACTCATATTTTAGTAAAAATATAGATAAACACTTCCCAAAATATTCATCAAGATTAACAAACATTCAAAACTTTTATAAATGTTTTAAATATATCCCTCAATCCTTACTGTAGGTTCTGCGCAGGTTCTGGTTCCACTGCGCGCCTCACGCAGTGGAACCAGAACCTGCGCGTGGGGCTGCACCTCACCGTGCTGCGGCCGCTCGTGGCGGATAATAATAAATAAATAAGTGCGTGGACGCGGCTCTGCAGCACCTGGGGCTGGGCAACACGCGCCTCGGCCACGTGGGCCTGGAGCGCCTGCAGAAGCTGCCCACGCCGGGCGCGCTGCTGCCCTACCTGGAGACCTTCCCCGACCAGCGCTACGTAGTGCAGCGCATCCGCGAGCTGGCGGGCGGCGGCTCGGCCTGGGAGGCGGGCAAGCCCACGGACGCGGAGCTGCTGGGCGCCTACCTGGACTCGGCGCTGCCGGGCGCGCCCCACCAGCGCCCCTTCAGCACGCGCCACGTGACGGCCGCGCCACGCGGGCGCGTTGGCCATCCACCGCGCCCGCGCGCGCCCCCCGCACTACGTGCTGGCGCTGGGCGAGGACACGGTGGAGGTGTCGCCGGGCCGCAACACCCTGCTGCACACGCTGCTGCTGTTCCTGGCGGCGGTGGCGCGCGAGCAGCCCCCGGCGCTGCAGCGCGGGCACCTGGGCCCCGCGGGACTCAACATGCTGTGGATCATCGGCCGGTGACACGCACCCGCACTGACCCCGCCCCTCACCCCTCTCCATCTCATTATAATTAAATGAACATACATTGTTACCTCGTTTTATTTGTAGCTACGAGTATACAGGTGTTACGTAAGGGTTATATCAACCCGAAGACACCCCTATTAGCTGGTCGACCAGAACCCGTTTCGATGTGTCGACCGCCAAACAAGAAAAAAAATCATCCAAGAAAAACAATTATTACCGAATAAAACACTCTTGTTTGAACAACACTAGCTAAAATCAGCTGATTCGGTCATCGACATCAAGTAAGTAGTACAAATAAAGCGCGCCTATGAAAAACCTCTCTCCTGGTTGGAACATTTTCTCTGTTTCGCATCAAGGTCGTGAGGGACGCCGCCTCCGGCCCTCCCATCATTGTCTATTAGTAAGTACGTCAAGCACTAGTGTTGGGACACGTTTGTTTTGATTTGAAATAACGCATAATATAACTTTTTTCAAAATGAACTTGTTTTTTCTTGTTTCGCGGTCGAAACATATCAAAAAGCGTTCTGGGCGATCAGCTGATGGGGGTCTTCAGGTTGATATAACCCTTATGTAACACCCTGTATAGCTGATGCATAAATAGTTTTCTAGTTCCCGATTCCCACGGAAATATACCTACGTAGATACGTAGCACAGGTATCGTCTCGCCTATATATAGTCTCCCCGAAGGGGTAAGCGGAGGTGCGTAGGTGCACCCGCACAATATACGTAGATACGTAGCACAGGTATCGTCTCGCCTATAATCCTCCCCGAAGGGTTAAGCGGAGGTGCGTAGGTGCACCCGCACAATATAAGTAGATACGTAGCACAGGTATCGTCTCGCCTATAATCCTCCCCGAAGGGGTAAGCGGAGGTGCGTAGGTCCTGTAGGAAAATGTGGCCTTAGGGAGGAAATATAGCCTTCTCCTAATAGCCGTGCCCAGATGGAGTTGTAGTGGACTGTATTATGATGTAGATAGGGGCAGATCCAGTGAAACAACAGCGTACAACTTTCACACGTCTATATTGAACCACGTACACGAGAGAAGAGAGAATGGATACATATTTCTGCAGTATTGCCACCACATACGTTCTTATGTACTAACACCAATATGGCTAAAGGTCAATTTGAACATACCGTTGGTAAATTACATGTTGGTTTCCCAACATACTGCCCAACTGAGAAGAATGCTATTCGAGTTATACAAAAAACAAATGTCTTGATCAAAGCCAAACAAAATTCTTAAAATAAAGCAATTGTTATACATAAAATATACGTGGGCATAGAATATACATATGAAAACAAATTGTTTTACATAATGTGAAATTTACATTAGAAAACAAAATAAGCCTAGTACCTTGAACATTAGCTTACTATAGTTATATATATTCTGGAGTAACATGAAACATATAACAACCAAACAATTTTTGATGTTGCTTACACAAATTGAATGTTGTAAGTAGCAAAACAAACTCAAACTTAAAACAATACATAGTATGGATGCATGTAAATTAAACCTGATTTTCAGGGTCTACAGACAAGACACATATTTTTACAATTGAACGCTTATGGACGGAGCCATTAGCAGTTTTTACCTTAACTACTCTAACCTTGTTATTGGAGCCAGGGTACACCCGAACGACTCTGGCCATGGGCCAGTACATAGGTGCAGTATTATCGTCCTTCAATATGACCAGCGAGCCTACTATTACATTAGGTTGTGGATCTCTCCACTTTGGACGTGACTGTAACATATTCAAATAATTTTTACTCCAAACCTTCCAAAATGAATTTTTTATATTAGTACATATTTTCCAAAATTTTAAACTTATTTTATGTGCATCAGGAAAATTAGGTTCTGGGTAACTATTCAAAGCAGTGCCTATAATAAAATGACCTGGTGTCAGACAAGAAAAATCATTTGCATCTGAGGACAAGGGCATCAATGGTCGGCTATTTAAAACAGACTCTATTTGACATATTACAGTATTTAGCTCTTCATAGGTTAAACAAGGCTTTCTGAACTACTCTTTTCAAATGGAATTTCCTACTTTTCACTCCAGCTTCTGCTAATCCAGCAAATGTAGGTGAATAACATGGCAAAAAGTGAAAATTAATATTATTCTGAGCTGTAAAAGTATGAATCTCCTCTTGGTGTTCCTTTAGAACTTTGTAATTTATACAAATCATGTAATTGACTGCGTGCACACTTAAAGGTTGAGGCGTTATCACAATAAATGTCAGTGGGCAAGCCGCTGCGTGCTATAAATCTTTTTAGACAAGCTAAGAATGTGTCTGTTTTCAAGTCAGACGTTAATTCTAAATGTATTGCCTTGGTGACAAAACACACAAAAACACAAATATATGCCTTCGTTTCCAAGGCCTTTCTAATTCGACTTTGCCTAATCAAAATTGGAGCAGCAAAATCCATAGCAATTTTTTCATAAGGACGACATACATTTATTCTATCGTGGGGGAAGAGAGCCCATTAGCTGTTTGTTTGCAGTGCCTTTCAACTTAAAACATGTTATACATTTATGCACTACCTTCTTAATCTCTCTCATGCCATGAACAATCCAAAAATTTTGATTTATCGTTGACAGAAGTAACCTAGGGCCTATTCTTTATATGCTCTCTTTCAATGATTAATCTAGTTATATATGAATCTCGAGGCAGAATTACAGGATGTTTTTGAGAAAATGGTACAGATGAATTTTCCAACCGACCACCTACCCTAAGCAGCCCTCTGTCATCAACAAATGGGGATAATGGCTTTAAGTTACCTTTAACTATTTTATTCTTACATTTTAAATCATTAATGTCATTTTTGAAATGAATTTGTTGCTCATTCTTAATAATTAGTAACAGAGCATCATTTAATTCCTGAGTTGTTAAATACCCATTTTGGATACTCTTGCTATTTGCATTCTGAATAAAACGTTTTATGTATGCTAAGATTCGCTGCATTTTTGTAATATTAGAATATTTTTTAAGAAAGTCTAAACGAATAATATTTTCCATAGAAACCGTACAGAGCATTGCACTTGACAATGCAGAGTCAACCTTAGCCTCCGGTAGGTTGCAAGGGATGGGAAGTTTAGGGGCATTACCTGGATTATATTCACAGGTGCTGATGACACCTGGACCTCGCCACCACAAATGGTGATTGTGCAATTCTCTAGGCAAAATACTTCTGCTCAAGCAATCTGCAGGGTTCTCGTCGGAACTTATATACGACCATGTAAAAGAATGTGTTAATTGTGAAATTACCTTCACTCGGTTCGCTACATATGTGTTAAGCTTAGCTATATTAGTTTGAATCCAAGCGAGAACAATTTGTGAATCGGAATATAAATATACATTATCAATCTTTAACTGGGTTTGCAAGACGTTGTGCATTCTCGTGACTAGCAATTCGCAAGCAGTAGCGCTAAATTAAGTTCCAGCCTTGGTATTGTAAGACGCTGTTTTGACGGATTTACGCGAGAACGTGAACTAAGCAAAGAGATCTTCACATTACCTGAGTGATCGACGACTCTCAAATAAACACACATCCATATGCGGCGCAGCTAGCAGCGTCTGCATAACCTATAAGTTGAATAGTACATGCCGTGCACAAGTTTATGTAGTGTGGTATGGCTATTGGAGGCATACCGATTAAGCTGTTATAAAACTCACTCCATGCGCACAGCAAATCGTCACTCGGTCGCTCATCCCAACCAATTTGTGCTAACCAAAGCCTTTGCATAAACACCTTGGCCGTTACAATGACAGGACCTGCTAATCCTAAAGGATCATAAAATTTGCCGATGAAGCTTAATATTTCACGCTTAAAAGCAGGCATGGTAGCATTTGTGTTAGGAGATGAAAGCATGAATGAATCGTTTTTAGTATTGAAGTTAATACCTAAAGTTTTTAAAGAAGTATTATTTTTCTCTAATTCTATGTTATCAAAGTGTTGAAGACATTTAGGGATTTCTTTTAATAGCTGGGGGCAATTTGTGTACCATTTATGTAACTGGAACCCACCAATCTCAAGAAGCTCACAAAGTTGTCTTTTTGTTTCTATTAACAGCTCTGAACTATTCTGTGACACAAGTGCGTCATCTACATACATAGAATTTTCTATAATAAAGGCGGCTAAAGGAAATTCCTGTTAATACCTATCTGCCAACTCTTTTAGGCAACGTGTTGCTAAATAAGATGAGCTTTTCAGACCGTATGTCACTGTATTTAACTGTATACATTGGATGTTATCCTTGGGGGTATCCCTCCAAAGGATATTTTGTAAAGACCTATACTTTGGATCCAATGAAACTTGAAACAATGAAACTCTGAACATACCTTTTATATCTGTTATAAAAATAAATTTGTTGACTCTGAACAACAACAAAATATCTACTAATTCTTTTTGAACTACACTACCATTTAATTGCAAGTCATTTAAAGAAACCTTTAAGTTAGTGTTCATGGACCCATCAAAGACCACCCAAAATGTAGAGACCAAAGATTGATAATGTATATTTATATTCCGATTCACAAATTGTTCTCGCTTGGATTCAAACTAATATAGCTAAGCTTAACACATATGTAGCGAACCGAGTGAAGGTAATTTCACAATTAACACATTCTTTTACATGGTCGTATATAAGTTCCGACGAGAACCCTGCAGATTGCTTGAGCAGAGGTATTTTGCCTAGAGAATTGCACAATCACCATTTGTGGTGGCGAGGTCCAGGTGTCATCAGCACCTGTGAATATAATCCAGGTAATGCCCCTAAACTTCCCATCCCTTGCAACCTACCGGAGGCTAAGGTTGACTCTGCATTGTCAAGTGCAATGCTCTGTACGGTTTCTATGGAAAATATTATTCGTTTAGACTTTCTTAAAAAATATTCTAATATTACAAAAATGCAGCGAATCTTAGCATACATAAAACGTTTTATTCAGAATGCAAATAGCAAGAGTATCCAAAATGGGTATTTAACAACTCAGGAATTAAATGATGCTCTGTTACTAATTATTAAGAATGAGCAACAAATTCATTTCAAAAATGACATTAATGATTTAAAATGTAAGAATAAAATAGTTAAAGGTAACTTAAAGCCATTATCCCCATTTGTTGATGACAGAGGGCTGCTTAGGGTAGGTGGTCGGTTGGAAAATTCATCTGTACCATTTTCTCAAAAACATCCTGTAATTCTGCCTCGAGATTCATATATAACTAGATTAATCATTGAAAGAGAGCATATAAAGAATAGGCCCTAGGTTACTTCTGTCAACGATAAATCAAAATTTTTGGATTGTTCATGGCATGAGAGAGATTAAGAAGGTAGTGCATAAATGTATAACATGTTTTAAGTTGAAAGGCACTGCAAACAAACAGCTAATGGGCTCTCTTCCCCCACGATAGAATAAATGTATGTCGTCCTTATGAAAAAATTGCTATGGATTTTGCTGCTCCAATTTTGATTAGGCAAAGTCGAATTAGAAAGGCCTTGGAAACGAAGGCATATATTTGTGTTTTTGTGTGTTTTGTCACCAAGGCAATACATTTAGAATTAACGTCTGACTTGAAAACAGACACATTCTTAGCTTGTCTAAAAAGATTTATAGCACGCAGAGGCTTGCCCACTGACATTTATTGTGATAACGCCTCAACCTTTAAGTGTGCACGCAGTCAATTACATGATTTGTATAAATTACAAAGTTCTAAAGGAACACCAAGAGGAGATTCATACTTTTACAGCTCAGAATAATATTAATTTTCACTTTTTGCCATGTTATTCACCTACATTTGCTGGATTAGCAGAAGCTGGAGTGAAAAAGTATGAAATTCCATTTGAAAAGAGTAGTTCAGAAAGCCTTGTTTAACCTATGAAGAGCTAAATACTGTAATATGTCAAATAGAGTCTGTTTTAAATAGCCGACCATTGATGCCCTTGTCCTCAGATGCAAATGATTTTTCTTGTCTGACACCAGGTCATTTTATTATAGGCACTGCTTTGAATAGTTACCCAGAACCTAATTTTCCTGATGCACATAAAATAAGTTTAAAATTTTGGAAAATATGTACTAATATAAAAAATTCATTTTGGAAGGTTTGGAGTAAAAATTATTTGAATATGTTACAGTCACGTCCAAAGTGGAGAGATCCACAACCTAATGTAATAGTAGGCTCGCTGGTCATATTGAAGGACGATAATACTGCACCTATGTACTGGCCCATGGCCAGAGTCGTTCGGGTGTACCCGGGCTCCAATAACAAGGTTAGAGTAGTTAAGGTAAAAACTGCTAATGGCTCCGTCCATAAGCGTTCAATTGTAAAAATATGTGTCTTGTCTGTAGACCCTGATAATCAGGTTTAATTTACATGCATCCATACTATGTATTGTTTTAAGTTTGAGTTTGTTTTGCTACTTACAACATTCAATTTGTGTAAGCAACATCAAAAATTGTTTGGTTGTTATATGTTTCATGTTACTCCAGAATATATATAACTATAGTAAGCTAATGTTCAAGGTACTAGGCTTATTTTGTTTTCTAATGTAAATTTCACATTATGTAAAACAATTTGTTTTCATATGTATATTCTATGCCCACGTATATTTTATGTATAACAATTGCTTTATTTTAAGAATTTTGTTTGGCTTTGATCAAGACATTTGTTTTTTGTATAACTCGAATAGCATTCTTCTCAGTTGGGCAGTATGTTGGGAAACCAACATGTAATTTACCAACGGTATGTTCAAATTGACCTTTAGCCATATTGGTGTTAGTACATAAGAACGTATGTGGTGGCAATACTGCAGAAATATGTATCCATTCTCTCTTCTCTCGTGTACGTGGTTCAATATAGACGTGTGAAAGTTGTACGCTGTTGTTTCACTGGATCTGCCCCTATCTACATCATAATACAGTCCACTACAACTCCATCTGGGCACGGCTATTAGGAGAAGGCTATATTTCCTCCCTAAGGCCACATTTTCCTACAGGACCTACGCACCTCCGCTTACCCCTTCGGGGAGGATTATAGGCGAGACGATACCTGTGCTACGTATCTACTTATATTGTGCGGGTGCACCTACGCACCTCCGCTTAACCCTTCGGGGAGGATTATAGGCGAGACGATACCTGTGCTACGTATCTACGTATATTGTGCGGGTGCACCTACGCACCTCCGCTTACCCCTTCGGGGAGACTATATATAGGCGAGACGATACCTGTGCTACGTATCTACGTAGGTATATTTCCGTGGGAATCGGGAACTAGAAAACTATTTATGCATCAGCTATACAGGGTGTTACATAAGGGTTATATCAACCTGAAGACCCCCATCAGCTGATCGCCCAGAACGCTTTTTGATATGTTTCGACCGCGAAACAAGAAAAAACAAGTTCATTTTGAAAAAAGTTATATTATGCGTTATTTCAAATCAAAACAAACGTGTCCCAACACTAGTGCTTGACGTACTTACTAATAGACAATGATGGGAGGGCCGGAGGCGGCGTCCCTCACGACCTTGATGCGAAACAGAGAAAATGTTCCAACCAGGAGAGAGGTTTTTCATAGGCGCGCTTTATTTGTACTACTTACTTGATGTCGATGACCGAATCAGCTGATTTTAGCTAGTGTTGTTCAAACAAGAGTGTTTTATTCGGTAATAATTGTTTTTCTTGGATGATTTTTTTTCTTGTTTGGCGGTCGACACATCGAAACGGGTTCTGGTCGACCAGCTAATAGGGGTGTCTTCGGGTTGATATAACCCTTACGTAACACCTGTATACTCGTAGCTACAAATAAAACGAGGTAACAATGTATGTTCATTTAATTATAATGAGATGGAGAGGGGTGAGGGGCGGGGTCAGTGCGGGTGCGTGTCACCGGCCGATGATCCACAGCATGTTGAGTCCCGCGGGGCCCAGGTGCCCGCGCTGCAGCGCCGGGGGCTGCTCGCGCGCCACCGCCGCCAGGAACAGCAGCAGCGTGTGCAGCAGGGTGTTGCGGCCCGGCGACACCTCCACCGTGTCCTCGCCCAGCGCCAGCACGTAGTGCGGGGGGCGCGCGCGGGCGCGGTGGATGGCCAACGCGCCCGCGTGGCGCGGCCGTCACGTGGCGCGTGCTGAAGGGGTGCTGGTGGGGCGCGCCCGGCAGCGCCGAGTCCAGGTAGGCGCCCAGCAGCTCCGCGTCCGTGGGCTTGCCCGCCTCCCAGGCCGAGCCGCCGCCCGCCAGCTCGCGGATGCGCTGCACCACGTAGCGCTGGTCGGGGAAGGTCTCCAGGTAGAGCAGCAGCGCGCCCGGCGTGGGCAGCTTCTGCAGGCGCTCCAGGACCACGTGGCCGAGGCGCGTGTTGCCCAGCCCCAGGTGCTGCAGAGCCGCGTCCACGCGCTTATTTATTTATTATTATCCGCCACGAGCGGCCGCAGCACGGTGAGGTGCAGCCCCACGCGCAGGTTCTGGTTCCACTGCGTGAGGCGCGCAGTGGAACCAGAACCTGCGCAGAACCTACAGTAAGGATTGAGGGATATATTTAAAACATTTATAAAAGTTTTGAATGTTTGTTAATCTTGATGAATATTTTGGGAAGTGTTTATCTATATTTTTACTAAAATATGAGTATAAAATTTAGCTTCTACTTGCATCGATTCGCCAAGAAATAGGTACCCTTGAGTAAGGATTGGGAGACCTCATTTAAATTGCCATATTTTTTTAAATTAATATTTTACATATTTTTAAATCGGTTCTACAATTTTTTTACAACTTCTACTAAATCTAGATAACATTAGTTTTTCGATTCACGATTAGGACACCCAATCGTCACGCACACCCCAAAAAATTATAGGTATACACACTACAAAATAAAAACAGTTTTCAAACACTTTTGTTTGTCGGTCTGTCTGTTTGTTCTGGTTTAACTCATTACAGAGGTAATGAATGACAAAGACAGGCTTTATCGGTATTTTTCTAGAACCTAACGTAATTTTAGGCTAATATTTTTTATCCCCGGATTGGTACCCTGGGAATTAGAAATCAGAAAACTTCTACACGGGCGTCCGCTAGTAACTACTTTATCTTAATGGAAATAATCTTCCCATGGGAATTGGGAACCACATAACTATTCGCGCGGGTGAAGCCGCAGGCGTTCGCTAGTACTTTAGATTAATTTTAACAAGAACACGATCGAATAAACACTATGACCTACCTAATACTTTACAATTATACTACAACAATAATACCTAATACTTTACAATTTTCTTTTAAATATTCGATAATAATAATTTAATAATAAGATGATGTCCAATTTTAAAATTCGAACCAATGAATCGATGCGATGCGAAAAACCAGCAGCGATGCTATAGTTGAGACCAATATTGAACCTTAACTCTTCAACCCCCATTGCAGAATCTTTGTTAAAAGCAAACGTTCCTTGTTGTAACGTTATATTTAAATTCAGTAAAGTTAACATAAACACTATCTTAAAAACTTTTAAATCTTTAAATATCAAGAAAACAGCTGACCTCTGGGGCATCTCTGTGTATTTAGTAAATTCTTTTATTGAAATGGTTGCTCCTGAACTAGTAATAATATTTAATAATTGTGTTGATAGTGGTGTGTTCCCTGATTTAATGAAATCTAGTAAATTAATTCCCCTGTTTAAATCGGGTAGTACCTACTTCAGATCCGTCCAATTTCCGTCCCATTTCTGTACTACCTACATTTAGTAAAATTTTTGAAAAAATTATGCTTAATCAAATGCAAAATCACTTTAACGTTAATAAACTATTACATACAAAACAATTCGGTTTCACTCGTGGTCGGTCCACCACTGATGCCGGAATTAAATTATTAGAGTGTATATACAGGGCCTGGGATGAGTCATATGATGCTTATGGTGTATTCTGTGACTTATCTAAGGCCTTCGATTGTGCTCAGCACCAGAATTTAATTAAGAAACTTGATCATTACGGAATCCGGGGGACGGCCTTGAATTTCGTCAATTCTTACTTAAGTGATAGGGTCCAGAAAGTAGTGATCAATGGTAAACAGTCACCTGGTTCTCCTGTAGCAATGGGGGTACCGCAGGGTTCAATTTTGGGCCCTTTTCTTTTTCTAGTATATATTAATGATCTCCCTCACCTCATAAGAGACGACCACGAGGTAGTTTTGTTTGCTGATAACACTTCTTTAATATTTAAAGTTAATCGTGGACAGCGCGAACTTGACGATGTAAACATTGCCCTCTCTAGGATAGTCCACTGGTTTTGTGCTAATAATTTATTATTAAATGAAAATAAAACTAAATGTGTAAGATTCACCTTACCTAATGTAAGACTTGTTAAAACCAGTGTTAAGGTTAGGGATGATATAATAGAATTGGTCGATGACACTGTCTTTCTGGGCATAACGTTAGACTCCAAATTGCAATGGGGGCCTCATATCGGGAAAATTTCGGCCAGGCTTAGTTCAGCAGCCTATGCTGTCAAAAAGATCCGACAACTTACAGACATTAAAACGGCGCGTCTTGTCTACTTCAGCTACTTCCACAGTATCATGACATATGGCATACTACTGTGGGGTAACGCTGCCGATATTGAATGCATCTTTGTGTTGCAGAAGAGGGCTGTCCGGACTATCTATGGAATGGGGTCTAGGGAGTCATTAAGAGATAAGTTTAAGCATATTAACATCCTTAGTGTATTCACAGTATATTTATGAAATTTTATTGTATACCCACAAGAACAAAAGTAAATTTGTGAAAAATAGTGATAATCATAATCTAAACTTAAGAAATAAGGATAAACTGGCTGTTCCTAAATTTAGGCTTCATAAAGTGAGTAATTCTTTTGCGGGGAACTTTATTCGAATGTACAATACATTGCCAACCGAAATAGCAAATTTATCTGTCAATAAATTTAAAAAACTAATAAAAAGTAAATTGTGCCATAGTAATGATTTCTTAGATGACAAGGCTGCCTGGTTGTAACACGAATTGCTCATTTCTAAATAACTCAGTATTAGATGAAATATTTTGAAAAAAGCCGAACTGAGTTTCTTGAGGGCTCTTCTCAGTCTCGTTGCATTTTGGAACCCTCGGTAGAGTCACACCAACTTTTGACGAATCTAAATAATTTTCTAAAAATTTCAAAGATAATAAACGTTATTTTATTTTATTTTTATATTATTTAATGTTCGGGAATCACAAACCCCTCGGCTGCCGCATATTATAACTCGGCTTGGCAACTACCGACTTATGCCAGTCGGTTTTTAGCGACATTTGAGACGATACTGCGTGAAGGACGCGCGCGCGACGCCCGAATGAAAACCGAATTGTGCCGATCGGCACAAGCCGAACGTAATTTAGTAGTTGCTTTGGGTTGGCTTTTTCATTCTGCAATACTGCCGAATAGAATGATGTGTCGACCCGAATGAACAACTCGATCGGCATTAGCCGATTGAAGTCGAACAAGTGCAGTAATTGCTTCGGGTCGGCTTTGTTGTTCGACAGATACTGCCGAACCGACAATGCCGGCTTGCTTATGTGGTGGAAGTATATGAGTAAACATTTTCGAACATAAATCATCGTTCCCAACAGCTGAAGATGCAAGAGAGCAATGTCAAAACATCACTCCTGAGGATTACCTTCAGGAGCGACGTTTTGACATTGCTCTTGTCGACAGCAGCTAGTTTAAGCGATGGGAACACTGGCACGGCTCGCCATGTCTGCTTTGATCGTCATCCTTGCCATGGCATCGGTAATCCACGGAGTAGGTGAGTGCTTTATTTTTATTCGGGCGCTACGACACAGTTCGTTGCGTGCCGCATGCCGGTCGTAGAGCGGTAACGCCGTAAACGGTAGTAGATATTCAGGAGGGCAACTTTTTGGTCAACGCTATCACTCTCAAAGACATGCGTCTAATCAATGCCTCCCGTATCACCCTGCAAGGCCTCTAAGTCCATACCCCTGTAATACCGGTCACTGAAAATACGGGCTACGGGCCTGTAACAGCAGCTGCTATTACCATAGTAATGGAGGGAAATGAACGAAGATAAATCTACTTAATAAGTTTAATTACGAGGTCACAAAACTGAAGTAAATCACATTAAAAGTACTGCGGTAACGCCACGTCGCGCGTCGTGTCGCTCCCGTCCCGGCTACTTGTCGCCGCCCACGGTCGCGCGTCGTGTCGCCCCCGTGCCGGCTTCGCTTGTGCTTAAAGTAGGTGCGCCGCCCCTTCAGCTTCAGCTCGTTCTTGATCTGCGACAGCGAGCACGCCTGTTCCCTGGCCTCCCTCTCCCGCTCTCCCCGCCCGACCTCGCGCGCCTGCGCACACACACATACTCACTTCGACTGACGCAGATATCTACGTCGAGACATCGAAAAACGAGACAGGTGGATTTTGGTGATTGAATAGAATTTAGTAGACGTAGGTATACTCCGTTACTAAAAATGTTCTGTCTCTCTAGCCTGTGCCTGTGCCTCTAACCTGTCGAACCTGTCGGAGTTCCTCGTAGCCTCGTAGATGATATTGCTATCTTGTACTATAAGTGAGACTCACGTCGACCGCGTCGCTTTCTACGCTGCCGTCGCTGAGGAAGCTGTACAGCAGCTCGTCGGCGCGCGGCCGGTCCCGCTCCGCCGCCAGGGGAGGGGGCCGGGGGGGGCGAGCCGACGGGCGCGTTGAGCTTCTTGCGCACGTTGTCCAGCGTGGTGCGCAGGCCGGCCAGCTCGTCCTGCAGGCGCTCCCTGTCGCCACGCAGCTCCTGCACCAGCGCCAGCTGCGCCGCCTGCTCCTCGTCCTTGGCGCGCAGAGAGGCCTGCGTCGCCTCGCACTCCACCTGCAGCGAGCCCTCGGCGCGGTAGCGGGCCTGTGCCTCGCCCTCCAGGTCGGCCATGAGGCGCGCCACCGTGCCCGCGCGCTCCTCCAGCTCGCGCTCGCGCTCCGCCAGCGTCGCCACCAGCTCCGCCAGGCGCACGCCCTCCGCCGCCCTGCGTCACACCGAGCTGAGTGTCTCCCCGCGAGTGGGCACCACCCGCCCCGGGCGCGGAGTACCTGTGCTCCTCGTGCCGGCGCAGCTCGGCCCGCAGCGCATCCGCCTGTCGCCCCAGCTCCAGCGTCCCCGCCTGTGCCGCAGCCAGGCGCGCGTCCAGCTCGTGTCGCGCCGCGTCCCCCTCCGCCAGTCGCTCCCGCGCCTCGCCCGCCTCTGCCTCGAGCGCGCCCACCCGCTGCGGACAGAACGCGCGGCTCGCGTCATGTGCCGGTGTGAGCCCTCCCCCTCTTCCGGCACTCACCTGGGCGGCGTACCCCTCTCGCTGGGCGGCGTACCCCTCTCGCTGGACGGCGGCTCGCAGCTCCCGGGCCAGCGCCTCCTCTCGCTCCTCGGCCGCGCGCCTCGCCTCGTCTGTGGCCCGCGCCGCCTCCGCCCTGCCACAGTACACAGTACACTATACGACGACCCCACGGGTGGGTGGCGGCGTGCGGGCGTGCACTCACTGCAGGCTGCTCGCGGTGGCGGCGGCTCGCAGCTCGACGTCGCGCGCGTCCCGCTCGGCGCCGGCCCGCGCCGCGTCCTCCCGCGCGGCCATCAGCGCCTCGTCGCGCCGCCGCAGCCTGAGCGTCAGGTCGCGCACGCACGGTCCGGCGGCGCCGTACGCCTGGGCGAGCGCCAGCGCGTTGGCCCGCGCCCGGTCCAAACCACCGCGCACGCGCTCACCGAGCTGCTCCAGCTCGTCGCACACGCCGCGCGCGCCGATCAGTCTGCAGCGAACGAGCCCGAGTTAGTTGTAGTGGGTGGTTAGTTGCTGGTACCTACTGTAGCTTACTGCCACAGTGCCACTCGCCGGTAGGTAGGACTGATATTACTTATTGACTCCAGCGCGGTCCCCACCCACCCATTCCAAAAATAAAGTCTAGTAAAAATGTCAAGTTAACAATAAGTAGTAGGTAACAATAAGGGAGAGAGGGTAGGGAGAGGGGAGGGAGGTGTGACAGCCACTGACTTGTTGAGCGTGTTCGGGCGCAGCCGCAGCTCCTCCTGGTGCTGGCCGGACACGGCCTCGTGCTGCATCTTCACCTCCTTCATGTTCTGCTGCAGAGACTCGTGGTTCGCCTCCAGCTGGTGCAGCTTCTCCTTCAGCTCCCTGTACGCCGTGTCCTGGGCCACCTGCACACCACATACTCACCTGTACCCTGTAGGCCTACCTCCTACCGCCTACCTAACTACTAATCGAATAGGTACCTATGGTCACGATCATAACTCTCGTGGGCAGGCGACGCATGGCTTGTATATTATAGAATCTATTGACACCACTACAAGTAGGTACCTACCTATACCTTCCTAATTATAAATACTTGTAGGTAAACTGCATAGGTTCTTTGCAGTGCACGTACGTGAACGTATAATGTGACTTGTTTTACACACACATATGTTGTACACACAGCTGTGTGCTTTTACTCTACTTTTCGTGATCACTCATACTAATGCAAAGCTCAGCATAGACCACGCGAACGGTACCTACCTACCTATTAGAAATTTAAAAAAAACGTGTGTACTTGTACAAGTAGACGAGGCTCACTTCGTGCACCTTCATGCTAGATTGGAGATTTGTACTCGCCACAAACAGATTACATTGCCTTGCCAGGTGAAATCATCATAGTACCTAAATGTAGGTAGGTATAAATATTTCCGATTACTCTCAGATAAGGCATGAGTTGTTGGGTGGCCAATGGTATTAATGATATTAGTTATAAAATATCCTAGTACTTATACATATTATGGCCAATAATTATTGCATTTCTGGTTCTTGACATTGAAACAGGTAGGTATATATTATTATGAATAATACAATAATGCTGGGCGATAATGTTGGTGTAGGGTTCGGCTTACCTTTAATTTAATAATCTTAGCAGTTTCTCGTGATACTTTTTCCCTAAGTGTCTCCGCATCAGTGTGAATTCTCTTTCTGCTGGTCACTTTACTAATTTCGGATATATCCATTTTTACACAACGTATGTATGTAACTTATTTAAATACAAAAAAGGTACATACCTAGGTACTTATAAATAAACTGTTATACTTTGATGAACTTTGTGTTCATTAGTTCATTATACCTTACCAAAGAGTATATTGTTGTTGTTGTTAAATTTGTCCATAGGGACAGGCTAAGGTTATTTCAACCATACTGCCAATTCTTCAGTGTATCTGAGTATCTGGGAGCCCGATTTTTGCGGAGCGCCAGAGCCAAAGAGTATAATTATAATTAGTGATGTTCAAAGTTGCTATAAAGCAAAAACTTGCTAAATGCTATTTTTTTTAGCATGTTATTTTTCGTGCTACTTTTAGCATGCTATTTTTAGCATGCTATTTTTAGCATGCTATTTTTAGCAGGCTGCGTACGGCAACACGATGTGTGCATTTCATTCAAGCGCGGCGACTGGTGTGTTAATTCCCAACTCGGACTCGGACTGATAGCATGCTATATAGGTACATAACTAGGTATGCAATGCATACTGCTGTTGCAAAAAACTGAGCGAAGTGTTAAATTTTTAAACAACGATTTATTTTTTAATGTTCAAACTTTTTTTTAACTGCAAAACGTATGAAAATCAATTTTTCGATGATTATATTTCGATGGTATGTCCGATTTTCATTTTTTTTTGTTCTAATAGTACATCCAGGTCACCCCCGAGTACATCCAGGTCATACCTGAGTATACCCAGGTCATCCTCGACCACCCCCAAGGTCACCCCCGAGTACATCCAGGTCACCCCCGAGTACATCCAGGTCACCCCTAAGTACACCCAGGTCATCCTCGACGAACCCCAAGGTCACCCCTAAGTACATCCAGGTCACCCCTAAGTACATCCAGGTCACCCCCGAGTACATCCAGGTTCCGCCATTTGACCGATAACAATCACGAGCATGCGACGACTGGAGTGAGTGGCGCGATCCCGTCGTTCCCAGATGCTAAATGCTAATTTGCTAAAATACAACAACAATGCTAAATGAAATTCGCACGCGATTGGCTGGCGTCGCGCAGCACCTGTGACAGCCCATCATACGATATCGCAGATAGCATTTAGCAATATTAGAAAACCATAATAGCATTTGCTAAATGCTATATACAAATAGCACGATGCTTTATGATGCTATATGCTATATTAACCACCACTAATTATAATCACTGAGACGGGACACAAGTTTAATCGAGAAACTAATACCAACCTAACCTCGAAAATTTAAAATGGCAGGTCGTCAATGCAGCCAACATAGGAGAAAAACAACTAGGGATGTGCTGCATTCCATCATCTCATAGGTACTATTATCGATAAAATTTTATCTTGAGGTAAAAGAAAATTAAACAAAATATTTTTAATTAATAACACTTCTCTTTTATTACCATACTAGCTGTTGCCCGCAACTCCGCCTGCGTGTTACTTTAGATCTATATCACTTTTTTATTTATGAAACGATTGAAAACCAAACTACAAATTCAAATCAAAAATTCAAATCGGTTAAGCCGTTTCTGAAATTAGCGTGTTCAAACATTCAGACAAACGGACAAAAGTTCTAAAAAACATTGTTTTGGGTTTTATTGCGTTCATAAAGGCCCCCTACAACAGTTTCTCTATTATTATCTTCTATTATATTCTCTATTATACCATAAAAATTCATCTTAAGATACCAAAATATGAAATATTATTTATTATCTTCGTCGTGTGTGATAGTCCATTGAATTGTATGGCGAGCGATATTGTATCTTAAGTTAAAATATTATAGTACCTTAGCCGTGTGCAGCGCCCCTTAGTGACCTCCACTGCGGGTGACGTAACCTGTTCTGAAGAGCTCTTCAATCTGATCCCACCCTCTACCTTCCGATCCCGAACAACGCGTGCCGGGCAGAGATGCCACTCCCACACAATGGATAGCATGTTATCGAGAACCGAATGTTTTAAACGTTCGTTTCTCTGCCGAACGATAGTGGCCTGGAATGCCCTGCCTGTGCACGTGTTTCCTCCCACATATAAACACTGGGTTCTTTAAGCGGAGCGTGAAGAGGCACATCAGGAGGTCGTCTAGTTGAGGGCCACTCTCTATAGTATTGTGGGCTGTGAGAGTGGCCCACAATAGCTAGACGTCGTCACGACTTACCACCAGGCGGGCGGCGTCAATTTGGCGAACCCAATATAAAAAAAACCCTAAGACAAACTTATTATTTGCGGTTGGTATTGTAATTGGGTCTAGGGATCGACCGCAAAATTAAGTTTGTTTTTTATTGTATATACTTTTCCGGGATAAAAAGTACCCAGTGTGGTGCCCAGGATATTAAAGAATAATTATACCAAGTTTCATCGTAATCGAACTGGTAGTTTTTCCGTGATGCCTGAACAAACAGACAGACAGACAAATTTTTTTTAATCACATTTTTGGGTTCGGTGGCAGTCTAGTAACAGCCCCTGCCATTTATTTTTTTGATATTTTCAATGTACAGAATTTTCACTTCTACAGATTTATTATAAGTAGGTATAGATTGTTTAAAATCGCTTTGTATTCACTGCCGTCATTGGCCACCACATTGGCCGCGTCGCGACGCCGCGCTGTTATTTTTCTTTCATCACGAGATATCTGTTAAGTCATTCGTCAAAATTATATGGTTTGAATGGCAATTTTGGTCTAAATTAAATGCACAACGTATGTAAAGTATTCAATTAGATAAGGAATAATACTGCATTGTTAAAAATAGCTTGGCAAATGACACATTACTTTTTTGTCATTTATAAAAGATAAAAATGGTTACTGTGAGTTATCCTTAAGAGATAGACATATGCTAGCACGGACTTTTTTGTAGACCTTTCTATGGTGTACAATACTGTAGTACATTATTTTGATCTGTCTCGTAGAGTTTCGTCAGCGTTTGCAATGAAAGCGTAAAAAAATGTGTTTATTTACGACATTACATTAGAAACCTCTAAAATAATCGGTATTACTCTATTATAATTATACACGTATTTTACATTAAAACCTTTCTGTTGAATCACTCTATCTATTAAAAAAACCGCATCAAAATGCGTTGCGTAGTTTTGAAGATCTAAGCATACATAGGGACAGACAGACAGGAAAAGCGACTTTGTTTTATACTATGTAATATGTAAAGATTTCTAAAGGTAGACTACCTACATATCTTTTAAAGTAGGTACCTGTTGGGTTCTTAATAATTGATTGAGACTCCCCAACGGCTGAAAATATTATATTAAAATAATTAAAGGTACAAAAGGTTGTGAGAACTTGTGTGTCTTGGTAGATGCTCGTAGGCTAGGTGTCCGGCCTGCGCTCCGTCGTGTGACGTATGGACCGGTTCGGAAGCCTGCTGGCTCCGCCCCAAGGTGAGACCAGTATTGGTTGCCTCAACAGTACCTATTGTAATAACTGTTAGTAATTTCCACGAGTTGCTATTCCTATCGTTAGTCTTGCTGCGGGATATAGATGCCTGTGTCGCAGAGAACGCCTTCTCCATATTCAGCCGTAAGCGCGAGCTTCCATAATTTTTTTTCTAGCAATTTTGAAACTGAAATGAAATCAGCCAGATATGGACCCCGGTCTGGGTAAAGGCCTCTGTCATCTTCACCAGTAACTACGAGCGCCAGCTTCCATCCATTTATTGCCAGGAAATTTTACTAAGAAATGAAAATTATACATTTAGTCATATAGGTCATTATATGACGCCTATAAACGCCAGCACTCTTTTACTAATTTTCGATTAAATAAACAATATACATATTAAACGTTACACCAAATGATTATCGATTACATAAACGTTATATCAAACATCGTTATACTAATTAAGTCTTAGAATAAATAAATGTTATATGTAAAGAAATTATATCAAATGTTGGTATATCTCAAGTTGATTATATCTTATGACGAAATAAAATAAAATTAGACCAAATGAGTTTATACGTTAAGAGACGCACCCATTTCTAACAGCCAGTGCCATACATACCACAGTCCAAATAGCACATTGTATTTAAATTAGCAACTAATGGAGATGCTTTCATTTCTATGTATATTCATTTTTGGGTTTCTTCGAGGTCATTCTACACTACAAACAAAACTTACCAATATTCACACTGCAAAGTGGAGCTAGCTCGTTTGCAGCTTTTTTAATGTGTAGCTCAGCAGTAAGTCCAATACACGGTATGGCTTTTAGCCTAAGCCGTGTTTACTTATTGCAATGATCATTGGGTCTAAAATGTTTTCCACAGGTGTACTTCAACTGATGCAGTTTCTCTATTGGCAAATAAGCCAAGTCTTATTTACCAGTTAATTTGACCCATTGTCTACATCTAAAAATAAATAAATTAAGTATTTAAATTATACAATGACAGAGTTTCAATTAGAATAGGCGGGGAAAAAAACTATCGATACAGAACAGACTAAACAATTTATATGCATAAAGGTCAACATTTAATACAAAATTGAACAAAATTTGTCTTAATTATGATATAAGGGACTCAGAACAGATGAAAATTATGTTATTAATTGCTTACCGGGCATCATTCAATTGAAATCGGGCCATAAATAGTATTTTGTGCTTCTCCGCTCGACTTCTTGAAATACCACATATTTCGCACTTCATTTTCTTATAAAACACTGAAAAGATAATAAAAGTATTAACTACCTATCTAATTATGTCTAAAATTACGTAAATTTCGATAAAATGCTATGAAGTAAGAAAAATAAACAATGATCATCAAAAATGACCGATTTTATGATAAGCAGCCATTTATTTTTAAATGTACATGTAGAATTTAGTAGTCGGATTGTACCTCTCGTGTTGGCTGCATTGACGGCCTGCCATTTGTAATTTTCGAGATTAGGTTGGTAATAGTTATTCGATCAAAGTCCCATACGACCAATTTTTTGTATAGGAGTTTCGCCAGACTGACCTTACCTTAGCACCTAACTACCACTACCAACCATAATAATACCGCCATCCCGCCCTCTTTATTTTTAATGCACCCTTGTCAAAATGTATCCAGCCTATTTTCTAATATTACTTATTGAGAAAAATATGATACCTCCTATGTGTTTAGTGAAAAAGCTATAAGTAACGAAGTTATAAAATATCTCAATCCTGTGCGCTGTCACGCTGTGTACGTAGTAACTATTTATTAATCAGTGGCGCTGCTTTCTATCGATCTCCTACTGATCTTTACATACCTAGTATAAAACAAAGTTGCTTTTCCTGTCTGTCTGTCCCTATCTTCCCGATCTTTAAAACTACGCAACGGATTTTGATGCGGGTATTTTTAATAGATAGAGTGATTCAACAGGAAGGTTTATATGTATAATACATGTATAATATACTAGAGTAGTACCGATTATTTTAGAGGTTTCTAATGTAATGTCGTAATTAAACACTTTTTTTGCGCTTTCATTGCAAACGCTGACGAAACCCTACGATACAGCAAAATAATGTACTACAGTATTATACACCATAGAAAGGTCTACAAAAAAGTCCGCAACAGCAAATGTCTATATCTTAAGGATAACTCACAGTAACCATTTTTATCATTTATAAATGCCAAAAAATAATGTGTCATTTGCCAAGCTATTTTTAACAATGCAGTATTATTCTTTATCTAATTGAATACTTTACATACGTTGTGCATTTAATTTAGACCAATATTGTCATTCAAACCATATAATTTGGACGAATGACTTAAGAGATATCTCGTGATGAAAAAAGAATAACAGCGCGGCGACGCGGCCGGGCGGTGGCCAATGACGGCAGTGAACACAGAGCAATTTTAAACAATCTATACTTATAATAAATCTGTAGAAGTGAAAATTCTGTACATTGAAAATATCAAAAAAATAAATGGCACGGGGTGTTACTAGACCGACGCCGAACCCAAATATGTGATTAAAAAAAAATTTGTATGTCTGTCTGCCTGTTTATTCAGGCATCACGCAAAAACTACCGGTTCGATTACGATGAGACTTGGAATTATTCTTTAATATCCTGGGCACCACACTGGATACATTTTATCCCGGAAAAGTATATACAATAAAAAACAAACTTAATTTTGCGGTTCGATTCCTAGACTCGATTACTGTACTAATCGCAAATAATAAGTTTGTCTTAGGTTTTTTTTAAATTGGGTTTTTTTTATATTGACGCCACCCACCTGGTGGTAAGTCGTGACGACATCTAGCGATTGTGGGCCACTCTCACAGCACACAATACTATAGAGAGT
Source organism: Nudaria mundana (assembly GCA_963556515.1). Classification (NCBI taxonomy): domain Eukaryota; kingdom Metazoa; phylum Arthropoda; class Insecta; order Lepidoptera; family Erebidae; genus Nudaria; species Nudaria mundana. The sequence goes on along the minus strand of OY748286.1, from coordinate 37,688,000 downwards.
GGCCCGCAACTTGACAACCTACTGATGTGCCTTTTCACGCTCCGCTTAAAGAACTCAGGGTTATATGTGGGAGGAAACACGTGCACAGGCAGGGCGTATTATCCACTGTGTGGGAGTGGTGTCTCTGCCCGGCACGCGTTGTTCGGGATCGGAAGGAAGAGGGTGGGATCAGATTGAAGAGCTCTTCAGAACAGGTTACGTCATCCGCAGTGGAGGTCACTAAGGGGTGCTGCACACGGCTAAGATACTATAATATTTTAACTTAAGATACAATATCGCTCACCATACAATTTAATGGACTATCACACACGACGAAGATAATAAATAATATTTTATATTTTCGTATCTTAAGATAAATTTTTATGGTATAATAGAAGATATAATAGAGAAACTGTTGTAGGGGGCTTTATGAACGCAATAAAACCCAAAACAATGGTTTTTAGAACTTTTGTCCGTTTGTCTGAATGTTTGAACACGCTAATCTCAGAAACGGCTTAACCGATTTGAATTTTTGATTTGAATTTGCGGTTTGGTTTTCAATAGTTTCATAAATAAAAAAGTTATGTAGATCTAAAGTAACATGCAGGCGGAGTTGCGGGCAACAGCTAGTAATATATAAAAATTAAAAAAGGTTAATAAGGTAAATTAAGGTAAAAGGTAAATTAAGTACCTACCTAAGTATTAAATGAAATGGGCATGTGGTGAAAGAATTAATGCTATTGTAAAACAGCGCTGGTTTTCAGAGAGTAGTAAATATAGATACATATGTACCGTGGATAAATGAAATAAAAAGTATGCATGGGCGCAGTCAACTTACTACATCCATGGAGTGCAGTGCAGGGCAGTGATCTGTGTAGTGTAAACAGTGGCAACATTGACCCACGCGACAACGGAAGGCATTGAAAGCAAAGCACGTGGCTCCACGTCAACATGATAGCCCGACGTGTAATCTAATTCATATTTAGATAAATTGTGCGCAAATTTTTTATTGCTGCACCGCTCCTAATGATGACGATATCTGGATGGTACCTAACCTACATAAATATTATCCATTTCAGACCCACGGTACCCCTGGCCATACCCCTGGTGGTACAGTAGGTCTTTTAAAGTTAAACGGTACCACCAAGTAAGTGACCCTAGTGATGTGTTGACCTACCTGTGACTAGGAGAATAGGAGATTCTGGTTTTGGAAAAAAATGTATTGTTTGATAACTGGTTATGAAACAATGAAAAAAAATCCATATTCATAACCAGAACCTCCTATTCTGTTATGATCGCCTGGTACTTTTTCGGTAATTTAAAATCTTGAAGGCTCTTATGTTATTATGTATTCCTGGTACATTTGAGGTTTGTGTATTTTATAATGGACAATCATTTTCATCTGTACCAGGGGTACCGTGGGTCTGAAGTGCACCTGTTGACACATTTAAATAAACTAAACGGATCGAGATTCAAATGAGATTTCGAGAGTGCTTGTGTAGTTCTGTAGTCCTAGTATTTTATTCAAGGTGCGTGTCATTTATAATAAAAGATGGCCTCACCATCAATGTGACTAACGAAATATAGGTACAATAAACAGCTCTGTCTACCTCATCAAAGCATAAAACAGAAGAATCTATATGACATTTCACAATCAAAGGTGAACGGTTTCTGAACAAAACTTCTTCGAACACATTTTGAATAAACCAAACTGAGCGAGATAAGAGTTGGCGAGTGCTCTTTTGTAGTTCTGTACTCCTACTACTTTTGTTGTTTGTGCTGAACGAACTGGGAATAATCCGTTTTTTTTCAGTGGTAGATGTTAACATCACATCACTATTAGTCGGTGGTACCGTTTAACTTTAAAAGACCCACGGTACCACCAGGGGTATGGCCAGGGGTACCGTGGGTCCGAAGCGGTTTGTAGGTACAGTTGTTGAGAAAGATAAAAAAAAAAATTGCATATTTGTTATCGACATACTTCCATATTTATTAAGTAAAAAATTTAATTTTGAAATTACAAACATAACCTTAAATTTTATAATTATAATTATATGTATAGAAAGATGTTTAAATATCAATTTCTATTGATAACGTCCAATACGATATGAGAATAGACCCCTGTACTACAACTATGAAGGGGGTGGATGAAACTAATTATGTGTCATCCATCACCCCGGTGGTAAGTTCGGGGGTGGTAAATGGGAATAAAGGCATCAGTTTGCACCAGCCTTGTTGCTACTGAACCCAGCTTAGAACCCACTATTACTATAGATTTAACAAAGGATGATACCTTAACAGCTCATTGTTCCAATCACAAGATGGGCATAGTTGAGTGCAGTAGAAACAAAATTAAGAAATATGTGAAAATTAATAAATACATAAGAAAAACACAAAAACTTATTAAAAGACAAAAAAGTATGTACAAAAAAGTCAAGTATATTAATGAGAGAAGGCAACTAGGCGATGAACTTGACATGTATTCATTATTAATTGAAAATAATATCTCTGATCATAATAACAATATTTTAAAGTTAGAATCAGAAATTAATAATTTAAAAAATTCACTAGACATAATGACTGACAGGTATTGTAATGTTAAAAGTGAGTATCAGGAATACATTCTGGCCATGAAGAAGCTTATGAGTCCAAATTCCACATTGACATCAAACAACCATTTAATTAGTCCTGAGCCGGTCTGTAAGTCCTCGCTGACTTCAAACATAAGCCCTTCACTTGAGTCAAACAAGAAACCCAGTAGTTCCTTCACCAAACGAAATATGATTAAATCTGAAATAGTGATGTTTTGTGATGAATTAGGGAAATCAATGGGCCAGTTACTTAGTTCATATTTAGAACAAAATGTTACTAACTATTGTATGCCGGGATTAACTTACTGTAACATTATAAAAAAAATTAAAAATTGTAATTTAAACAGCAACTGTACACTTTTAATTTTGGTGGGAGATAGGGGAAATGCAGACAGAAATGCAATTGTAAACTGTTTAGAATTACTGAGCTTATTAGATGTTAAAAACATTATTTTATTCACACTTCCTTATAGCCGTGGCTTGTCACAGGCCGAAAACAATCTTAGATATAAGCTAAATCAAACAATACATACATTGACATTTCATAATCCAAATAAATTCCATCTGATTGACATTAACATGTATTTAGAAAATAAATTGTTATTGACGGAAGATAAATTCTATTTGAATAGATATTTTAGGAGACAGATAGCATCTTCGCTATCATATTTTATTAGTTATTCAGCCAAAAACTTGGCTAAACAATCTGCTTTTATTGAGCAGAAAAGTGACAATGTTTGTCTTGTGACCTTGGAATCTGTTCCTGAAAATGGTGACAATAATTTAAACTTAGTTGTAGGACAATAGAGGAAATCCCTAGCAAATTAAATTTAAGGACAAAGGAAAAGTCTATGTTCATGAATATAATTCATCAAAATATTGAAGGCTTTTCTGGCAAAGAGTTAGAACTAGAATTATTTTTAAATGAAAAACGTATCCATGTACTTTGTTTAACTGAACACTGGTTAAAAAAACATGAACTCTTAGTTAATATTGATAATTATAAAATCATTAGTGCGTTTACTAGAGATTCCGCTATAAGAGGTGGGTCTCTCATTTTAATTAATGACAAATTAAAATCAAAAGACCGAAAAGACGTAGTAGCACTCACAAGTGAGCGAAATATTGAACTATCATGTGCAGAGCTAGAACAATATATTATTATTAGCGTCTATAGACCTCCTTCTGGAGATTACTACCTGTTTGAGTCCATTATGGAGGAAGCCTTAAAAAAGGTATGTAAATGTAAGAAGACTATAGTTGTATGTGGCGATTTTAATATTAATATTTTAGAAAACTCTCAGAACGCGCTAAGGTTCCTCAACCTTTTTAAATCTTTTAACTTACAAAATCTTTTTTGTGAACCAACACGCACCACAGCCACATCAGCTACCTGCTTAGATAATATTTTTTCTAACAGCGATGTAGATGAGAAATCTATAATACATTTTGTAAATTCAGATCATGCAGGTCAGTTAGCTAGATTTAAGTTCCAACATGTTCCATTATCAAAAAATATTGTTTGTAGACCAATCACAACTTATAGATTAGAAAAATTTAAAGAAAACATTAAGAATAAAGTACCTCTTTTGGAGTTGAATAATGATAAACACCCGAATGATCATTACGGAGATTTGTTCGGAGTAATCAAATACGAATGTGATAACATTTTCACTAAAAAAACAATAAATGTAAATCAATTTAAAATAAAATTTAGTGATTGGGCTACGCCTGGAATCTATAAAAGTAGAAGGAAATTATATGAATTATACGAGACAAAGGCATCTACTAATGAGCCACAAGTAATTGAACAGATTAAAAAGTACTCCAAACTATTCAAAAAAGTATGTTCAACAGCTAAATCTAATTATATACGGGCTAAAATTGAAAAATCTGATAATAAAACGAAGGCAATATGGAATGTTATTAACAAAGAAACTTGTAAAGCAAAGTCACGTGATCGATCCTTCGAGTTAAAAATAGATGATAAACATATTAAAACTGATTCTGAAGTGGCCAATGCATTTGAATCTTTCTTCACAAATGTTCCAATCACCACTACAAATAAGTTAAATTCGTCAAAAAACGTAGCCAATTCTCTTCTTAAATCTAGTGTTGATAAATGTAGAATTAACTTTGATTTTCAGTATATTGACTCTGTCACTATACTTAAAACTTTTAAACAACTAAATATAAAAAATACCGAGGATCTTTGGGGCATTTCAACTAATATAATAAAATCAATAGTGCCCGCTATAGCACCTCACCTTGCATTCATATTCAATAAATGTATAGATGAAAATCAGTTTCCTCATCTTATGAAGTACAGTAAAATCAATCCTTTATTTAAAGCAGGAGACAAAAGTGATCCTTCAAATTTTCGACCTATTTCCATACTCCCATCCCTCAGTAAAATTTTTGAAAAAATAATATTTAATCAATTGCTTTCACATTTTACAGACAATAAGTTACTTCATAACAAACAGTTTGGTTTCACTAAAGGCAGGAACACAACGGATGCAGGAGTTGCACTTGTGAAACATATATTTGATGCTTGGGAGGAAAAGCAGGATGCTATTGGTATATTTTGTGATCTATCAAAAGCTTTTGATTGTGTTGATCATGGGACTTTGCTACTAAAATTAGGTTATTATGGTGTTTCGAACAGCTCACTTGGCTTACTCGAGTCTTACCTCACTGGTAGAGTACAAAAAGTAAACATTAATGGCACCGACTCTTCTGGCGCCTCATTAGTCATGGGAGTACCCCAGGGCTCTATATTAGGACCCCTTTTATTCTTAATATACGTAAACGATCTTCCTTATTTCACTAAAAATCTTTTTGAGATAGTATTATTTGCTGATGACACATCATTAATTTTTAAAAGTGATAGACAAAAAGTAGCACTTGACGATGTAAATAATACCTTTTCGGAAATATTGCATTGGTTCACAAGTAACAACTTGCTGCTCAATGCGAAGAAAACAAAATGTGTAAAATTTACTATGCCCAATGTTGGACAGGTGGATACTCATATTACTATGAATAATGAATTAGTTCAAATAGTCAATACCACAGTTTTTCTTGGGATAACTCTAGATAGTAAACTACAATGGGGTCTTCATATCACAGCCTTGGCAGGAAGACTTAGCTCAGCTGCCTATGCGGTTAGAAAGATAAGGTCTCTGACTGACGAAAAAACGGCACGATTAGTTTATTTTAGCTACTTTCATAGCGTTATGTCATATGGTCTGCTGCTGTGGGGCTCAGCTGCCGATATTGAGACAATATTCATATTACAGAAACGAGCTATACGAGCAATCTATAGACTCGGACCCCGTGACTCGCTGAAAGAATTATTTAAAGAAATTAATATTTTAACAGTTGCTTCTCAATATGTTTACGACAACATCTTATATGTACGGAAGAACATAGATCTATTCAAAAAAAATTCCGATAACCATAATTTTAATACAAGAAATAAAAATAAATTGGCAATGACAAAAATTAGACTTCATAAAGTTGGTAATTCGTTTGTTGGCAAATGTATAAAAATTTATAATAAAATTCCTCAGGATTTGGTTGACATGCCTCTTAATAAGTTTAAAATAGTAGTTAAAAAATGTTTGATGATGAAAGGCTACTATAATGTAGACGAATATCTTAATGATAAAAATGCATGGTCACCCTAATCTTCTGTTGTTGGCCACTCGTATAATACAATAGAAACTAATTGTAACAATGTAAACAAAACAATATTAAAAAAGAAAATGGATAATCTACCTGAGTTTCTTGCTGGTCTCTTCTCAGGAGAACCAACTTACCGAACCAGCGAAAGAATCATTTTCTAATGGTTATTTATGTACTTACTTAATTTAGTATTTTTATAATATTACTTGACAAAATTGTAAAATTTTGACATTCATATGTGCTCTTTATGTGCCTAAACTGAATAAATGAAATTGATTCTTTGATTCTTGATTCTTTGAGTTTGGTCCCTCCATCTTGACATCATAATAATGTAGGGACCAAGAAGTTTGTTAAAATATATGCGTAATGTAGAGGTACCTAGCTAAAGTTATAGCAATGGTAGCAAATAGAGTAGGTTAATGGCTCAGACTAAAAGAATAACATAGACGGAACGAATAGAACTAGCGAGTGAAGCCGCCAAAAGGGATACTATATAGCAATGGGATACCATTTCGCTCGCCACTCCTTTGTGAGCAGCTAGTGTGTACGCACGTGCGATCACGGTTGAACAAAATATTATAAATATGCCGTATTGTGTGGTGAAAAGGTGTAAAAACACTTCAATTATTCATAGAAAGAATGCTGGATTATCGTTTCATAAGTAATTAACTATTTCTTATTAGATTTCATAACATTTTTCTAAATATTTTAGTTGCACAAACTAGGAACACAAAACCTCCGCCATATCATACAGAGTTGCCATAATTTTTTCATCATTTCGACAAAATATTTAGCAGTATTTATGGGAATTTATAAAGTACTGAGTAAAAAAAATCAGTGTCATCAATGTTGACAACCTCGAGGTTTCTAATCATCATCATCATCATTCGTGCGTTAGTCCCGAACTCCCGATCACATCTGTGTCCGGGATCTACTTAATACGTGGCTTGGTTATTTCGGCAATCTTGGAATTGACTGCTGTCTGACCTCCCAGCCTGTGTTCTGATCCAATATATTTATGTTACTGTGTCAGTAGTTTAATTTCAGTCTAACACTACAAAGGCCTCAGTCTTAACCTAACGACTATTGATATCTACTTCATGTATAGTCAACGACAAAAGTAGCTTAACCAATAATTCTTATCTGTTGATCACTAATAGCTGTTAAACCGATCACAAAATCATAAACAAAACATGAAATATATTAACTTTGTCCTTGGGGATTCTAAAATTACTTGTACATTGCTGTGGCACATGCATTGGGATGTAAAAAAGAATAATAAATATTTTTGTGCTAATCAACTTTTGTTGTTGACTGTACTTTGTACTTACACTGGAATGAAGCTTTGTTCATTCATCTTAAAAAGGATTATTTTAATTATGAGAAATTTTTTGAAAGCTAGTAATTAAAGTGTGTTTACTCAGTGTTTATCACGTTTTTATTTATTTTAACACTTCCCCATTTTAGGCACTTATCATAATAATCATTTGTGTAAATGACAAAATAATTGCAGATAACATTTAACTATAACAAATATTAATTTTCCATATGTCCACTATATAAAGATTTTTAGGAGATTTTTTCATTTGCTGGCAACATTACGCACACGCCGTTAGTGGTATCGGTACACGGAAATCGGAGTCACACGCACACATTGAAAGTGTCATTTGGCTTCACGTGTTTATTCTACATGTTCCGTCTATGTTATTCTTTTAGTCTGAGGTTAATGGTATTAATCATATATATATGTGTGACAGAAATCCAAGACTTGGTCCCTTCATTTTGACGATCACCATTTATATCACAAGCTCTGCTTAGTTTGATACTAAACATGGCGTTGTGCGAATTGTCCTAACATAATTTATATTTATAGTACCTGCCTGTGTCATGTCAGTTTCCACATTGGGAGAGATCATGATGTAGCTAGATATCCGTCCAGGTAACGATGGCAGGAATCGCTTCATGTGTGTGGATCAAACAACAACATACAGTATTTGCAATTGCAGATCTAAACAAAAATAAAATTAAAGTGTTTCATTGCAACTAACTAACTAATAGCTTTTAACTGAATGCATAATACGAGTATGTACGCATCTATGTTTAGGTTTGGTTTATTACTGCCCTTCTCCCAGCCCCAGGCAACTCGTGATTCCAGAACTAACTTACGTGTATAAATGCTTGCTACACTGGAGCATTTACATGCTTTGTTTAAGGCCGCGGCTGTCCCTAGTCCATTGGCGGGCGCCCCGGGTACACACTCGGAAGGTGTGTGGCTGCTGGGATTTTTGTTTGGATTACAGAGTGTAGAGCGCCCGGCCCCGGTACCGGCAGTAGGTTTACTGCGTCGCGTCATCACGTGGGACTTACTGGCTAGGTGCGGGTGCACCTACGCACCTAGCTTACCCCTTCGGGGAGGATTATAAGCGAGACGATACCTGTGCTACGTATCTACGTATATTGTGCGGGTGCACCTACGCACCTAGCTTACCCCTTCGGGAAGGATTTTAGGCGAGACGATACCTGTGCTACGTATCTACGTATATTATAGGCGAGACGATACCTGTGCTACGTATCTACGTATATTTCCGTGTGAATCGGGAACTAGAAAACTATTTATGCATCAGCTATACAGGTGTTACATAAGGGTTATATCAACCTGAAGACCCCCATCAGCTGATCGCCCAGAACGCCTTTTGATATGTTTCGACCGCGAAACAAGAAAAAAAAAGTTCATTTTGAAAAAAGTTATATGCGTTATTTCAAATCAAAACAAACGTATCCGAACACCTAGTACTTGACGTACTTACTAATAGACAATGGTAGGCAGGCCGGAGGCGTCGTCCCTCACGACCTTGATGCGAAACAGAGACAAAATGTTCCAACCAGGAGAGAGAGAGGTTTTTCACAGGCGCGCTTTATTTGTACTACTTACTTGATGTCGATGACCGAATCAGCTGATTTTAGCTAGTGTTGTTCGAACAAGAGTGTTTTATTCGGTAATAATAGTTATTTCTGGATGATTTCTTTTTTCTTGTTTGGAGGTCGACACATATCGAAACGGGTTCTGGTCGACCAGCTGATGGGAGTGTCTTCGGGTTGATATAACCCTTACGTAACATCCTGTATACTCGTAGCTACAAATAAAACGAGGTAACAATGTATGTTCATTTGATTATGAGATGGAGAGGGGTGAGGGGCGGGGTCAGTGCGGGGGCGTGTCACCGGCCGATGATCCACAGCATGTTGAGTCCCGCGGGGCCTAGGTGCCCGCGCTGCAGCGCCGGGGGCTGCTCGCGCGTCGCCGCCACCAGGAACAGCAGCAGCGTGTGCAGCAGGGTGTTGCGGCCCGGGGACACCTTCACCGTGTCCTCGCCCAGCGCCAGCACGTAGTGCGGGGGGCGCGCGCGGGCGCGGTGGATGGCCAGCGCGCCCGCGTGGTGCGGCGGTGCGTCAGGCGCGGCCGTCACGTGGCGCGTGCTGAAGGGGCGTTGGCAGGGCGCGCCCGGCAGCGCCGAGTCCAGGTAGGCGCCCAGCAGTGCCAGCAGCAGCTCCGCGTCCGTGGGCTTGCCCGCCTCCCAGGCCGAGCCGTCGCCGCACCAGCGGTAGGCGCTCAGGCCCGCGCCGCCCGCTAGCTCGCGGATGCGCTGCACCACGTAGCACTGGTCGGGGAAGGCCTCCAGGTAGGGCAGCAGTGCGCCCGGCGAGGGCAGCTTCTGCAGGCGCTCCAGGCCCACGTGGCCGAGGCGCGCGTCGCCCAGCCCCAGGTGCTGCAGCGCCGCGTCCACGCGCTCCATCTCCGCCACGAGCAGCCGTACCACGGTGAGGTGCAGCCACACGCGCAGGTTCTGGTTCCACTGCGTGAGGCACCGGCCGGCCGCCACGCGCCGGCGGCCGCCTCGCCCGGATCCTCGCCGGAGCTCTCCTCCGGCGCGCCGCACGCCAGCTGGTAGGGCGCCGCCGGCAGCCGCGCCGGCGCCCAGCCGGCGCTCGGCCCACTCGCCGCCTCCGCCCGCCCGCTCACCTCGTGCTCCCTGCCACAATCCCCACCCTCATTAGAACCTCTCCCACCGGCGTCGTCGAGGTTCGTTCGTTTATACACAAACTAGCCGTCGCCCGCGTGCTAGTTTGGAACATACAGTACACGGACTAAGACTCAGACTAGCTATGATGACGCGCTGCGATTATCCCGTTTATTATTTTATTGAAACATATTTCACTGCTGCTCCGCTCCTTTAAACCGGAGCGTGATGTTATATAGCCTATAGCCTTCCTCGATAAATGCAATATTCAACACAAAAAGATTTTTTCAAATCGAAATAGTATCGAACGTAGTCTGAGGTTAGCGCGTTCAAATTGTAATGTTGTAATTTTTGTAGTGGCATTATTCCATTTTAGTTGGTTGAAATTTGCATAATATAGCGGCAACACTGGCTTTCTCCTGATTGGACGCTGGACCACGTGACTTGTGTGACAGCCACAAAGAGAATACAATACTAGACAGCCATTTTATACAAGCGAGCTACGCCCGCATCACATATTTATATTACAATTTAATTTATTGTAATTTATTTCGAAGTTTGGTAAGTTTTAGATAAAATGTTGTTGTGGTGGTGCGGGTTAGCGTATGTACTGTATAATTTGACAGTGGATTCTCGTTCCTTACAGGTTTGAGTTTGAACGCACACGTGTTGCGTCTGGAGTTGTCTCACTAAATTTAAACAGGAATCTTTGCCTGATCTGGCCAGGATTGGCTAGAGACCGACTTACACGATACGCATGCATGCTTTGCATCTGTTAGCCGGATTTAATCGGGTGAAGCTTGGATATTCGCCTCCGAAAGGTATGTACACATAATATGTACGACGTGGTAGGCGCTTAGATAATAACAGTGGCCATAATGCATGGAATAAGTCTTTAACTCCTGTTACAGGAGGCTTACGGTACTACCATACTACCTGGGTGAGAACCCAGCTTCCTTCTGCCTGGAGTAGGCAGAGACCGGAACAGAGATGGTGTCTGCCGGCTTGCAGGAGTGGCGTATTTCACCGGGAAAGTATCCTATAAAATCCCTTAACCTATTACCCTTAATTACCACAGTATCTTCATAAAGATACTCTATCGTTACCGACCAAGCGCACCAACCATATACCCTGTATTACTGAATAACATAGCACCTAGAATAGAGTCCTTGCCGAGGGGAACCCTCAGTTCCCCTATATTATCTTAGAAGGTTCTTGCAATAAAAATATAGTGGCTTAAATGAATACTATATTTCTATCCTTTGACATCCTAACATCAAAAATTATAAACATTACAAAACAAACAAACGAACTCTTTAGTCTTATAACATTAAGTAAATAGATAAATAATAAGATAACTATAGAAATCGAGTGGAACGAGATAGGAACCTGAGGTAGTCGGCCAACGAGCGTCTGTCGGCGATGAACTCGTCGGTGGCGCCGCTCGTGTCCACCCGCGGCGACACCGGGGACCGGCCCGGCGACGGCGGCGAGGAGGGCGGCGACGCGTCCGCCCCGCGCCACGCGCGCACCGGCGACAGCGTCAGCGCCGAGCACGAGTCGGGCGGCTCGGCGCGGGCGCGGGGGCAGCGGCGCCGGGCCGGGCACGCGGCCGCTGCGCGCCACGCGCACGCCGTGCTGCAGCACGTTGGCGCACAGCACGCACGCGCAGCACGCCTCGGCCCAGTGCAGCGCCGACGTGTAGCCCGCGCACTTGTAACTCCTGCACACACAACAACACAGTATGCCGAGTGAGAGCCTGTCGACTGTCGGCCGATGCCGCGACGGCGAGTTCAGAGACTGGCACTAATCAATCATGTGACGCCACGACTTGGAATGACACAGACACTAATGACGTCTGTCGTCTTCATCCCCGAAGGAGTAGACAGGGGCACTTACTTCGCCGGCTTACGTAATGGTAGTATTTTTGAGTGCTGTGTAAATGAACATTTTGTTCAATAAAAGTGAACAATGTTGATTCAAAGATATGTGATTCTGTAAACATACTCGTACTATTACCTCTAGAACGGCAACAAATCACATTTTTAGTATTTGTTGTTATACTCGTAGTAGCAACAGACAGAAATACATCATCTGTGAATCTTTTAACTTACTAACTATCACTGTTCATGAGAGACAGCCTGGATACAGACGGACGGATAGCAAAGTCTCTTAAGTCCCTTTGGGGTCGGAACCCTAAATAAACAAAGTAGGTTCATATCAGTTCATATCAGAGGAGTTGTGTCATGACAAAGGTAGAATAACACTGGTGTAAGGTGTCACGATACCATCTTATCTTTATATATATATAATTCTACTGTAGGTGTGTATGTCACTGAACTCCTAAACGGTACTTTTTTTTTAGCGGACCCGACAGACGTCCTGCAAAAAGAAAAAGAACCAATTTGTGAATCTAAACCATTCTCGAATCCCCTTGAACACAAAAAAATTCATCAACATCGGTCCAGCGGTTTAGGAGGAGTTCAGTAACATACACACGTACAGTAGAATTATATATTAAGGGGATTCTTCAACACACCTTCGCCGTTTGCCCGGCATGGGATGGTCCGCGTGCTGCCCTCACGGGCATAGTTGGTGTAGATTTGTCGCTGTCGGCTGTGGTAGAAGCCATGGCCGGCAGCCAGCAGTGTTGGCCCGCCGCGCCGTCGCCTCGTTCGCCAGCGAGGTGATGGTGGCGAAACGAGAGGCACTACGGGAACGGGAGCGTGCTGGTCTGACGCTCCCTCCCCGCCGTGCAGGTCGGGGTCGTCGCCGCGCAGAATTTTTGCGCGGCCCTGAGTAATTTGTCTGGCCGTGGGTGGTTGGTCGGGGGACCACCACCGTCCACAAAAGGCCATGTGGTGACAGGCACCCTTCCCGTGTTCCGGGGGGCGCCGGCCTATTCTTCCTTCTTCTTCTTCTATAGCTCGCCCGCCCTCTACCCCCTCTGCTTTCAGAGGGGCCCCTGAGGGCGGTGCACAGCATCTTTTATCTTTGCTTTCTTCTTTCGCTCTTCGGAGCTGGGGGGTGGGGGGGGGCTTGCAATGACCCCCCCAGAGTTGAGCCCTGCTTAAATGGGCGCCCCTAGCCGGGTCGCAGTGACTAAATCTCTGGCCTATCCTGCGGCCCGGTATGGGTGAGACGAAACACCGCGGTGGTTTAGTGGGTATTACGGTCCTATTTTAGACCGTCGAGTCCCACACACCACCCTGCTGCCCCTGCAGCGGGGTGATGGTGCTTAAATACATTCCCCGCGAAAACAAAAAAAAAAAAAAAACCTAACCTAACCAGTCGTATTTCGTCTCCCACGTGTATCGAATCATTTTCCACGTGTTCCGTACTTTAAAAAATCGTTTGAGTCGGTTTTTCTTGAGTTACAAAGCTGTGCAATACCTCAAAAGTTGCACATTCGCGAGGCGCATCCGTCGGTATATTGCTAGTGAAGGGAACAACACCCTGAAGAAAGTTATTTCAAAAATAGTGATTTTTTCGTTTGTGTAATTGTGTTTTTTGTGAATAACTCCCTGTGTATTGTGTGTTTCGTCATGGGAGAAGTGCCTCCGTGTGCGCCCCGGCTGCCCGCATCTGCTGGCACCTCTGCGTCGATCGTCGCGTGCGTGGTCTCTGAGATAAAAGAGAAACTTTCTCTTTCGTCTCGAGCCACGCCCACCCTAAATCTCGTCGTAGAGAGCTGCAAAAAAGCAGTATTAAAGAACTCATCACGTGCAGCACTTCTGTCGTGGCGGAATAATTTTAGGACTTATAGCAAGTGAATTATTTTTAATTAAAGACTTCAACTTTGACGCTTCACATCGCAGTTTTGGTGCACTTTTAGTAACTTTTTCAACTGCTATAAGTTGCGCGCTCGCCAGTTGAAGAGACTCTGCAAATCTGAACATTTTATGACAATTTTTTGTATGTGTAGTAATTAAAAAACTGTATTTTTTGGATTTTTTTAAATTTTTTTTGTCTCAATTCTGATATTTTTTGTGTATTTTAATATAGTTATATAGCCCCTCTTTTTACACGATTTTTAACATATTTTGTAAAATTTTATCTCAAGCCAACCCTGAGATACTCAATTTTTTATCTTTTTCTTTAATTAATCGGAAACTAATAGTAAATATCAAAATATTTCTTCAAAATTGTATTTAAATAGGGTAAGTCCATAAGACGAACCCAAGAGGCGGTCAGACGACTCTATGTAGAGTCGGTCCCGTTTTGTGGGATTTTTAGGATCTTAAATTTTTGGGGCATACAGTAAGACTGAGGAGACCTCCTGCCTCCTACTGGGTGGCACAAATACGACTTAGGTTAAGATTTTATATATTTTAGATAACTTTAAGTTAGTTTTAAGACTTTATAGCCCTTATTGGCCTAGGTTAAGACTCGTAGCTGTACTATTACCTTTTACGACCCAGGATATAGCATCCTGGTTGACTCCAGGTGATTCCAGGTGACTCCAGGTGACTCCAGGTCTCTACATAGAGCCAATTTATTTTGTTTTTATTTGCTTTTATTTTTGTTTATAACAAGATTAATACTTACTCACCTACAATAGACTAAAGTTGACCGAAGGGGGGGACACGCCTCAGATTAGGTGCTCCCTTCGTTTCTTCCACCGTACAGCAGACTATAACTGACCCTGAAAAAGAAAAACAATTAATACCGGGCATTCAGGTAACACACGCACACACACACACACTTGAACACACACATATACACATACACACACACACACACACACACACACACACACACACACACACACACACACACACACACACACATACATACATATACATACACGCACACGCGCACACATGCGCACACACACGCGCACACACACACACACACACACATACATACATACACGCACACACGCACACGCGCACACATACGCACACACACGCACACACTCTCACATACACACATACACCAGTCCGGGTCGAGCACACACTTTACGAACTCAACTACCCAGGGTACCCTTTACATACCCTGAGTAAACAGAATACACACACATACTCCTGGTACCTTTACATATCAGAAGGACAGCGCAATGAACCCTGTAAGAACTCCACCGGTCAAGGCGAAGCAGGGAGTAGTAGAGCCTATTACAACTCCAAAATCGACACCAAAAACGACACCTAAAACCGTTACCAAGGTGGCCGCCATTCGAAAGAGCTGGGAGAGTGCTGGCAGCAGTGCCACCAATACCTTGCTTCCGCGGAGAGCCGTCCGAATGGATATCGCGGACCCGGAAGCAAAAATCCCAAAAAATCCGGCCTTGGCACGAACTCCGCCAAAAACCAGAGTGAGGACGGCCAGAGCCAAGGCCGCTGCCACTGCGGCTGGCGTCACAAACACCAACACCATCACGACCGCAACCGCTACTACCGCGACTACCACCACCGCGGCCCCCACCATAACCACAACGGCGACTACCACCATTATCGCCGCCCCACTATCACCCCAACGCTCTCCGAGCAAGAACTTAACGGAGTATATACCACCAGAGCCGCCCGGCCCACATAACAGAATCGCCAGGCCGAGAAATTTGATGATCCACGGCAAAGCCTGCATCATGAAGTCGGGTAATATAAAAACAGAGTGGTAAGTGGGGAGCAATAGGGGCACTAGAGGCCCTCTATGACGTCGTTAAAGAGGGGGGGACAATATGAGGCCACCGAGATGGTGACCACAAAAGGTGAACAACCAAACGGCCAATCAGCGGAATATGAAAAACTTTTCAAACAGCTAAAAAAGATGGAAGACAGGCTAAAGGCTCAAATGGTAGATAACCAAAAAATATTAAAAGAGAATGATAGAAGAATAAGAGAAGGGAATGCAGTTATGGCGGAGATGAAAGAGAGATTAGAATGTATGGATATGCGTGAAAGAGAAAGAGTGACAGAGGAGCGAAAGACTTATGCGGGTGTAGTGGCGAGCCGGAAGGACCACCAGATTCCGGAGAGAACCGCACTGCACTCGGTGGTCATAACCTCAAAGGATGACCAGGAGACGGGAGAGCAAGTGATGGAGAGACTGAGGAAGGCTGCGAATGAAGATGAGGGATGGGTGAGGGTAGAGAAGGTGAGAAAGGCGAAGGATCAGAGAGTCATAATAGGGTACAGAACGGAAGAGGAGAGGAAGAAGGCAGCGAAGCGACTCGGCGAGTGGGAGAAGGGCCTCTGCGTCGAAGAGATAAAAAATAGAGATCCCCTGTTGGTATTGTACGGGGTCCTAAAGGTCCACAACGACGACCAGCTGTTAAAAACGATCAGGACCCGTAATCGTGAGATTTTTAGGGGACTCGATCAGGACCAAAATAGGATATCGGTGCAATACCGCAGGAACGCGCGCAACCCGTTGACGTGTCATGTGGTGCTTAGGGTCTCCCCGGCGGTGTGGTCCCGTGTCCTCAGCATAGGGAGATTGCACATTGATCTGCAGCCAGTTAGGGTTGCACATCAATCTCCTTTAGTGCAATGCTCCCTGTGCCTTGGGTACGGGCACAGTAGGAAATATTGTAAGGGCACTGAACCCACGTGCAGCCACTGCGGCGGCCTTCATTTGATTAAAAAGAATGTTGTACGTGACCTTAACGTTACTGATTATGAAAAAACACTTTATGATGGTGAAATTGTTCATAAAACAAATGTTTTATTTAAGTCAATAAAACATGAGCTATTTACATGTGCTGTAACAAAAATTGCGTTGTCTGGTGATGATGATAAAAGAGTAATTGCAAAAGATAAGATTTCAACTCGAGCATGGGGTCATACCAATATTTTTAATTTTTAAATTAGTAAATAAAAATGTTTATTTACTGTTTCTTTTAAGTACATGTTATAATGTTTGGAGTGATCTCCTATTGCACAAATATATGCTTGTATCAGGAAAATCCGCTCTTCTTACAGACCTTTTATAAGCTGCGTACCTTTTATAAGCTGCGTACCTTTTATAAGTTAGCATAAAATAAGCAAATAATATTCACATGTTATGTGCACTAAACACGAAGTTTTGTGATGTATATCATTTGAGATCCTACATGTAGTGTGAAAGTGACGTAACTAGCCCTGTGACATGATGTCTTGTGATCAGACCCGTTATATCGGACTAAGGTCTACTAATAACGGGACTGCTAGCTTATTGAATTTAACTAGACTTAACAAATTATAATTATTTTAATAAACTAAACTAAGTAAAACTGTAAAAAATAAAAATAAATAAAAATGTATTATTATATAGTTTTCAGTTTTTTAATTTAATATCCTATAGCATTTACAAAACTATCATCATGACGAACAAGTTTACGTTTTTCGCCATGTTAGAATTCTAGAATGTACAAATTCAAAGACATTAAAATGGTAAGTACGTTTTAGCTTATCGTAATTGTGATTCTACAAAATAGTTCCCTAATGAACATGCAAGGAGCTTCAGCGAACGTACGAACAGTGGGACAGCGTGCTCAAATGATATTAATGTGGAATATTCGTTTAGTTACGTTATTTCCCAATCCAAAGTGATATTGGGCATTCTGTCCCACCTTTATCTATCTTAAAAATGTGATCTTAACGTGTTCATGTTAACAAACATGCATCGGGTTAGTTTGCTGTACGAAAGCAATCATCTAGCAAGTGAAATTGGTTAACCATTGACGGAACGGTAGTGTATTGAACGGCATTAAAATGTGGAACGTTGGCTTAGGTAAATGATTTTACAAAGAGTTATTGGGCATTCTATCCCACCGTGACTGAGGTTATCGAAGATAACCGATGGAACTAAGGTGGGGTAGAATGGGTGGGCATTCTGTCCCACCTTTATCTATCTTAAAAATGTGATCTTAACGTGTTCATGTTAACAAACATGCATCGGGTTAGTTTGCTGTACGAAAGCAATCATCTAGCAAGTGAAATTGGTTAACCATTGACGGAACCTACCGTTCCGTCAATGGTTAATTTGTATTGAACGGCATTAAAATGTGGAACGTTGGCTTAGGTAAATGATTTTACAAAGAGTTATTGGGCATTCTATCCCACCGTGACTGAGGTTATCGAAGATAACCGATGGAACTAAGGTGGGGTAGAATGCCCAATAACTTGCTTAATCAAACCTTAGTTCATTATATAAATTAATAATAAATATAACTTAATATAGTAAGATATAGTTATTAGTTCATTATTAAGTTTTGATTATTTAAAGATTGCTCGGGCCATCCGTTCAGTCTCCCAGTTCTCAAGCCCTGCCTGGTCCACTCCTCTTTTGAATTCTGAGGTCCAGAGGGAGCAGGCCAGACAGGACCAGTGCCGAGTTCAGGGAGACCGTCCGGTAGGCCTTGCACAATTTCTGCGCAAAACCGCGTTGCACCATGTTCAGCTGCTTTTGAACGCCAAGCTTATTCGCCGTTGTGTCCCAAGCACTAGCGGCGTACAGTATCGTCGGCTCCACAGCGGCTACGTAGATGGTCCGGATCACCTCGGGGTGCAACCCCCAACTGATCCGGGCCATCCTCGCAAGCTTGTGGTAGATGCCGATCGCTTTTTTGCAAATGTTCTTTCGGTGAGTGTTGAAAGTGAGCTTGTGGTCGATGGTGAGTCCTTAGATTTTTATCTCTTCGGACAGGGAAATTTCCACCCCGCCCATGTGCAGGCGTGGGGCATCGAATTTTAAACGTCTTGTGATCAGCATTGCGCACGTTTTATGGGGCACAAACTTCAATTTATTCTCGATGCCCCACTCCCGCACATACCCGAGGGAGGCATTGGCCTGTCCTTCAATCTCTAAAGCTGAGTCACCGTCGAACACCAACACCACATTGTCCGCGAACGCTTGCACATACACACTCATTCTCTCCAGTCCATTCAACATTGGGTTTAATAGCAAGTTCCACAGCAAGGGACCTCCAATCGAGCCTTGGACGCAACCTTTGTCCGTAGAGCGGCTGCACTCCTCGCCCGCGTACCTTACCCTTACCTTCCTTTCGCTAAGGTAGCTACTGACTACCCGCCTCAAGTTTGTCGGGCACCCTTCCTCTGTCGTACTTTTATGACCGGCCACCAGGCGCTGTCAAAGGCACCCTCTATGTCCAAGGACACCATAGTGACTATCCTCTTTGCGTCGAGTTTAGTCACTATGTGCCCCATGAGGTCATAGAGGGCGTCTTCGGTGCTCTTCTGGGGCATAAAGCCGTACTGGCGAGGATTCATCCGCGGTAGAAGATGAAACTTGAGTCGGGCGACCAGCATCCTCTCGTACACCTTTCCCAAGACGGGCAACAGGCCAATTGGTCTGTACGACTTGGGAACTGTGTACGAGTCCTTGCTTGGCTTCTTCAGCACCACCACCACGGCTTCCTTCCATATCTTAGGAAAGTAGCCGTGCCGGAGGCACTGATTAAGCAGCTCCAGGAAGTATAAGGGGTCGGCCCTGACAGCGTGAGTGCAGATATCGGATGTAAATCCGTCCGCCCCCGGAGCTTTCTTGGGGTTAAACCTGTGAAGAGCATCGTGCATTTCTGCAAGTGTAAAAGGTCTCTAAAGGGAATCTATACTTATAATAAATCTGTAGAAGTGAAAATTCTGTACATTGAAAATATCAAATAAATAAATGGCAGGGGGTGTTACTAGACCGACGCCGAACCCAAAAATGGGATTAAACATTTTTTTGTCTGTCTGTCTGTTCAGGCATCACGCAATAACCACCGGTTCGATTACGATGAAACTTGGTATTACTTTTTATCTCGGAAAAGTATATACGAGGGTGGATTGAAAAGTAGTCGGCCTAACACTGATCCATTTAGTTCTAAAAATCAAATCTACCCAAATTATTTAGTTCAGATCAGACCTGTTAATTGTGTGAAGTTTGAAACGTGTGCGATAATTAGTTTATAATTTTATAAATTTATTAACAAAGCAATCTGACATCATTTCCGCAAATGGAGCAAATCGAGCAGCGTGCCGTCATTACCTCCATAAGAAGGGGCTGTCATCAAAAGCCATCCATGCTGATATGGTCAGTACATTAGGGGATTGCGCTCTTTCATATTCATCCGTCAAAAAATGGATAGCAGAATTCAAGCATGGTAGAGAGAGTGTGAAAGACGAACCCCGCTCTGGAAGGCCTTCGACGTCCACTACTGACGAAAATGTTAAAAAAATACTCGACTTAATTATGGGAGACCGGCAGATTGAAAATTAGAGAGATAGCCGAGATTATAGGCATCTCTTATGAACGTACTCAAAACATAATAGTCAACGTGTTGGGTTTCCACAAGGTGTCTGCGAGGTAGGTTCCGCGACTGTTTTCAGTTGAGCAAAAAAGGATGCGATTGACTATTGCAAGTGTTCCCGGGGCCTATAGGCTTTTAGGCTTAAAATTAAGCCTATTAGTTCTTTTTGATGGGCATGATAGAATAGTAGGCTTTCAAAAGGCTACTCACTTTAAAAAGCTTATAGGTTTAAAAAAAGCCTATAGGTTTAAAAAAGCCTATAGGTTTAAAAAAAGCCTATAGCCTAAAGCGACTAAAGTCTTTTTCAAGGAGTAGGCTTATTATAGCCATTATTCAGATCATGACTTAGTATGAATTAAACAAGATTTATTTTTGTATTGTGTTTATTTTTATTTATTTTCAAATTTAATGAAAACGAATATTATTTGAAATTGGAAATACTTGTTATATATTATTTCCAAAATAATTTAGCCATGATGACAGGCTCATTGAAGATCTTATGTTTATCACCCAGACGATTTTTAAAACGCTTTTATTAGCTTAACTTGTATGTATATTTGTAACCAACTCTTTTGGGTTCGATTTCGCCCTACATACTTTGAATATGAGATTTAATTTAAACTTTGCACACCTGTCAAATACCGATAATAATGCAATAATTCGATTGAAAATTAAAAAAAAAAAAAACTAAAAAATGAAAAATAAATAATAGTTTAAAAAAACACGCTTTTATAGAAAATCCTACTAAAAAGTAGAAAATAAATTTTACTTATTAAAATCACTATGCACCTCACGCTTTTTTACAATAATATACATTTATTTCTTATTTACACTATTCTTAATTCAAACTTATTAAAATTTATTTTCTACTTTTTAGTTGGATTCTCTATAAAAGCGTGTTTTTTTAAACTATTATTTTTAATAATTAAATTTCCTGCCTTAGAGAGTGATTGTTCGCTGGGGACACGTGTGGTAGGTATTGATAAAATATCAAACGCCATAGATTGTAAATGTGGTAAATTTTTTCCTTGAGTTTTCCACCATGATATAACATCTGTATCCTGTCTCGATCGGATATGATAAACGCGCTTACTTGCCTCATCCGATGTACGGTTAACACTAAAACGCCTAAAGGCCTCCGGAACACTGGTGCAATTTGCACGCGACTGTTTGGAGTTATTTGAAGCTGATGAATGTGATTTTTTGAATCGTTTTGTTACTATGGACGAAACATGGGTTCATTACTGTACACCGGAAACAAAACAACAATCAAAACAGTGGAAAAGACCTGGTTCACCACCCCCCAAAAAGGCTAAGTCGATTTTGTCGGCAAGTAAGGTGATGGCTTCAGTATTCTGGGACTCGAAGGGTGTGATTATGGTTGATTATCTTGAAAGGGGTCAGACTATAAACTCTGATTATTACTACAGCTTACTACGTCATTTGCGAGAGGAAATAAAAGAAAAACGTCCAGGAATGATCAGAAGAAACGTCCTGTTTCATCAAGATAACGCTCGTGTTCACACGTCTGTCCAATCAATGGCAGAAATTCACAACTGTGGCCCTGAACTGTTACCGCATCCACCTTATTCACCTGATCTGGCACCGTCAGACTTTTTTCTGTTCCCTAACCTAAAAAAGCACTTGGGAGGTCAAAGATTTATGTCAAAGGACGAGGTCAAAGCAGCAGTAGACGCATATTTTGACTCTAAGGAAGAATCATTTTTTTTCAACGGGCTAAATGCTTGGAAGGGAAGATGGCAAAAGTGCATTGAACTTGATGGTGATTACGTTGAAAAATAAAAATATATTTCATTTATTATGTATTTATTTTCTTGGTTAGGCCGATTACTTTTCAATCCACCCTCGTACAATAAAAAACAAACTTAATTTTGCGGTTCGATCCCTACACCCCATTACTGTACCAGCCGCAAATAATAAGTTTGTTGTGTAGGTTACATCACCCGCAGTGGAGTTCGCTAAGGGGCGCTGCACACGGCTAAGATATATACTATAATATTTTATCGCTGGCCTGGGAGCGAAGGAAAAACCTAGAATGGTCCAGCCCTAACACAACCCGGGGTGTCGTAAAAGTCGACTGAGGGAGATGACCCGATGCATCATAACCAGTACTGCAGGGCACCCATCAGGCGGGGGACAAACCGCCCACAATAGTTTTCCCAAGGAGCAACAGCTAGTGCCTAATAAGTACTTATAATTGGCAGTAACTATTTACAGAAGCGTTCGATTTTGACTCTCGTTATTGCATGATCATTATATTAAAATTATTCTGCCTCTAAAGATCTAGGTGGGTCAACTAAGCTGGTAAGTACAACAATAGATCTATCATAATAGATATTATGTATATCTATCCATTGAATAGATACTTCGGGCGAGATTGGGCTCAAGGCGATCAGGATGTTGGCAATCGGCAGGAAACCGTCTATTTGCAGTACTCATAGCTTCTTTACTGTAACCCCAATCTTAAGGAAATGAACCCATTCTTGTCCGATAGCAACATAAAATATATTATTATGTAAATCATGCGAAATGTAGGGAACCTTCAAGGAAATTAATTAACCGACCGACCGACAGTTTTTTGGTAGATAAGTACCTATGGAACATCGGTCTGTCGAAATAAGTTGGTAGAGTGGATATTGATTTTCTAGTTAATGTGGGTGTAAATGGGTGTAAATGCACCTCTGCCTACCCCTTTCTGATAATGAGCATGCATGCTAAATAGGTACCTACCTAGGTACTAACTGAAAAGTTGTTCATATTCGATTATCAATTCAATAGGAATTAGTGCAGACAGAATAGATAGGTAGGCTCGCGCCAGTGAGTGTTACGATTTCCCAGACATTCATTTCAATAACAATGAATATAGTACCTACGTAAGAGCGAGCGGCTGATGCCCTTTTCCATGTTCCTCATTCATCGTGTTGTATTTCCCTAATGACAAATATCGTAGACTGGTCAATCAATTAGTCATTGAATCGTGTAGCGCATGCCCAAGAGTTCTCGTTCGACGCCTGTGTACCTACCTATTACCTATCCTATGTGACATCGACTTAAGAAGACGGTTAATCCGACTTGGTACCTACTTAACTCCAAAATGACCTAACTAATATTATGATACTCCTCATAATATTAGGTACATAACCTAATATTATGAGGAGTATCATATCTGAGGGAGCAAAGCGACCTTTCGTCTGTACACATCTCTATATCTAAGGGTTCTGTGAGATCATGTTTGCGGCCGTATTTATCAACCGATTTTCATGAAACTTTACACACACACTCCTTGCTTACAATTAATAACATGTGAATGATATTTTTATAATACAGGTAATACAGAAAATGAAAAAGAAATTTTCTAAACAAAGCTCCCGACGTCTACGGTTCACAGAACCACTAGTAATATTAGGTACAATATACCTATACGTAGGCGATAGTAATAAAATTAATAAATAAATATTTTGGACATTCTCACACAACGTCATCTAGCCCAAACTAAGCTATAAGCTTGGGCTATGGGATCTAGACAACTGATAAACATACTTAAATATTTCTAAATACATACATAATATATGTATGTATATGTATAGGGGGTGTACTAAGCCAAATCGAATGCCAAATAATCGAATATCAATTGATCGACCACTAAAAATCGAACATCCAAATACTCGAACGTTCAAGAAAACGAATGGTTTATAAATCGAACATTCAATATATCGTACACTCAATACATCGAGTATTCAAAATATCGAATGTTTGTTTGATCGAGCGTTCAACGCATCGCATATTCATTCTATCGAAATATCAATATAGGTACTGAATACTTTTTATATAGAATACGATTATTTGGCATTCGATTTGGCATAGTACACCCTTTTTTAATTACTTTACTTAATTTACTTGTTGCCTAATTTTAATTATTATTTTATATAATCTTTCTGCTTATATCTTATAATTTTTACTTATATCAAATATAATTACTGAAATTACAGATTGATTATTGATTACAAAAGAACAGACTATATTTTTATCACAATTTTTTTGTTTTAATTGCTATGATTTTAACTAATATCTAGGTACTTATCATTTGTAGCAAATAATACTTCAGTAGTGTCTAAATAATACACGAAAGTGTGATTATTTTTCTCCATCATTCCTTGTCCTAGTAGAGTGTACGATATATTGAATGTTCGATTTATTAACCATTCGATTTCATGACCGTTCGAGTATTTGGATGTTTGATTTATAGTGGTCGATCAATTGATATTCGATTATTTGGCATTCGATTTGGCATATTACACCCTTTTTTAATTACTTTACTTAATTTACTATTTGCCTAATTTTAATTATTATTTTGTATAATATTTCTGCTTATATCTTATAATTTTTACTTATATCAAATATAATTACTGAAATTACAGATTGATTATTGATTACAAAAGAACAGACTATATTTTTATCACAATTTTTTTGTTTTAATTGCTATGATTTTAACTAATATCTAGGTACTTATCATTTGTAGCAAATAATACTTCAGTAGTGTCTAAATAATACACGAAAGTGTGATTATTTTTCTCCATCATTCCTTGTCCTAGTAGAGTGTACGATATATTGAATGTTCGATTTATTAACCATTCAATTTCATGAACGTTCGAGTATTTGGATGTTTGATTTATAGTGGTCGATCAATTGATATTCGATTATTTGGCATTCGATTTGGCATATTACACCCTTTTTTAATTACTTTACTTAATTTACTTGTTGCCTAATTTTAATTATTATTTTGTATAATCTTTCTGCTTATATCTTATAATTTTTACTTATATCAAATATAATTACTGAAATTACAGATTGATTATTGATTACAAAAGAACAGACTATATTTTTATCACAATTTTTTTGTTTTAATTGCTATGATTTTAACTAATATCTAGGTACTTATCATTTGTAGCAAATAATACTTCAGTAGTGTCTAAATAATACACGAAAGTGTGATTATTTTTCTCCATCATTCCTTGTCCTAGTAGAGTGTACGATATATTGAATGTTCGATTTATTAACCATTCGATTTCATGAACGTTCGAGTATTTGGATGTTTGATTTATAGTGGTCGATCAATTGATATTCGATTATTTGGCATTCGATTTGGCATATTACACCCTGTATAGGTACATAGAAAACACCCAAACTCCTTTTTGCGGTGCAGCGCTGCACCGCAAAAAGGAGTTTAAAAAACTGCATTTTACACGCGGTGCAGCGGTGCACAACCTCGCACAGCGTCCTCCTGTGATGACAAGCACTCCGTTTGTCCCCTACACCGCGAATAATGCCGTACGGTGGTGCATCGTACCGCAAACGGACCCAAAACGCCCGTACAAAACGAAGGATTTTTAATTAGCAGTTAAATACTTACCTGTTTGTACAAGCTATTACTCGTATCTACTTTCAGCTGTCCCGATGTCCGTGTGTAATCAGATCTTGCAAGTTAAATTTGACACACTTCCCGGTTTCCGATTGAACTTAAAACTTGCCTGTGTTAGATTTATGGATGGTATATATAGCTGGGGTTATGATAATATATGTATAGAAATATATATAATGTTAGACTTATGTCCTATTACGTGGTATTTACGGTAACATAAAATCTAACAGTATTTTTTAACGTGGGTAGTTTAATAAAACTTAAGACAACTACAATTACTTATATGTGTTTTTATTTACAATATACATACATTTATTTGCTTATGTGTGTTTATTTACAAGTTACTAGTTGACTTCATGTCACCTCATAAATAAAGTATTATTTATGATTATCAACATCTAAACCTTCCTAAAACTACCACAACATTTTTAGGTCAAGATCAGCCAAATCGGTCCAGCCACTCTCGAGCTTCAGTGAGACACTGAATCTCGATTCATTGGTATAGATCTCATACTACGAGTATGTTATGATATCTATATCATAACATACTCGTAGTATGAGATCCTACTTAGGTACCTGACATCTATGTCAGGTACCTAAGTAGGATATTAAATTAAAGAAGTAGCCTGGTTTTAATAAAATGTTTATTTATAACCTTCACTATATTTTAACTTCTACATGTACTGTCAGATTCGCAAAGCAACAGTAGGACCTGAGAAAGAATCTGACAAGATAAGCATGCTATTATTATTTAACAATAAGCATGCTATTTTCAAGTATGCTACTGAATGCATGCTAAAAGCAAACACTACAACACACATGCTATTTTGTATAAGTATTTTCTAGCGTGCTTCTGTCAGTTCAAACAAAACTAGCGAACACCTGCGGTTTCACCCGCGCGAATAGTTATGTGGTTCTCAATTCCCATGGAAAGATTATTTACATTAAGATAAAGTAGTTATACGAGTATAATTAGTGCGGTACAATATAAATTACACAATACAATATAAATTATATAATTAGTGCGGTACAATACAAAACTCATTTCATGTTACCTCATCTGTTTGACGTGTTGACTCTCAAAAATTGAGCGCTATAAAGAAACTAGCATGTGTAACCGTACCATTATACTACGAAGTCGGCCGAGTAGTGTAGAGAGGTACTTCATGAACGCACTTCGTGCAACTTCGGGCCCTTTGACTCGGGCGCAAAAACCGACAACAAATGGAAGTCACCCGCGGCGAGGTGAAGTTTGACGAGGTAAGCCGAAGTGCATCTCTACACTATCCTATTCGTCTAACTTCGTTCAACTTCGCGGGTAGTGTAAAGGGGGTGTTACAAGTGTACTTACTTATTAATTTTACTATGCACTAATTATCAAAGTATGTTCTATTATTTTTATGGCAACTACCTACAATCAGTGTAATATTCAGCACTTAACAAGTTACTTAACAGTTAAATAACGATGATTAACTAAATATAATTGGT
The DNA here is from genome assembly GCA_963556515.1 of Nudaria mundana. Taxonomy (NCBI): domain Eukaryota; kingdom Metazoa; phylum Arthropoda; class Insecta; order Lepidoptera; family Erebidae; genus Nudaria; species Nudaria mundana. The sequence goes on along the minus strand of OY748286.1, from coordinate 37,660,562 downwards.
TCTATACATACCAGAAGTGGCATGAAACCTACTACTAATACTATTTTATAATAATATTATAGTTATAGATTATACAATTGTCTACAACAATTCTTTAAGTTACTGAGCCAACATAAATAGCGTATACATATTGTTTCATGGGTCATGGAACCAACTTACAGCGTAGGTATACAATACGTTAAATGTAACCAGATAGATATTACCATTTCCACGAGAGCTAAGGGTACCCTCCAGGAGCCCCTCGTGGGTCTGCTGGCGACCCTGCGGTGTAACCCATGGGGGGTGACCAACCACTACATAATCATAAGCATATCTATTACCCGCGTATGAACGTCGCATGACAATGCAATATTATGATGATAAAAGCTTGATTGAAAACAATATTTATAAAATTTTGTTCATTAGCTGACGCGTGAATGAGTTGACCTTAGCGGCCCTGCTCGACGTGAATAGTGTAGTAGGAGGAGGAGGAACCTACTTAGTCTCGATCCCACGGGAACTTCTCATCGGTATCAACTGTTGGCAAAAATCTGTCTAGGTTTGATATTAATTATCTCCATACCAAGACTCTAGAAGGCCGCTCTACCAATCAATTTTATAACAGGTTCCTACGATATGCTGATACGTAGGTAGGTACATTTCATACGTGCAATCCGCGGCCCTCTGTATGAGGTCTTAAGGAAAATAAAGTCTAAAGCATCAGGTAGGTACATATACCTACTACTCGTATTACCCATACACAATTCCTGGCTTAAATGAAGTTAAATGATAGGACATTGTTCCTAAAATAATGAACGGATTTCCTCAAAGTCCAAAATCGCCAAAATATAAGGAAAACTTTTTGGAATTCTTAGTTAGTAAATATAATCATACTGCCGGGCGCCACTGGAAATACCATCTAGACCTTCTAGTGCGTACCAGAGACGCCGAGACGCCCGGCAACAAGCTGGCAACTAATTTTCACAATAATATATTGTGTTTCTGAGGCGTGAAATCCGAAATTCGTAGTTAGCAAGTGGCTACAGAATTATTCAAAACTAGCTGTTGCCCGCAGCTCCGCCTGCTTGTTACTTTAGATCTACATAACTTTTTAATTTATGAACCGATTGAAAACCAAACCTTAAATGTTAAGTTGAATAAACCACAACGCATTGTGATAGTCCATTGGATTGTATGGCGATCGATATTGTATTATAGTATCTTATAGTATAGTTATAGTATCTTAGCCGTGTGCAGCGCCCCTTAGTGAACTCTACTGCGGGTGAAGTGACATACGACAAACTTATTATTTGCGGTTGGTACAGTAATGAGGTCTAGGGATCGAACCGCAAAATTAAGTTTGTTTTTTTATTGTATATACTTTTCCAGGATTAAAAGTACCCAGTAGGTGCCCAGGATATTAAAGAATGATTATACCAAGTTTCATCGTAATCGAACCGGTAGTTATTGCGTGAGGTCTGAACAAACAGACAGACAGACAAAATTTTTTTAATCACATTTTTTCGTTCTGTATCGGTCTAGTAACACCCCCTGCCATTTATTTTTTTGATATTTTCAATGTACAGAATTTTCACTTCTACAGATTTATTATAAGTATACTTAGATGTGACAAATGGTGTATATAGTGTATTTAGGCACAGAATAGAGAATAGTACTTACCTTTAACTAATTACAACATTATGTTAATCTGACACGTTGATTTTAATAGACTAGCTTTGCCTGCAGTTTCACGCGCGTTTAGGTATTATTGCTGCAGTTATTGCCTTGCCTTTTTCAAAAACCTTATTTTATCAAACCTGTGACTAGATTAATTATAATATTTACTACTACATATTATAGTTAGAGTCCAGATGGCGTTGTTTTACTGTCTCCTAACATCATTCCTAAATTTATTTCATTGTTAATTCTTACAAAACGTTTTCAATGGAAACTTTTACCTGTTGCTCTACTTATCTGCTGACACGTACCTACCAAATAATTCTCCTCTAAATACCTTTATTACCGAGGAGTTAAAGTAGGTAACTGTAGTAAATGTTCCACGTAAGACATTATAGTGATTTTCCAATAGCTGCTTAGTGACTAATGTCAATGGTCGCAATTATAGAATCATTATTTATTTCACTGGCGAGTTATGGGATGGGGACGCCATTTGCAGTGTCACTGGCCTCCTCTGAAAATCAGCGCTGATCAACGTGGCACTGCCTACGTCAGCATTAAGCTGAGAGGAGATCAATTTCCACGCAGATGTGGCGTGCACTGGCACGCACTTGAACATTTTCTTGTGTATACTTTTACTCTTGTCTCTTGTTTTATTGTAGGTAGGTATAGCTTGTTAACGGTACTTCTGTGATGGAAATAAACGTATTTTCTTTATATCTTTCAATTATCTACCTACTCTATCAAATCCAAAGTTTGGCGACTAGAAGCCTTTACCTATATGGACACCTACTTATGTACTGACATTTTTATTAGAAGATTCTCATTCATTTATCTAACAGAACATTACCTATCCTCCGGGATTAATATTCCTAATGGCGGTAAAAGTACTTATGGTGTTACCAAAACTTCAGTATTAAATATTATCACATCTATCGCATTGATTTTATTGAATTCTCAGATACCTACTGAGAAGAGCGTAAGTACCTACTTACCTACATATTTTTTCTGGGGTGTGTGGCTTCATCGTTCATTGTTTATTTTGCACATGTCAAGGCTTGATACTTCCCGGCACAGAATAACTAGATACTCCGAAGTAATTCCCGGTGTGAGACAAGGAAACGTTGTGCGGTAAGTATTGCCAGTGAGCGTTTGGTCCTCGGTTTTTGCCGAGCGCCAGAGGCAACCCAAAAACTAACCAACCATGCCATAGTAAAACTATGACCATGCGCTCGCCAAAAACCCAAGTCCTTAATACCCACCAGTTGTCATCATCATTTTCAATTAGCCTAGTGTTAAATAATGGACTGTGTGAGACAAAATCAATAACTGTGTTTGTTTTGTTACAATATTATACTTAATCGCAAAAACGAGGGTGCCGGGTGTTCGGGGTGTTGTTCGATCCCGCATTCGTGCCTAACAAGGGGAAAGCCTTAAAACCTGCCTAAGACGTTCTGACACCTCACCAGGCTCCGCTGCGGTAAACATTTGTTTGTGACAAACAAACAACTACTATGTAGCGGTTACTAATTATGTAGTGATATGTCACCCTAAAGCGACAAGGTAAATTAATCCAGTCAATTTGATTTATTGACTTGTATCCTTATGACAAAAAAATATATAAAACAAATTAGGTTGACATTTATGTCGTACTTTGAAAAAAATAATTAATCCTATTGGTATAGTAATTCAGTATTGAGTATTATAGTGCAATGTTTACTGTCTTGAATACAACACAAAGGTCAAGAGGACTCGTACGTGTGTAGTCAAAGTGATGATCAGAATCCTTCCCATAACTCGTGGTGCTATTTTCAGCTTCAAACTTAGTCATCGGAATACAGATTTCGATTATGCATTGGTTTTCTATATCTTACCCAGCTAGTAACTACTCCTATCCATTATCACCAAGTACTTCCGATCAGTAAATGCTCCCGAAAGGTAGAGAAATATTGATTTAGTTTCAAGTTTAATTATGTGTGGGCAGTAAGTTTATATTTATTAGTTAGTTTCGTGCTGCATTCAATGTCCGTGTGGAATGCTTTGTTACTTTTATGAATGGTGTAAGTAGGTATGTACTATCCTACTAAGGAATGTCAATAAAGACCACATTTTAACAGCTGCATGTTATTTTCTATCTCTTGTTCGGCATAACAAAAAACAAAGCATTGTTCTGCTTTGTAGGACAGAAGTTTTTATGAAATACTCAAGTAATCTATATAAATACCTAATTAACTATGTATTTACTGCATTAATATTATTTAATATCGAACGAGTAGGTTACTCTTGCACACGCATTCATACCACTATCTTAATCTTTTAGAAGACGCAAACAAAACAATGGGCAAGGCCTTAAGAAGTACAATATTTATATAATTTAGTTGTACCCACCCTTCCAGTTAAAACCTCCACCTCTAATAGAACCAGTGTATTTGATATAAGTATTTTCCTGACTATTTCTTCAGTGTTGTGGTTGTGGAAATGTGGACCAATAATATAAGACATTAATATAGCTACTTAGATACTATAGAGCCCGCCCAAGCGTAGTGTAGTGGCAGAGACTTAATATTAGGTAAACTCAAATAGGATACAAAACTCTCTATGTAAAATTTAATAATGGTTTTCTCGTCAGCCTACAATTTCAAATTTTTTCCAAAATTGTCCTGAACCTAGATACCTACTAAAAATCTACCTTTACATGAGGAAACGAAAAGACAAAACCGAAGTAGGTCCTATCTACTAAGGTAACCACTTACATTATGTACTTCTTTTGATAGTTTACTAGCCTTTAGGTACTACGAGTACTTGTAAAAGCTAGTAAACTATCAATAAAACTGTTTTCCTCAATAAAAGTTAAAAAGCCGGCTTCTAAAACCCGAGGAGGCGTCGAATGTCATGCATACTATAGGTAGCTAGTTCTTGACCGTGGGTACACTCGGTCATGGTTCAGGTTTTCTTTGTTGCTAAGTATCATAATGTTACCAAAATAATGGTGAAGGCAAGGGTATCTACCGTCATATTTGTACAGCAATAAATAACCATTATCCATTTGAATTACTATGCAAATGCGGAAATAAGCCGTAAACGTTTAATAATAGAAATCATCGAACATTATAAAATCTGGTATTAAAACAGAACCTACGTGCTTTGCATTCGGAGGGGTTTTAAGCAGTGAAGTCAGCGATAAGTCCTTGGCACGTGGTAGTGGTCAAGCTGGGCCCTGCAATACTGCAGTGCTCGCTCTATCATAGAGGCAGGTTGGTTGACGCAGGGTGCAGCCTGTGGGCGCACGCGCATGCCGACTGTGACGTCAGGAGCGCTTGCGCGTTTATAATAGCGTCCGAGCGAAACCGCGCGCTCATTCTCTCGTGTGCGCGCATGCCGCGCAACTCGCGTCACCTGGACCACGAATAGTGCGAAAGCGCGCGAATTTTCGAAATAACAAGTTTTTATTTTTGTTTGACCTGACTGTTTTGTGACAAAATGCCGAAGAATATTTTAGCCGAGATGGGGTCCCAAGTGGGCCTCACCCCACGCAACGCGCAGGTCAAGAAAGTAAGTACTAGAAATAATTTACACAAATATTTACGTACTTGATGAAAATAAATGCGAATATTATAGTTATTAGTGCGCTGTGTGTACTAATCGTCTTTAGACTAATAAAAAGCAAAAATGGATAGATAGAGTTATTTGAGACGAATGGCTCGCCGAAGCTCACGGACGTACCAAAATAAATTGTATTCACACGTCCGCGTCAGTGGTCCAATGTCAATACCGCATACTTATAGCCTCGAAGTTTCGCACCACTATGTACAAGACAACGCTTTTGTTGAGCTCTACCAGGACAGCGCATGTCCCCATCTCCCCATCTCCACAGGCCGCGGTACCATTATAATACTTGGACCTACCTATTTTTACATTTTTGGAAATGTGATGTCCAAGAATCCACTCTTCTAGTGCAATACAAATAATCAGGGCACTTGCACGGTTTAGCGTACATTTCATGAAATGATATTATTAATATTTTCGATAAGTAATGTGCGCTTACTAACTTCATTACATGGCAAATTAACAAACTGAATTATTTACCTCCAAATGCGATATGTGTTTTATCTATCGTCAAAAATCGAATATAATTAACGAAGCTTATAGTGAATGCTTATATCGAAGTAGTTACGTAGGGAATTGGAATTAAAGCGCTACCAGTGATGGGATTAAAGCAATAAAAAGTTGGCACTTCGCCAGTAAGCGGGTATTTTTCAATTCTGTATGAGACCTGCCTGTATCCTATGTTTATTATGAAATACTTTTAGTTGTAATTACATGGAAATAGCAAGTCCAAGCAAGGCCAATGCATGTTTGTTTGTATGGCAGCGATAATGAAGTCGCCCAGTAGCTTGATTGGACTGTATGGAACTGCCCCTTCTCCTGGGGTAATGCAACCTCTCCAATTAATTGGAACTTACACGATTAATCATATAGACGTCTAGGCACGTCGACGTATAACCAGTGTACCTATGTTATGAGTTTGCTTAAACTGTTCCTAAAATATTTACATAGAAATTATAAATCACACAACTTATATGTCATCGGCAGGACTCGAACCCACGAACCCCACCACACATTAAACGATTGGATTGGATGATGTCGGTATTGGTCATCGTAGCTCAATGGTCAACATTTCAGTTTGTGATTTATTATTTCATTTATTTCAATTAAATATGTAATACTTTTGCCTTTCCAGGAGGAACGTTCTACCAACTCCTCCTGGAAAGGGCAAAGTAGGGTTTAAGTCCAGCGCAATGCTATAGTTTTTGTGATTCTTATTAAGTACCTATCTAAATATTTTAAATATAAAAAAACTGTATCGCTACGCGATGACAAAAAGTGAACAAACAACAATTATGAATCATACCTAGGTATATACGGTCGGCATTTTGATTCTCAGCTTACAAATCTCAAATTAATACAATAGGCATTTTTTTTTCTAATGCAAATATTAACTAAACACTTTATTATACTTATCGAAAACTACAAAAAAAATTACAGTTATAATTAAAGCAATTAAAATCTACATATATTATAGGCATAGCCTGTCACGCAAATCATCGAATATTATCTGACATTTAAAACAGAACCTACATCCTGCCCATTCGAGGGTCTACTCGTATGAAGTCAGCGACAAGCCAAGCCATAGTTGGGTTCAACTTTAAAATCACTTACAATACCTTGTTAATTAGATTTCCGAACATATATTTAATAGCAGACCTCATTGCAATCAGGCCGAAAAGGTAGGCTGTTGATGTCCCGCATATTCGCTAATTGTATGACCTGATTAAACTTCACAAGGTGGCAGCACTTCTTATCGTTAGAATGTCACTGAGGTGCAAGATCTGTTCCGGTCGGTTGCCCAAATGGTTCGACATCACGACCATTCACGGCACATTAGATCATGTTTTTATTATTAAATTGCCTGGGACATTCCCAGGCAATTTCAAAAACAGGTAGATTACTGGGTCTTTTAGACCACATTTAGCACAATTGCATTGATACTTAGAAGAAGGGGGACGTGCGAGTAGATGTTACATGATATAATGTCGCGGACGTCCACTTGTTGGTATTTTAGAATGAATCTAGCCTTGCTTTAGACAGAATATTGTATAACAGTTTATCTCTGCTAGAGTAGCCAGAGACTAGAAGTTGAAGCGTGTCAAGGTCGATCACTACAAGATGAACTAGATTTTGTGACTTCAATCCATACATTTACTTTAATTATGATAACTTACTAGCACTTATCGTTTAAGCTTCCATATAAACGTGATACCCTGATAATACATATACCGCATCTCATACATCTAACTCCCTTAGATGTATGATATGATGGAGCTAATGGAGAAAGCACTAGCATTCTAGATGCTGCTTAACCATCGAGGCATCTTGAATAATCAGAAGGTATTTGACATTGAACGCCTGTAAAGAAATAGATACCTATCGGCTGTTGCACCCTGATTTATAGTATTTTTATTTATTTACTAGGCTCACATCACACAATATAATAGGTACATACTTAATTGAATTGTGATTAAAATTAAAATCCTGAACTGGCTTGCATAATTAATAATAGATGCAGGTACATATTATATAGGCATGTTAGTAGTGTGTTTGAAACCGTCACTAGTCTTCCTATTCGAAAACTTCATTTTCTTTTAAATTAGTTCCTGACACCAAGCTTGGTAAACTAAGGAATAGAAGCAGAGGTGTACCACTAAATTATAATAAGTAATTATGTAGGTAGGTACACACTGCATACACTATGCATTAATATTTTAATATCTACATAAATAAACAAATATATTGCGTTAAGTGCATAAATAATTAAATACTTATTACTAAGCCTTATTTGTCAATTGTATACAGCGATTGAATAACTACTAATGGAAATACGATAATTTTGGCTGTAGAGTCGTGGAAATGTAACGTCACAAAATAAATTACTGATTTAAACAAATAAGTACATAGTGTAGAAGATTCAAAAGTAGGTAAGCAGAGTTAGTACTTAGCATTGGAATTGTATACCTACAGGGTAAGTGAATAAATGTGAGGTCTGACGATTTCGAAGTTTAAGAGTTACATTAAGAGCCACGATCTAGTACTTACCTAACTTACACGCTCCACACTGCAATTGAATATGCAATTTTGAAAAGGGTACATGTCTAAGTTTAAAAATCCTCAGCGTCATTGCGCGGTGGGAGGTTCCCAGACAGACCCCTGGCTGAGTTAAGTAAAGTAAGATATAAGTCTATCTACTATTAAGTACCTTTTGCCGAATTTCATATTTTGAAGAGTTTACCTACGTTCATTATGATGTAGGTAGATAAACTCACACGACTTGATTATAATACCTATATATTTCAAAAACAAGGTAAGGCAAACTGTCATGTAAATTTGAATAACTTTAAAATACAGGTAGGTACGAGTACATAGGTATGGATTTGATGAAATCGGATATATATGTAATTTTCATTCCTAACAATGCGCGATTCAATATAGATTACGTCCACCGTAAAACTAAAATAAATAACCACATTATTAAAACCATTATAAAATAAAACCATAGGAGTTTCTTATTTTTCAATCATCGCATCACCATCAGGTTCAAGTGTACCATAAAATATTACCTATCATGAATTTTATGGCACATGGGTAATTAAGTGCATTATTAAGTTATAGTTTGAATAGATTAGTTAAATACCTATAGGTGTGCTCTTAATCCAACCTCTAATATTACCTATAGGTATAATTAAGTACCTACCTACTTAAAACTGTAGAGTTTGTTTCGTCTCGTTAACGTGATAATCTCAGGAACTTACTACATAGGTACAGTACTATTATTATTTATATAGATAAGTATTCTACTGTGGTACATGTTCGAATGTTGAACATCTTTTTTGTCAAATATTTCATTTAGGTGTAGTTTAGGTACCTATAGAGTATAGAGGAAGGCTACAATAACATCTCGCTACGTCTAATGCCTACGAGCTTAGGGTAATGAAAAACGTAGATGAAACCGCAGGCACAGCTAGTTAGGGTTCCGTACCCAAACGGGAACCCGATAACTGACACTTCGCTGTTCGTCTGTCTGTCTTGGGTTGTATCTCATGAACCGTGATGGTTAGAAAGTTGAAATTTTTAACAACTAAAAAACAGAATATATAAATATTTAAGTGGGCTCTCATACAACAATCGTGGTTTTTTTTTATGTTTGTTGTACGGATCCCTATGTGCGCGAGTCCGACTCGCACTTGGCCGGTTTTTTTTAATATATCTAGGTAATTTCGAGACTACCTCGTTAGAATCGCATGTCTCTCACCTACCTAGTTATTTCTTCCTTTAAAGAGAGATTCACACAATATTTAGCGGTGACACAGAAGAGGAAGTAATCTGTGACGCTGAGCTCAGCCATTTGATATTAAAATAATCATAAATGTATCAAGTCTCGTAGTGCAACATTCCTGCCGATATTGAGTACTATATTATGTATTTAACACGTCTACGTCTTCGTAAGTCACGTTTGCCGACGTCCACGTGCTCGTGAAATTTACTACCATTGTAATTTGTATCCGCACTCGTCGCAAGTCGCACCTGACAGGACGGGCGGCGAAGACGGCGCGGACAGCACGGCACGAGCGGCGGCCGGCAGCGTCGCGGGCATCTCGCCAAAATATCAACTGCCAAATGAAACATTCACAATTTAATCATATAAAATAAGCATTTCGATTAGGTACTTCTTTGTGTTTTACTGATAACAATTAGGCATCGAGATAAACCTATGAACTATCTCTGTTAGATTAAATGTTAGGAAACTGACTGATTAGCAATGTCGAACCAATGATTATTATGATGATAAAATTATTATAACGAACAAAGTACAAATTCGACACATCATCACTTTCTATCGTCGTTAAATAGTAAATCACAAAGAGATACAGGGGACTTATCTGTGTAGATTGGTAACTTTTATTGGAAGACACTTCAGACAGTAAATAAACATTTTCTTGTAGTAACTGTGCCAATGAGTCAATGGAAAGTATCGTAGCCTTGCATATTGAAGTGTTTAGGTTGTTTGTTCTTCATAATCCTAAGAGTACTTACCTACCTTCTAGGTATAGATAACAGTGGTATTGAGCACGACCTCTACAAACTAGCTGGACGTAGGTTTCCCGATGTTGCTACAATTGGTTGGAGCAACACAACACAATCAATCGTTGATAGAAAATTCGATGTAGGTGTTTTACATTATATTAATTACATATTATTATAAATTACATATCAGAATACAATAAATAGTAACTGGTCGGTTCTGGGCACACATGACACAAACCAAATTATTGCGCGAAGCGAGCGTAGCGAGCGGAGCTCCTTATCAGGTGACTCAAATGCAACTCGATGTGAAATTGTTTCTCGACAACTACCCAACCGATTTTCATGATTTTTTTCTTCTCACGAGCAGGTTTTGTTCGATATAGGTTTTGACCGAATTTTGATTTAGGACCATTAGGACCCTCAAAAAAAGTTATTGACCAAAAAAATGTCAACAACCGATTTTCATGGTTTTTCACTCAAAACTCAAGCATTTTCAGGAACAGGTTTTGTTCGAGACCGAATTTTTACTTAGGACCCTCAAAAAAAGTTATTGACCAAAAACAGTTATTGACCAAAAATATGACCATAGTCGCTTCGCTCAATTGCATGCTGCAGCGCAGTACCACGGCAGCGACCGCAGCTCCTAGTTCTTGATGGCTGAATTTGTGAAACAGTTTTGTGTAGTTTTTGCTTGTTAATACCCCTCTCTCTGCCACTCGCCCACTCTGGCTGTCATTTTAGTTAGGTAAGTAGGTAGGTACTTTGCTTACATTGATAACTTTTGTATGTCTTTTTGTAATTTGATTGTTAATTAAAAGGGCACTCTCATGTTACACATGTTCAATTTAGTATATTCCGATGATGTGATGACGATTATTCTTGAGGTTAATTGATTTAAATCGAGAAGTATACCTGTAGGTAGTTAGGTACTTATACGTCACATAATGATGGAAATGTACGGTATATTTGTGCCATTTTCCACTATAAGGCCTCATACGCATTGTCCGGTTAGCCGGAGTGCGGACAGCCGTCCGGTTAACCGCAATCAAAAATATATACGCAAAAGTATTTTTTATTCGCACTGTGATGCGGCTGCCGCCCAACCGCTCCGGTCGCTCGGAGCGCTGCGGCCCGACTGACGGCTATCCGGACGGTCGCTGTACGCACTACGCGGATGCACTGCGGTTTGCTAGTTTACGGTTGCTCGCCATTGAAGGTGCACGTATTAAGTATACATTACAGACGAGACGCTCGCGACAAAAATTTTCGGCTATGGATTTCGATGCCGAACGGTTTATAATTGAAATTCAAAACAGGCCAGCAATCTGGAATACGAAATCTGCAGAATATTCTGATAGAAACTTACGTCAAAAAGCTTGGGAGGAGTTGGTGGATACCTATGGAGCTGATTTACCACAGGATAAAAAAAAACAACTCGGTAAGTACAATTACTTTATATAGTTTAATAATTATATGTTGTCACAGTATAATTAGATGTGATTATCCTGCCAGCTTACCCTTCCTTCGTTCATGAAATAATCTGCAAATAATTCTCGATATCTCAATCCAGTTGTATTGTTTCTGCGCACACTATCTTGAGCAATTGTGTCAGTCAGTGGATTATTTAGCGAGTCTTCAAAAGAATACCCATCTCTATCTCTCACGAAGTTGTGTAAAATGCACGCCGACTTAATAATATCATTAACTAAATCGGTGTTGACATTAATGGGTCTATGGAAAATGCGCCACTTATTCGCAAGTATCCCAAAAGTACATTCAATGTACTTTTTAGCTCTTTCTAGCTCTGCAGAGCTTTCTAGCTCTGCAGAGCCTATAATTAAACGTTCTTCTCGTAACATTTAAGTCACGTCTGGATATGGGCGCATCATGGTTGTACTTAAGGCGAATGCCTCATCTCCTACAAAGACGTAGGGGAAAGCAGTGCTATTGGATTCTAAAATCGGCGCAGGTTCAGGAATGTTCAAACGATTCTCCTGCACTTTTTTATAAAAGTTCGAATTCTGAAATATTGCTGAGTCCCCGAATCTACCAAATGCTCCAACATCAATTAATACAAATTTAAAGTTGCTGTCACAAATCGCCATCAAGACCAAGGAAAAAAATCCTTTATAATTATAGCACATAGATCCACTATTGTTAGGTGCTATAGTTCTTATATGTTTCCCATCACAAGCACCTATACAATGCGGAAACAGGGCTCTCTTGAAGAAATCCTTTGCAATTTGAAGCCACATTTGTTCTGTTGGTTCTGGTAGGCATATCTCTTTTAAGCAATACCATATTGCTGCACATACTTCGCGAACAATTTCGGCAATGGTGCTAACTCCAATCCTAAAGATGTAATGCAATTCAGCAAATGAGCAACCAGTTGCTAAATATCTGAAACAATGGTTTTTTTTACAGGTTTGGATCTACAAAAAAAGTGGAGAAACATTCGCGACGCTTTTGTAAAGGCCCATAAAGCAAAGGAGAGCAAAAGCGGGTCTGCAGCAAAAAAGAAGGTTCCAAATGTATTCTACGATAATCTTTTATTTTTAAAAGATACAGTAACTGTAAATAGCACAGATGGTAATGTTACAGTAAATGAAGATGTAAACATGACTACACAGAATGAAGACAATCTTCCATTAAATACGCCATTGACGCCAAAGAGACGTAAGAATAAAAAATATGATGACGCTATTGGTGCACAGTTAGTCGGAGTGTTAACTAAAAATGTAGAAAGAAGGAATTTGGAAGATGACGAGGATCGCCTTTTTTTCTTGTCTTTGGTTAAAGAATATAAGAAAATACCAGAACACTTGCAAATGCAGACAAAGTTAGATATTTTAAGGCTAATTAAAGATGCACAGCAGCTTTGCAACTATCCAAACACATCGTGGGGTATTGGAAGAAACGATACCAATCGTGGATATCAAACGGCCCATTATTCTAGATATAATCCCTACACCCAGCCTATGCAATCATCGGATATTGGACGACCACCTTCTCAAGGCTCTGCAGCGAGTTCGTTGCAAAACATCGAAGTACAATCGCCATTATCAACTTACAGTCAACAGTCTCAGAACAGTCAACACTCGTCTTACATGGATCTTTTTAATTCTATACCAGACGATTGTGAAAATCAAAATGTTTAACCATGCTATGGTCATTCTTTTGATAAATAAATAAAAATAAATTAGATAGGTATGTATTTTATTTCACTTACCTTAGCACTAACGTTAACTTTAGTTCAGGTTTAATACAATTCCGAAATTGTGTGTCCATTTTTGTTATGCTGGTTTCCAAAATTCTAAAAAGTTCTTCAAATGATTTCAGACTCATTCTAGTGTATCCAAAAAACTTATCGTCATACTTTTTCAGTTCTTCGAAAAATATTTCAAATTGCTTGCTCTCATCTCGTGTTTGCAAATAAGGATGTACCCAGAACCTTCTTCTTTGCTTTTTTTTCTTTATATATCGCATGTAAATATAATAAATAGCTGCAACTTCTTCAGCGTCCATCTTGGAAATGGTCCTGCATGCTATGAAATGTTCCGATGAAACCGCAACGTTTATCCGCACTGTCCGGTTGCAGTTGCGGCTAGCCGCCACCCGGTTAACCGCAACTGCAACCGCATCCTGCGGCTAGCCGCCTGTCCGCACTCCGGCTAACCGGACAATGCGTATGAGGCCTAAGGCTCAACCGGTGCAGCGAGTTACCGCTGCCTCTGCCGGCATCAGGGACTCCTTGCGCGCCCGTGCCGCTCGCCCCGGCGGCGGCGGCGGCGGCGGGACTAGGGGCACAAAGGAGGAAGGAGTTCCTTCCTAATCTGTGCTAGGGGGACGCTCCTTAAGTGGCTCCCAATTCGCCTTCGTCGGAATACTCATATCCTAGCTCTATTAAACAGTATACTGTTCAATCCTTGTACTCCCAGATATCTTAAAGAACGATTTAAGTTCCTACGTGACACACATTCGAGGTCTCTAAGGTCATCGGAAAATTTAATGCTGGAAATGCCAGTGCATTCCACAAGATTCTCTGACAAGTACTTCACTGTTCAAGCAGTTCGTCTGTGGAATGCTCTACCGCTACAGATTAAACGCGCACAAACACTTGCATCTTTTAAAAATATGTTAAAAGATTTTTATCTCTCTTCCTCTAATTAGTGCTATTTGTTTCTGTAATAATATTTTGCGTAAGTATATTTAAAGTTAGTACCTATATCCTATTATTGTTAGTATATTCTATTGAATTACATTATATGTACTTGTTTCTCCTGATTATTATTCATTTATCTATGTATTGAACATTTTGCTCTTTTCTTAAATCCTATTAATTTATTATTTTTGAATATAATTATATATATTACATTGTACACAGCCCCTATCGTTTCTTGTAACTTTCATTCCATCCTAAGGTTGCCTGGAAGAGATTGTTCTTTAGCAATAGGCCGCCTATTGTACATTATATTTTTTAAGACTTGTCATAAACTATTTGTTTCTCTATTGTGTACAATAAAGAGTAGGTATTTACTTACTTCTCTTACTTACTTGAATCTAACGGGTAACCGGGAAAGGGGTTACATATAATCCTACCTACTTAGTTAAACTACCCACTATAATGTGTCTTACAAGTATACCTAAATAAGATAGGTACTGCTACGCATAGCTGGGCACCGTTAATCAAATAGTTAACTTCGTGAATCGCTAATCCGTTACTCAAAAAGTTAACTTCGTTAAACGTTAATGAGTTACTTTTTAGAAATTTTAACGCAGGTTATCGTTAATCGTTAATCCGTTAACACGTAATAAAAATTGCATCTTCTTACTGTTGGTTCTGGATGTTAACAGGTTAGAAACAACAAAATCGTACTTACCAAAAATAGGCAAAAAAACACGTTTATTCTATGAGAGTCCCCTGAAATATTGATTGTATTCGGTTTTAGGGTTCCGTTGTTCAAGTCACGGAACCCTTACAGTTTCGTCATGTCCGTCCGTCTATCTGTTTGTCCGTCCGTCTATCTGTTTGTCCGTCCGTCCTCGGCTTTCCTCCCAAACGGTAAACATGAAACTTTGCATGACTGTGTATTTGAGCATCCAAGGTGGGGAACCCCCACCATCGCGGCGGTGAGGCCGATCATGGACGAGTGGCTGCAGAGGCAGTACGGTGAAATCACTTGTCTTATCGTGCGACGCAAATCATTACCGGGCATGGATGCTTCGGTAAGTATTTGTTGCGCATCCATCGTGAGATCACACCCCGGTGACAACACATCGAGGCCTCTGACGAAGACACTGCACTCCACACGTTGGTGGAGTGCTCAGCGTGGGCGAGTCAGCGCCGGGTCCTCATAATGGTTCTGGGCGTGAATATCCAACCTTTCGCTGGAAACCATGCTTCAACTTCAAGCAACGGTCTCTAGCGCGAGTAAGTGGAACGCGGCAGGTCCTTCTGTATCTATATCATCATCTACCTGCCCTTATCCCAATTATTTGGGGTCGGCGTAGATGTGTCCCGTGCGGGTGCTCGATCGAAAATTACGTAAAGTGATCTTATTCTTTGGTAAGTTTTACTCATTTAATTTCTTTAAATTGTAGTTCTTTTTACATTAGTACTACACAGGTTTGTAGATTAGCTATTCATGTGTAGTATTTTGATAGTTTTTAAACATATTTCTTGATCATATTTAGGCCAGACTTATACCTATCAAAAACGGCGGCCAATATGGTTCACCAGATGGATGGCTAATATGGCACACCAGGCCATATTAGCCACATACTTTTATATTGTTACTATTATGTTTTTCTTTCTTAGTTAATGGCTCCGAGGAAACCACATTCACAAAGAAAACGACAAACATGGTCCAAGTAGTCTATGAGAAAAGCTATAGAAGATATGAGAACCAAGAAAATGGTTTCCCTAAAAGCATCTAAGTTATATCAAGTACCACGTACTACTTTGAGACGTTTGGCAACTACAGAACAACCAGCTGAGGTAGCGATTTGCGCCAAGTTAGGAAGAAAGCCCACCTTGCCTGATCAATTAGAGGGTCAGCTTGTTCAATACGTGTTGGAATAAGACATAATGAATTTAGCTTATCACGAATGATATCATCATCTACCTGCCCTTATCCCAATTATTTGGGGTCGGCGCAACAAGTCTTTCTCCTCCACACACCTCTGTCAGAAGTCATCTCTTCATTCACTCCTCTCCTTGTCATATCCTCTTTCACACATTCCATCCATCTTTTCTTTGGCCTACCTCTACTTCTTAAAGCCTCTACAGTCATACTTTGCACCTTTCTAACGACATTGCTTTCCTCTCTTCTCATAACATGTCCATACCATGACAGCCGCTCGCTTCTCAATTTTTCATTCACTGGTGCAACTTTCAAACTTCCTCTAATATACTCGTTCCTTACCCTATCCATTCTTGTCACACCACACATCCATCTTAACATTCGCATTTCCGCTGCATGCAATTGTCTTTCATCCGTCGCTTTTACGGCCAAACATGAAAGTCCATACAGGACGGCAGGTCTGACGACAGTCTTGTAAATTTTCCCCTTAAGTTTCGGAGGAAATTGGGGGTCGCATATAGTGGCTTTGACCTGCCGCCATTTCATCCAACCTGCGTCAATTCTGTGCTTCACTGTACGATCGATTTCCCCATCCTCCTGGATAAGAGAGCCGAGGTACCGGAAACTGGAGCAAACTGGTATTGGTGTGCCGTCTAACACCATGGGTGTAGGACTGGAGAGACCGCCGAAATCAGAGAACATGTACTCAGTTTTGGTTCTACTGATTTTCAAGCCTACACTCTCCAGTTTACATTGCCATTCTTCCAATCTACTCTGTACCTCAGGCCCGTCTTCACCGACGAGTACAATGTCATCGGCAAATAGCATACACCAGGGGGTCTCTTCCTGTATCTCCGATGTCAAAGCATCCATTATTAACAGGAAGAGATATGGGCTTAGCGCCGAGCCCTGATGCAAGCCTACCGCGACACTGAACTCGTCGGTGTTGCCAGCAGCGGTTCGTACGTAGGTTTTCGATCGACAATACATCGCACAGATTAACTCTATATACTTCCCAGGCACACCTTTCTCTTTCAAGGCCCACCACAAAACCGTTCTGGGTACCCGATCGTATGCCTTCTCGAGATCTACAAACACCATGTGCAAGTTTTTATGTGCACGCCTATATTTTTCACACAGCTGGCGGAGTGCAAATATGGCGTCTGTAGTCCCGCGACCAGGCATAAACCCGAACTGGTTTTGGGTAATCTCGCTTTCCTCTCGCACTCGTTTCTCTATCACTTTCTCCCAAATTTTCATACTGTGTGACATGAGCTTAATTCCTCGATAGTTGCCGCAGTCTTGCACATCACCCTTATTTTTAAAAATGGGCACTAGAGAACTATTGCACCATTCACCGGGGATCGTCACTTCATACAACAACTTATTGAAGAATAATGTCAGCCACGCATATCCATCTTCTTCCAATATCTTCCACGCTTCCACTGGAATACCGTCGGGCCCTACGGCTTTCCCATTCTTCATATTTCGTACCGCTTTTCTTATTTCATTTCTATCAATCTCCTTCACTAAACCTACATTCACACGTCTCTCTTCTAAATTTCCACTCCATGCATTCTCTTCATTCATAAGTTTTTCGAAATACACCTTCCATCGATTTCTTACTTCATCTTCTATTATTAAAATCTTACCCTTTTCATCTTTTATACATCTTACATGTCTTACGTCCTTCGTTCTATCATCTCTGTCTTTCGCTAAGCGGTAGATTTCTTTTTGGCCCTTAGTTCCATCAAGAGCATTGTATAGTTGCTCTTGGGCCTGAGATTTAGCTATTGCTACCGCTTTTTTCGCCTTTTTGCAACATTCCTTATACTTCTCCTTTTTTTCTTCTTTTTCACTTTCATTCCCTTTTTCTTTTTGCCATTCCTTAAAAGCGTTCTTTTTTTCTTTAATTACCTTTTGCACTTCTCTGTTCCACCACCATGTATCCTTATCAAGTACACCTTTACCTTTCGTTTCTCCAAACACTTCTTTTGCTACTTTCCTGATACAACTCGCCATTTCATTCCAACATTCATCCACTGATTTATCCATCATATCTCTCATTTCTATCATTTTATTCACCACTCGTTCTTTAAACTTACTTGCATATTCTTTCTTCTCTATCAACCACCACATAATTCGAGGAGGGGGGCGTTTTTTGCCTTTTTGTGAGATTACTTTGGTCTTTAAGTCCATTATTAATAGCTTATGTTGCTTCACTACCCCTTCTCCTGGCAGCACCTTGCAGTCCTTGACACAGACCAACCTACTCCCCCGGATTAGGAAATAGTCAATCTGTGTCAAATGAACACCACTTTTATAGGTGTGAGTCCTGTTTACGAAACCACGTGTTCACTATGGCCAGGTTAAGGGAGGAAGCAACCTGCAGTAGTGTTTCACCGTCACTGTTCCGGGTTCCGTATCCCCATCCTCCATGCACTCTTTCATAATCCTCATTTACTCTTCCTACATGTCCATTAAAATCTCCTCCTATACATATTTCTTCACTTTCTGGTATACTAATCATGACTTTATCAAATTCCTCCCAAAAAATTTCTTTCTCTCTGTCATCACACCCGCTCTGTGGTACATACACGCTGATCACATTTAGCACCATACTCTCCCATACTACTTCCACAACTATTATCCTGTCGTTTACTCTTTTCACATCCGTCACGCATTCTTTCAAGTTACCATCCAGTACTACACCAACTCCATTCCTTTTTCCATCACTCCCAATGTAATATAACTTATATCCTTCACCAATCTCTCTAGCACTTGCACCCTTCCACTTAGTCTCCTGCAAACATGCCACATTTATTCTTCTTCTCTTAAACACATCGGCCAACTCTCTTCCTTTCCCAGTCATAGAGCCAACATTCCAACTTGCATACCTCAGTCTTACTTCTCTTTCGCGATGGGCTTGCGTCTTACGTCGCATCCACCCCCTATGCGACAACCCTTGTCCATTTCCCACAGGTACCGGGTGCTGTCCCTGCGCGTCGCCTGTGGGGTACGCCCTAGCCCTATTTCGCTCTCTATTATTGCTCCTCATGTTGCAAAAATGGTTTTGGCAATGGTTTTTTTTACAACCGGCCGCCTGCCTGACGTCAACCCTCCTTGGGAATGCTATTGTGGACGGTTTCTCCCCCGCCTGATGGGTGCCCTGCAGTGCTGGTTATTGTGCACCGGGCCATCTCCCTCAGTCGACTTCTACGACACCCCGGGTTGTGTAAGGGCTGGACCATTCTAAGTTTTTCCTTCGCTCCCAGGCCAGCATGGAAGACCTTCTGTATCTATATATAGGTATCAAATTATATTAAAGAAACCAACCTCTTTGTCTCTAAACTACTATAACAAATATACAGGTACTTATAATTTCAAGTACTACCTACCTCAGTAGGGAGTAAGCAGTAGAATAATGAAATTCATTCATTTACCAACAATCAACATGTTTCTTTAGGTATACAAGGTGCGTTGATTGGAGGCAGTTGCTTCCACAGCATAGCGAATGTTGCCATTGCGAAAGAGCCATGGCGAATATCTAGTACCTAGCTATAGCTATACATACATATAGTTTTAACATACCTACTCAGTTAACGGTACCTAACCTATGCTACATTCGAAATGAATTCGTTTCAACAGTAGGCCAAGCAATGTACGCCGAAAATAGGCCGTCGAGGAAAATAATTCCTGTAATTTGTTGCCGTTTTAATAACATACTTTTATACTAAAAACAGAATAAAATAAATATTTCAAGATCCTGATACGGAACCCTTCGTGCGCGACTCCGACTGGTACTTGGCCAGTTTAATTGACATTGATTTCCTCTCCATGAGCGAGTGCTGGCCTCAGCTGTTTGTCTTGGCCAGCCCTTGTGAGGTCGGTGGTTACAAGGACATTGACGACCAAGGTCATTGTTTTACAGAGGAGGTCCTCGAGACTCGAGGCAAGCTGACAGTTTGTCAGATTGTTGCCCTATAATATCCTCACACAACAACGGAGACCCGCCTGGAGGGTAGTGGTTCTTTTACAACCCTTATAATTTCCCTTAAGTAAATAAATTTTTGAAAATATAAAATACTCGTACTTCCTTAACATTTTTTCTTTCCTGGAATGAATTATTGACCATTTAAATCAAAAGTTATTGTTCATTTTTAGGGTTCCGTAGTAAAAGTCGCCCCCCTCCCACCCTCTACAATAGAAATGCTGGCGTGAAGAACATGAAAAAATTCATGATGGTAGTCCATGTTATGAACTCTTAAAAGGAAAACTATAACGGATGGTATGACTCTGTTAGTTCATGAGTTATAGAGGCTTTAATGGGTAACTACGGAACCCTATCTAATACGTGGCCCGACACGCACTTGGTCGGTTTTTGTAGACAGTTCTGTACAAAGTTTACCTTGTAGGTACTAAAACGTTATCTTAGAAAATTCGGAATTATAATTCAAAATAAAAACATTTTTAAAGAAAATCCCAGCGGGTTTTATACTCGTAGTATAATAGTTTCAATGAGTATTATATAGACATACCTATCTCATGAATCACTACGCAGGCTCAAGCACCGAGATCCAAAATAATTTGAAACAATTAAACAAAACAGTGGTAACTATTACTTGTCTATTTAAAAAAAAAACTGCGACTACTATTACAACTTCTCGTAAACAATTAATTAATCCGTACGATACCTACGATTTGTGTTTTTTTATGAGAAAAACAGTAATTACCTTTTTTTTGTTCCACGTTTAAACACTTACCTAGGTAGTATTCGCGTTACTAGTTACTCATATCAGTCATATCCAGCATATAGCTGTTAATCAAATTAGGTACAAGCTCGAGAAACAACTCACGCCCTTGATTATTAGACAAGAGAATGCGTAACATGATGGCACATTAAAATATTTATATCGATGCCACAGCATAACTAAAACTGTTTCAAGGTAAAATTATTAACATATAATTTTACATTTTAATACTAAAAACTAAAAAATCTGTTTCACGTCACGTGATCAAGTCCCACAAGGAACTCATCGCGAGTCAGTGTGTATGCCATGAACTTGTTGCCTACCGACCGAAGGACTGTCCTTTCGTACTCTGTATAAACCACACACAAAGATGCCCCATCGCATACTATGAAATGGAGCCGTTCTCTATTACGGCTATATGTATTACATAGGTACAGCTATGACCTATGTCCCAAGCGACTGAACAGACATTTGACAGTGATAGGAGCAAGAAGCGACCCCAAATGCCCAGAGTGCATGGACAGCGAAGAAACAAGCTTCCACCTGCTGGCTGAATGCCCCATGTACTCACTGATCAGATGGGAAATCCTAGGGTCGGATAGACTGAACGAAGAAGATAAAAGTAATCTGAAGGTGTCAATAACATCGACATATTGGCTAGTCGTCCAAGTACCTACATTTAAAAGCTTGGTGATTAGGAGTCTTAATCTAAATCCTTCCTGATAGGTATATCAGATGCGCTGTTGGTTTTCTTTTTTTTTTTGTATCATTGAGAACATTTATGTATAAATAAAATAGTTGGAGAAAATTTGTCTTGGAGCGAGCACCACGACCGCTTTACTAATCTGTGGTGAACGATGTTGGTGGTGAATTTGATAATGTGTTTTAATTAATAGGTGTATTTAAATGTGTAATTTGTCACTGTTTGTTTACCCAAATAAACGTAAAAAAAAAAGGTGGAACAGATGATAAGATTCATAAAGGGCACAGGAAGATTTGACTTTGGATCAACCATACTCTCCCCAAGGGGAGAACTGGGGAAATGGACGATATGGCCCGCAAACATCGCGGGTGGATCGTCCGTCCGGTCACCGGCGTCCCCGTTGGAAATAATAATAATATGTCCCAAGCGAATGTTATTTACGAAAAACTTCAAAAATGTAGTGTAGATTTTACCTCATGGAGTAGCACGTCACCATCTGTGTACATACTTACTGTAGGTAGGTATAGGTACTTACTTACATAATGTATAGGTAAGGTAGGTAAGTATTTAATTATTTACTGACAGAGATGAATTTCCGAACGTAACAATAAATATATGTTTGAAATCTCGCGTAAATACGATCAACAGATTTGGACGAAATTTAGTACATAATTAAGTAGTCTACTTATTCTCCTAGATAAACATAGTTTTAAATCTGTGAATGCAGTTTATATTTTTACTGAAATCCATGTCATGGTTCCAGATCTTCGTACCTATCTCTTATAGTTTCACACTTTCCCACACTGACCCATTTGAATGTTAAACACTGTATACCTTTTGTTTTTGCGAGTTTCTTATTTTAATTGAGGCAGGGGGTTGGTCTGAGACTTTCGGAATCTTGGATCTTACAAACACAATACATAATCTATTATTGTACCTAGGTAGGTACAATAATAGGTTATGTATTGTGTACATAAACAATAGATTTATGTAGGTATGTATGTGTGTAAAACTGCCAATTCTATAATCTGAGTAGGTATCCAAATAAGTAGGTATTTGTACCTATCAGTTCATGTATAGGCGTGATTAACATGTAGGTACCTACCTATGTATCCTACTAATATTATAAACGCGAAAATTTGTGAGTATGTATGTGTGTATGGATGGATGGATGTTTGTTACTCTTTCACGTAAAAACTACCGAATGGATTTTAATGAAATATCTAATAATAGTAAATAGTAATAGCTTATAGATCAGAATAACACATAGGCTACAATTTATAAAGATATTGTGTGAATTGTTCAAAATATGACGCGGCGCGACGGGAACGGGAAAATATCCTAATTACCAAAGTACAACTCTATCGTATTTTGCTATTCATTTTATAACATTATCTAGAAAGAGATACATCAAACTTGATTCCGTCATTATTAGTGATAGTGAATAGTAAATACTGGTACAGATTAGTTAGTAGTACGGGCGAGTATCGGGCCATTACGTTAGCCAATGTTATTACTGCAGAAGCTATAAAAGGCTAATGAAAACACGCGCAAGCACAGCCCAATCATAGTGATCGAATACTGCCACCGGATAGGTAGGTACCTAATAGAGTAATTTCTCTGAAATGAATGAACGCTTGCGACCGCTTGACTCGGCATAGCAACGCACCCCAGCCCCTCACTTCCTCAATCCTCAGTCAACCCTCGCGAGGCGAAGTGTGTAGATGTGTCCCGTGCGGGTGCTCGATCGAAAATTACGTAAAGTGATCTTATTCTTTGGTAAGTTTTACTCATTTAATTTCTTTAAATTGTAGTTCTTTTTACATTAGTACTACACAGGTTTGTAGATTAGCTATTCATGTGTAGTATTTTGATAGTTTTTAAACATATTTCTTGATCATATTTGGGCCAGACTTATACCTATCAAAAACGGCGGCCAATATGGTTCACCAGATGGATGGCTAATATGGCACACCAGGCCATATTAGCCACATACTTTTATATTGTTACTATTATGTTTTTCTTTCTTAGTTAATGGCTCCGAGGAAACCACATTCACAAAGAAAACGACAAACATGGTCCAAGTAGTCTATGAGAAAAGCTATAGAAGATATGAGAACCAAGAAAATGGTTTCCCTAAAAGCATCTAAGTTATATCAAGTACCACGTACTACTTTGAGACGTTTGGCAACTACAGAACAACCAGCTGAGGTAGCGATTTGCGCCAAGTTAGGAAGAAAGCCCACCTTGCCTGATCAATTAGAGGGTCAGCTTGTTCAATACGTGTTGGAATAAGACATAATGAATTTAGCTTATCACGAATGATATCATCATCTACCTGCCCTTATCCCAATTATTTGGGGTCGGCGCAACAAGTCTTTCTCCTCCACACACCTCTGTCAGAAGTCATCTCTTCATTCACTCCTCTCCTTGTCATATCCTCTTTCACACATTCCATCCATCTTTTCTTTGGCCTACCTCTACTTCTTAAAGCCTCTACAGTCATACTTTGCACCTTTCTAACGACATTGCTTTCCTCTCTTCTCATAACATGTCCATACCATGACAGCCGCTCGCTTCTTAATTTTTCATTCACTGGTGCAACTTTCAAACTTCCTCTAATATACTCGTTCCTTACCCTATCCATTCTTGTCACACCACACATCCATCTTAACATTCGCATTTCCGCTGCATGCAATTGTCTTTCATCCGTCGCTTTTACGGCCAAACATGAAAGTCCATACAGGACGGCAGGTCTGACGACAGTCTTGTAAATTTTCCCCTTAAGTTTCGGAGGAAATTAGGGGTCGCATATAGTGGCTTTGACCTGCCGCCATTTCATCCAACCTGCGTCAATTCTGTGCTTCACTGTACGATCGATTTCCCCATCATCCTGGATAAGAGAGCCGAGGTACCGGAAACTGGAGCAAACTGGTATTGGTGTGCCGTCTAACACCATGGGTGTAGGACTGGAGAGACCGCCGAAATCAGAGAACATGTACTCAGTTTTGGTTCTACTGATTTTCAAGCCTACACTCTCCAGTTTACATTGCCATTTTTCCAATCTACTCTGTACCTCAGGCCCGTCTTCACCGACGAGTACAATGTCATCGGAAAATAGCATACACCAGGGGGTCTCTTCCTGTATCTCCGATGTCAAAGCATCCATTATTAACAGGAAGAGATATGGGCTTAGCGCCGAGCCCTGATGCAAGCCTACCGCGACACTGAACTCGTCGGTGTTGCCAGCAGCGGTTCGTACGTAGGTTTTCGATCGACAATACATCGCACTGATTAACTCTATATACTTCCCAGGCACACCTTTCTCTTTCAAGGCCCACCACAAAACCGTTCTGGTTACCCGATCGTATGCCTTCTCGAGATCTACAAACACCATGTGCAAGTTTTTATGTGCACGCCTATATTTTTCACACAGCTGGCGGAGTGCAAATATGGCGTCTGTAGTCCCGCGACCAGGCATAAACCCGAACTGGTTTTGGGTAATCTCGCTTTCCTCTCGCACTCGTTTCTCTATCACTTTCTCCCAAATTTTCATACTGTGTGACATGAGCTTAATTCCTCGATCCATCACCCTTATTTTTAAAAATGGGCACTAGAGAACTATTGCACCATTCACCGGGGATCGTCACTTCATACAACAACTTATTGAAGAATAATGTCAGCCACGCATATCCATCTTCTTCCAATATCTTCCACGCTTCCACTGGAATACCGTTGGGCCCTACGGCTTTCCCATTCTTCATATTTCGTACCGCTTTTCTTATTTCATTTCTATCAATCTCCTTCACTAAACCTACATTCACACGTCTCTCTTCTAAATTTCCACTCCATGCATTCTCTTCATTCATAAGTTTTTCGAAATACACCTTCCATCGATTTCTTACTTCATCTTCTATTATTAAAATCTTACCCTTTTCATCTTTTATACATCTTACATGTCTTACGTCCTTCGTTCTATCATCTCTGTCTTTCGCTAAGCGGTAGATTTCTTTTTGGCCCTTAGTTCCATCAAGAGCATTGTATAGTTGCTCTTGGGCCTGAGATTTAGCTATCGCTACCGCTTTTTTCGCCTTTTTGCTCCATTCCTTATACTTCTCCTTTTTTTCTTCTTTTTCACTTTCATTCCCTTTTTCTTTTTGCCATTCCTTAAAAGCGTTCTTTTTTTCTTTAATTACCTTTTGCACTTCTCTGTTCCACCACCATGTATCCTTATCAAGTACACCTTTACCTTTCGTTTCTCCAAACACTTCTTTTGCTACTTTCCTGATACAACTCGCCATTTCATTCCAACATTCATCCACTGATTTATCCATCATATCTCTCATTTCTATCATTTTATTCACCACTCGTTCTTTAAACTTACTTGCATATTCTTTCTTCTCTATCAACCACCACATAATTCGAGGAGGGGGGCGTTTTTTGCCTTTTTGTGAGATTACTTTGGTCTTTAAGTCCATTATTAATAGCTTATGTTGCTTCACTACCCCTTCTCCTGGCAGCACCTTGCAGTCCTTGACACAGACCAACCTACTCCCCCGGATTAGGAAATAGTCAATCTGTGTCAAATGAACACCATTTTTATAGGTGATTAGGTGTGAGTCCTGTTTACGAAACCACGTGTTCACTATGGCCAGGTTAAGGGAGGAAGCAACCTGCAGTAGTGTTTCACCGTCACTGTTACGGGTTCCGTATCCCCATCTTCCATGCACTCTTTCATAATCCTCATTTACTCTTCCTACATGTCCATTAAAATCTCCTCCTATACATATTTCTTCACTTTCTGGTATACTAATCATGACTTTATCAAATTCCTCCCAAAAATTTTCTTTCTCTCTGTCATCACACCCGCTCTGTGGTACATACACGCTGATCACATTTAGCACCATACTCTCCCATACTACTTTCACAACTATTATCCTGTCGTTTACTCTTTTCACATCCGTCACGCATTCTTTCAAGTTACCATCCAGTACTACACCAACTCCATTCCTTTTTCCATCACTCCCAATGTAATATAACTTATATCCTTCACCAATCTCTCTAGCACTTGCACCCTTCCACTTAGTCTCCTGCAAACATGCCACATTTATTCTTCTTCTCTTAAACACATCGGCCAACTCTCTTCCTTTCCCAGTCATAGAGCCAACATTCCAACTTGCATACCTCAGTCTTACTTCTCTTTCGCGATGGGCTTGCGTCTTACGTCGCATCCACCCCCTATGCGACAACCATTGTCCATTTCCCACCGGTACCGGGTGCTGTCCCTGCGCGTCGCCTGTGGGGTACGCCCTAGCCCTATTTCGCTCTCTATTATTGCTCCTCATGTTGCAAAAATGGTTTTGGCAATGGTTTTTTTTACAACCGGCCGCCTGCCTGACGTCAACGCTCCTTGGGAATGCTATTGTGGACGGTTTGTCCCCCGCCTGATGGGTGCCCTGCAGTGCTGGTTATTGTGCACCGGGCCATCTCCCTCAGTCGACTTCTACGACACCCCGGGTTGTGTAAGGGCTGGACCATTCTAAGTTTTTCCTTCGCTCCCAGGCCAGCATGTGGTGTAATAAGAATGGATAGAGTAAGGAACAAGTATATTAGAGGAAGTTTGAAAGTTGCCCCAGTAAATGATAAAGTGAGAAGCGAACGGCTATCTATATGCTACATAGTATGGACGGCTATATAGTATGGACATGTTATGAGAAGAGAGGTAAGTAATGTGTTAAGAAAGGTGCAAAGTATGAATGTAGATGGCCTGAGAACTCGAGGTAGGCCCAAGAAAAGATGGATGGAATGCGTGAAAGAGGATATGACCAGGAAGGAAGTGACTGAGGAGATGACGTGTGACAGGGATTTGTGGAAGATGAAAACATGTTGCGCCGACCCCAAATAATTGGGATAAGGGCAGACAGATGACATTTCTTGAGGGCAATATGGCTCACCTGATTTGTGGCTAATATGGCCCAGGCCATATTACCCTTCCATTATTAAAATTTAACAATTGTTGAAGGTTCAGATTTGGTTTTTGTAAATTATTTCTTAATGTTGATTGTTTTGAAATTCTAATTATTAATTTTTTATAAGTTCTAAGACTGAATTGTAAAATAAAGACACATTGATCTCAAAAAAAAATTGTTTTATTCCCAAAAAGGCTTATGGCGTGCCATATTACCCGAACTTACTCTACTTAGGTACCTATACTTCTATGTACTGTTTTAGTATTGTCGAATTAGCAAAAAACAGGAAAAAAAATTAAAATAGCAGTTTTCTTTTGAAATATTGACTGTCAATAGTAGTAGTCAATAGCATTCGGGAAGTTGCGTTACCCGCCATCTTGAATTTAAGAGTTAATTTTGTTTATTGAATAACTCGTTTATTTTTAGTAAGTTGGTAACAATAAAATAAATTGACGTCGGGGTTCACGAATGAGAAATTCCACATTATGTAGAGGTACGGAATTCCCCTAGCGTCATTTCGTAAGTAGGTAAAATTGTAATGCAGATGATAAACTTGATTTGAATACAGATAAGTACCTACTTTACCTAATGAATTTTATTTCCTTCGCATTTTTCCTCATGGGATAATGACACGAATTCCCTGTGGTGAAAGAATTCCCTGTAGATGTTGTATAACGTTGAGATAGAATTCAGTGGGTATGTGGTGTTTACGAACTACGTTGATTGAAGTACCTACCTACAAACCTATATAACAGAGGTGCCAAAACTAATTAATGATTTATATACTTTTTGCTCTGTCACTGTGAACTTATTTCTCGGCAATCTGTTTTGAAAAAACTTGTATGGTATAATAGGACACAAGGACAAAAAGTGTACAAACAAAAAGATTTTAGCACTTTCAAAATTTGTGAATAGGTAGTATTATGTAGGTATATTAGGTATCCTTATAAGATGATGATTATATTTTTTCCTCTGTTTATCTGTTTGAATGTTTGTTTGTATCATTACGTATGTACGTTGAACTAAAATATCAAAATAAGTAGGTGAGAAAACCGCTACCACAGTAGGCAGGTTAGTTTACATACTCAGTTACAAATGGTACAAGTTTGGTGGCACCAATTTAAGATCGAATCGTAATATATTTATTTATTTAAAACGGGTGGAACCACGGGTGTCTACTAGTCTCTGTACAGGAAACATCATTACAAAACCAAATCGTAAATTTTGAGAATTATTCTAATTAGGGTTTTGCCATGGACATTGAGAAAGGCATATGCAATCCTTGTCTAGACAAATTATTACCATCATATATGTAGGTTTATTAGCCAATTGCTTGCAAATGACACAGATTATATTGTGTGTGTGTGTGTGTGTGTGTGCGTGTCAACGCGAAGTTTATAGAAGCCGAGCTCTAACTTTTAGTCACAGGTTCGATTCCGGGTCGAATCAAATTATTTGTATGGTCCACAAATGTTTGTTTCATAGTTTGAAAAATTCTGTTTGAACAATATTTGAAAAAATGTAGACTCCATAGCACAAGCTTATATTATTAGCTTAATTTGGGCTAGATGACGTCGTGTGAGAATCTCCAAAAAAAAAATTACTGAGACTCGTACACCGTACATATTATTAAACTAGCTGTTGCCCGCAGCTCCGCCTGCGTGTTACTTTAGATTTACATAACTTTTTTATTTATGAACCGATTGAAAACCAAATCTTAAATGTTAAGTTGAATAAACCACAACGCATTACTGAAAACCGCAAATTCAAATCGGTAAAGCCGTTTCTGAGATTAGCGTGTTCAAACATTCAGACAAAAGTTCTAAAAACCATTGTTTTGGGTTTTATTGCGTTCATAAAGCCCCCCTACACCAGTTTCTCTATTATATCTTCTATTATCATCACACCAAAGTATTTAGTTGTACTCAACGTCTTAACCTCGCACAAATTAGGTAAGCTAATCAATCTAATCATCATTCACCGAGCCTTTTCCCAACTCAGTTGGGGTCGGATTTCCAGTCTAACTGCGATTCGGCTGAACTTCGATATTTTCCGTGAAGCGACTGCCATCTGACCTTCACAACCCATGGGCGACATCGAAGTTCTGTAGTTAGACCGGTCGGATTTTTTATTTAGGGCTCCAACTACCCCTTACGACTGCCATAGATGTTAGTATGACAACCGGGACCGACGGCTTAACGTGCTCTCCGAAGCACGGAGGGGTCTCAATGTCTTAAGAAATGGTCACCCATCCTAAGACCGGCCATTATATCTTCTATTATATTCTCTATTATACCATACAAAATCATCTTAAGATACGAAAATATGAAATATTATTTATTATCTTCGTCGTGTGTGATAGGCCATTGAATTGTATAGCGAGCGATATTGTATCCTAAGATAAAATATTATAGTATCTTAGCCGTGTGCAGCGCCCCTTAGTGAACTCCACTGCGGGTGACGTATCCTACGACAAACTTATTATTTGCGGTTGGTACAGTAATCGGGTCTAGGGATCGAACCGCAAAATTTAGTTTGTTTTCTATTGTAAATTATACTTTTCCGAGATAAAAAGTAAGCCAGTAGGTGCCCAGGATATAAAAGAATAATTATACCAAGTTTCATCCTAATCGAACCGGTAGTTATTGCGTAATGCCTGAACAAACAGACAGACAGACAACATTTTTTTTTATCACAGGTTCGGTGTCGGTCTAGTAACACCCCCTGCCATTTATTTTTTTGATATTTTCAATGTACAGAATTTTCACTTGTACAGATTTATTATAAGTATAGATTGTATTAGGTATAGGTACCTGTCCTGGCTGTTAGAAATTTGGTCTGAATTACAGACTGGTTATGAACTTTCTATGTTCCCGGTAACGGTAATAGGTGTGCCCTATAGTACCTACGTGGGGCTCGGTTCGACCAAAAAATTACTAGTTAAACGTGGGTCAGCGGTGGGTGTGTAATACACCTGTGCCTATCCCTTCGGGGATACAGGCGTGATTTAAATCTGTCTGTCTGTATTGCCTAATAGGTACAATTAAATCGTCTCAAAGCTATCAACCCACACACAAAGAGCGTTAAAACGTGTAAGTAGAAGATAGAAGATTAGGTACATAAATTATTGCAAAGCCTTAAAATCCTTATATTGTAACGCGGCAAGGTATAATGCTATGTAGATGCCAGAAATGTTACAGGTACCTACTCATAACTGAAGATAAATAAAAACCTACATAGTTGTGATAAATAAGATACCTATTGTTGCAGAATCCGATGATGAATAAAGATAACTATTGCCAATCAGGTATCTCGTACATGCGGAAGGACCTGCACAAATATTCAGCAGAATTACCTACCTGCGTTTACGCACTAACATATTGTGTTGTATCCATTATACTACGACAATGAAGGACATTCTAGACATCTTTTGCACAGACGTTCGTTGAGAGTAAAACGATTGCTGAGATTATAGGAATGTAGCATCGGTCCTGGCTCTTGAAATTCAGTTTCGGAATGGTATACTGTCTGTTGGTATAAGCTCTTTTTCTCTGTTCCATGGTCCACAAAACTCTGCCTCCACCATCCTAATAAGCGTAGAAATTATGCCAGAAGTGTCCTTCACAAAAGCACATTTGCTGAACATCATTATTACACGCTAAGCGCATACATTTACAATAAAATTTGCAAACGGTTAAATATTACCAATTTAAATAGGTACCACGTTGAACGTCAGTTAACAGACTGGCTGTACATAAAAATACTACTTTACGCCTAAACACACACAAGCACACACACACACACACACACACACATGTATTTTACAAATTTTACAAATGTTACAGTAATAGTATACATTTTAATGTGAACTATGTATTCTTTTGGTTTGAATAAAGTTATAATTCTTATAGTGCCTGATTAACGGCCTTAGTATACCTACGCTTGTTCCCTATTTACCTACTAGATACTGGCAAGATACGGGGTTCTGCCTATCCCGTGGAGTATATTGTTTATGCGTGATTATTTGTATGTACTTATGAATATTTTATTACTCCACTCGAGGGTTTTCACTTGAAGGAATACTCCTCCTGAACGGCTCAACCGATCTTCCTCAAACTTTGCATGGTGGCAGTGACCATACCCGTGAGTGCATATATCTAAAATCAGTAACATCGAAGTGACCACGGAGGAATAATCACCGAAAAACCTGTTCCAGGAGGATTTAAACAGTTATACCGAGAGAATTATACATAATGCACGTGTTAGATTTCTCTCTCTCCTGGTCTCCTGGCGACCCTGCGGTGTAACCCATGGGGGTTGATCAACCACTACATAATCCTAAGCATATCTATCACACGCGCCATACATATGACCTTAAAAGAGGTCCAATAGACCATCAGTTAAATAAAAAGAAATAAAAAATAAATAAATATATATATATATATATAAAAAAAGTAAATTCAGAACCGCGATAGAAAGTCTCGCTTCAGCTCAATTTTGCACCGTGACCCGCAGTGCACACCTAGTAATACCTAATAATAATGTAAGTTAGTATAGTGGAGCCGCGCCGCGCGCCGTGCTATATATATACAATAAGTAAATCGGTAGAATTTGAAGGATAACAAGTTTAATTCCGTGTTCACTCGGTCACAGATATGCTTCGACTTCCTTAACACTCCCTTTATTCAATGGATACTTTTTTTAACCCCACTGTCCCCACCGGGTTGCCTTCCTTGGCCGAGGGCGAAGAGTAGCTTCAACGATATTTTAAATATGTCGCAGGTTTATGCTAAAATCAGGTTTTTGGTTAAACACCACCCGTCAAGCAAATCTACCACTCGATCGCGTTGCGAGTTCAAATTTTACCGTAAACCTGAACAAGTTTAAGTTTATGATTAAAAACCTGATTTTACAAGAAACCTTCGATATTTAGGTATACTTTAGGTACATTACGTTACATTAACTGAAGCTACTGTACTGCAGGCAATTGCTAATTAATTTAAGCTGTTTAATTTCCATCATGCTGCGGGACGCGGGTGCTTATGCCAACGAGGTTATTTCTCGAAACTAAAATGTTAACATGGCACTAAGTAAAACTGGGAACTTAATAAACTAGGTATGCAATGCATGCTGCTAATTGCAAATGTTGAGCGGAGCAAATGCAACTTTATCGTCGATGTCCAGGACATTTTCGGTGATTATTCTCCGTGGTCAGCTCTATTTACATGATTTCAGATATATGCACTCCCGGGTATGATGTCGACCAGCAGCCAAATTTGGCCAAAATCGGTCTAGCCGTTTCGGAGGAGTAGACGCACAAACGATTTACACTTGTCGCCTAAGATCCTCCGCTTCTCTCCGCTTCGCTTCGCTCAACTAGGTGTGCACGGCGGGTCACGGTGCAAAATTGAGCTGAAAGACTGTCTACCGCGGTTCTGAATTTTCTTTTTTGTAAGTTTATTTTTTAATTTGTTAATTTGTTTTTAATTTATGATTTATTTTTTTGAACTGATGGTCTATTTGATCTCATTTAAGGTCATATGTATGGCGCGCGCATTATAATTGATAATTCTCTCGGTATGACTGTTCAAGTCCTCCTGGAACAGGTTTTTCGGTGATTCCTCCGTGGTCACTTCGATGTTTCTGATTTCAGATATATATACACTCACGAGCATGGTCACTGCCACCATGCAACGTTTGAGGAAGATCGGTTCAGCCGCTAAGGAGGAGTATTCGGTCAAGTGAAAACCCTCGAGTGTAGTAATAAGAGCTTCGCTCGCCTTCGGTTCGCTACAGCTCAATAAATATTAGTATTTTTAAATATTTTTGTACATTCTCACACAACGTCATCTAGCCCAAACTAAGCTATAAGCTTGTGCTATGGGATTTAGACAACTGATAAATATATGTACTTAAATATTTCTAAATACATACATAATATACATAGAAAACACTCAAACTCCGAAACAAACATTTTTGTGGATCACATAATTTTTTGATTCGATCCGGGAATCGAACCCGAGACTTCGGAGCACGCCACCGCAGCAGTTATACTTCGGTAACGTGTAACTTAATAGGAAATCTACTTTTGTTACTTATTTGGAAAGGTTTCTTCAAAGTTAAAGTTATCCAAAGTCATAATCTGTAAGTAGGTATACACAGGTTAAAGGCTGTGTCCTTAATTATAGCCTTTTAGAGGACAGGTAGATACTAAGTTTGTCGTTTTTAGGGTTCCCTCCCGAAACGGCATAAAACGGGACCCGGCTATTGTATCTATAACAACAAATACTAAAATACAGAATAAAATAAATATTTGAGGGGCTCCCATACAAAAAACTTGATTTTTTGCCATGTTTATAGAACTCGCACTAAACCGATTATTTGTATACCTACCCTTCTAGTTAAGGTAAAACTATTTACTTGTGCTACAAATGGCTCACGTCACTATTGTCATGGTAAAATTAAACATTGTAATGGTCGAGGATTGATTTCTCGCCGTTAAAAGCAAAACCAAGGTTAAATGACATTTTATCAATGACAAAGCTAGTACCTACCTACCTGGATACTTATCTATACTAACAACATTCTCGTACTTGCATCACAGTTACCACATCGAGGTAGTTAAATACGTTCTACGTAGGTATAAATGGGTAAAACTTACTAATAATGCCTACATAGTGTCCAGGCGGGTGTTGGCGACGCGGCGAAGCGTACCTACCTACGTGTAGTTAATTGGACGGCAAGATCTAGTTCATGTTCACCTAGTGTACCTAGTGTATCTAGACTCAAGGTGAAGCTAGGAAAGTTAATTAATATCCTCTATTCCAAATAACTGCCGCCAAGCACTAGGCCACAGTAGGTACAATTGTACAGTGACTTGGCGTTTGCATAATTGCCTTTAGTTACCTACCTATTTAGTTTGACAAAGGTACATTACCATGATTAAGAAAGATTTAATCCACTTAGTTATTGTAAGTATAATTATCTAACTTATTGGTTAACACGCTAATACCGGATCTTATAAATAGTAGCATTGAATTTGTTTAATGTTTCAATCCTACTTATTTATTTCCTAAGCATTGCTGTTCAAATAAAACAAAGATTTGTTGAAAAAAAATGTACAAATCTAACAATACCTTCCTACGGTACCTACGTAAGGTAGGTAGGTATTATATGTTCGGGTATACATACAATAAAAGTTGAAGATATTATGCGTTAGATTATTATATAACCTATAAGTTCAAAATTATTTTTTTTATTAAGTTTTTATCTAGTCAAGCAGAGCTGCGTAAATTCTGTCAAGGATATCGTATTAACTAACAGTTAGAAAGGCCAGCCTTTAAAAGTGTGCATATTTTAATAAGTAATTATGTATATTAAACATGACAAGTCAATCGTACTTACCTACCTATTTACTTACTTAGTATTAGGTCAGGACACACAGTTAAATACATCCTCATCCACCGAGCCTTTTCCTATGGACGATATCGAAGTTCTGTAGTTAGACCTAGAGGATTTGGTTTTAAGGGCTCCAACTACCCGTAACGACTGCCATAGATGTTTGTATGACAACCGGGACCGGGCGGCGGCTTAACGTACTCTCCGAGACTCAGTGTTTAAAGAAATGGTTATCTAACTAGATGTTGGTGCAATTTGTTAACCTACTCGGTTACCACTAGACCACGAGCTCCACACAATTACATACAAGTGCTAGTCCATTCTCAATTAAATTAACTTTTTTTTTTAATACATAGAGGTGACATACGTTTACGGTCGACAGGACCAAGTAGGTTACTTGATCTTGTCGACCGTCGATACTATTTAAGGTTAAAATAAAACCTAATCCTATCGAATAGGACAAGACTATTCAGTTAAATCCGTTTAATAACAAACACACGTCCAATAGTAGGAAATATTTAGGATTATGCAAACATAGATAGTACCACAATACCTACTTACCTACAAAAGAGAGAGAAATTGACAGATATACCATTTGATTCCAAGGTCTAAAATGGCTATAATGTTTATAATGATTAAGTATCTGAGCATCAGAATTGCAAGCATCGTAGAAATGACAAGTGTGCGAGTTTAAACGGAAAGCGTTGTTTACGTGTAGCTACGAGTATGAGTAGTATCGGTATGTAGGTGGGTTGCTTCTCACCAATTACTACTCAGACGGCCTTGCCACCATTTACCACCTCCAAGTCTCACTGGATAGACACAATATTAGATTCATTATAACAACGTGTGGTTGATGACGTCTTACCATGAAGGGATTTGCTTAGCAAAGAATAAGGGCCGAATTCTAGCAACATGATTTTTTCCCGATTTTCGTCCCGTTTAAGATGAAATATAGTTGAATTGAGGCTGGGAGAGGTTCAACGGAACAAAAGAAGCTCTTCATTCTAGCACGTGACAAAAACAAGTAAATACATTTACAATAATAGCACAAAATAGGGAACAGTTAAGTAGTAATAGGTACAGCCAATAACTATTAATAATATAGACATTGCACCCGAGCAAAGCAGGGGCGGGCCGCTGGTCATTCCCTGTAATCACCATATCTCTTACTGAAAACTACATTTAGCATAGATATTGGATTCAGTACAAATACAACGCGGAATCTTGGCACTCGAATACTATATAGGTAACTATTACATATTCCATCTATAAAATAAACAAGATTGTACATTGATGGTTGACATAGAAATAATTCGTAATAATGAATACAGGCGCATCAATGTACAGTGCTGTCGTCGCATCCCTCGAGAGTCAGCAAGCGGAATAGGAACTTAGTACGGATTCCATGCGCTAAGGTTATAAAAGGAATGTGGAGCCGACATTGGTACAATTACGCACCTACGATACTTATGAAATATTTGCAAATACTAGTTGGTATTATGAAGTCTATTTAATTTGGTCACTCATTTGGTATTAAGAATACAAAGTATTTAAGCATTATTAATATAATATCTCCTTTACCTGTAAAATACTTGGCACGGCTGTTATTTTTTATTAAAAAGGATTAACCTTTTTCAGTGACATAAATAACGTCCTTTTTAAAATGCTTTGAACAAACAACAGTAGAATTATTAGGTTTAAACATTCTTCTCTTTCACGTGCTATAATACGCCTCCATTTTTCTTGTCTTATTGCATTATGGGGAAAACTTAAAACAAATTAAGATAAATTCAAAAAATATATCAAACAGTATGTAATCAAAAATTTAAAATAATTAAATGACAACTCCATCTTTCTGTATGAGACTTGTTCTAACATTGCGGTGTGAAGTAGCGCGCTTGCTCGCAAGCGCGTAGTTTGTACAGTTAAAAATAACCATAATATTCTTAAGCAGTGAAATGAAATGAAATGATTTATTTATTTGTATAGGTCACTAAATGGCTCTTACAAACGTCAGTAAGTACTTAAAATAAAAAAAATGTCATTGCTTCTATATTTACATGTACTGCCAGATTCGCAAAGCAATAATTAGAACTGAGAGAAAGAACCTGGCAATAAAACTCTCGGTCACTGCATTATTGCACATGAAAAGCAATTAACAATGTGAACTGATTTTTACTTGTCGAAAGTATGACACTCCATCCTCTTTTTTCACTCTAAAAGAGTAGTTTTTTGCAATTTTTAAGCAAACACTTTGTCATCGCGAAACGTCTTACTACCAGCGCGGTCGCAAAGCGACTGAAGCGCTCAAGTGTGCAATTTTCTATAGTGGACCGAGTTAAAGTGGTGCCGTTTTTAAAGCACTGATCGGTAATCTAGGTATTTTTGATCTAAGCATTTAGCACAATAGTAGATTGTTAACCAAGGGATGAAAGCATTTTCACACGAGTTACACACTCTACTTTTCATTTTGAATACGAGGAAAGCAAATAAATATTCAGATAAAAAATTATAACAATAGAGATAGATCACGTATGAGTAAAGAGTATGTAATAGTATTTCAAGTCTTTAAAAAAAAAAAATCATTCGCACTATTTTAGGGCAGGCGATAATCTTTTGATCATACCGCCTTGTTATTAGTTATATTTTTATTCAGGTTTAGTCAGGTTTAGTCGGAGTCTCAAATAACATATTAACTGTTTTTATACTTTAAATTGTACTTTAAAATACCTACTCAGGATTTTAAGGTAAAATTGTCCAAATATTTATTGTTCGTGCTATTTACGTTTTATGTTATTGTAACTCAACTCTTTTTGGCTTATGACCATTTAAAAAACCAGAATGTTGTATTGACTTAATCGAACTTTGGCTGTTTACGTTTTTGCAATCGCCTCAAGATGTGCTGATTTTTTTTTACTTTTCCGCCCTAGGGCCGCAATGTCCCACTTTCAACCCGCATATCAGGTAAACAATGACCCACTTTCAGAGCATGAGAGATGAAATAGTAGATTGTTAACCAAGGGAAGCCTCCCATTTCTGACGAGATATTTTGGCCAACAGTTCGAGGCAGTAAAGGTGTTTTCACCCGAGTTACACACTCTACTTTTCATTTCGAATGCGAGGAAAGCAAATAAAAAAATTGTAACAATAGAAATATCAATCGATCACGTAACAAGAATTGTACTTCCTGCCTTTTTTTTAATTTTTGTCATTTTCATTCGCACTTTTTTCAGGGTAGGCTCTAGTCTTTTGACCATACCGCTTTGTCATTAGTTATATTTTTATACATATATACAAAATAGTCTTCTGTTTTTTAATTTCTTCAGTTAATTTTTTTAAACACATTTTTTTGAAGCCATATAGAGTATTTCTTTTCTGATTTGACGCGTTACGGCGGGCGTTTTGGTCAGGTTTAGTTGGAGTCTCAACCTTAAAATACTGAGTAAAATACACAATTTTTAAGGTACAACTGTAACTCAACTCTTTTTGGCTTATGACCATTCAAAAACCAGAATGCTGTATTCACTTAATCGAACTTTGGTTGTATACGTTTTTGCAATCGCCTCAAGATGTACTGATATTTTTTTTTACTTTTCCGCCCTAGGGCCGAAATGTATCACTTTCAACCCGCATATTAGGTAAGCAATGAACCACTTTTAGAGCATGAAAACTTCTTTGTACTACCTACGTAACGAAGAATAAGCTCAGTCGAAGTAATCAGCTATAAGCAGATGTTAATGTCCGAAATTGACGGTAAAACAATTAATATTAGGCTGTTGCGCTCAATATACCTTCCTCTGACATCTCCTGTCAATATCACCTAATAATCATTAGGATCGGCCAAGTCTAGTGGCGCGACCAAATAGTGCGGACGCACCACACAAAATAGCATTAATACATAACACGAACCTGAATAAGTATGGAAAAATTACAAAAGAGATCATCATCTCATTTTGTCATAGTTCAGGGACCAATTTTGTTGCCCCATGTATTTGAATGATTTGGCTTCCAGCTAAACTCCGACATCGAGAGGAACGAACACACAGTCATCTGTTTTTTGTGGGGTTAAGTACCTATTTGTAAACAAATATCTGGCGGTGTAGTAGGTACAGATACCTGTTAAGTCTAACTAGGTATAAATATAAACTATAACTAGGTATGCAATGCATGCTACTAATTGCAAATGTTGAGCGGCGCAAATTTTCTTATTTTTTTTTATGCTATATTTTCGTGATTTCAGAGATATGCACTCCCGGGTATGATGTCGACCAGCATGCCAAATTTGGTCAAAATCGATCGAGCCGTTTCGGAGGAGTTTCGCACACAAACGATTTACACTTGTCGTCTAAGATAGAGCTTCGCTTCACTCCGCTCAATAAATGCTAATTAAAATAGTAACAACAGTGTCTAGTTAGCCGTTTCTAGAAATTCAAAAACCCGAATGTTCATAAATAGATTAAGTAGGTCTGTAGAGTAGATAATACAGTAAGTAAGTACCTTATCTACAATAGTTACACAAACTACTAGATTACACGAATGGTGCCTATAAAACTTGATGAAGCACTGTAGGTACCGTCTATACTTAAGTTTGTTTACTCGGCAGTTTATTCTGAATCGTCCATAGCAATTAGCAGCCGTTGCCTGGAATTTGTTGACACTTTTCTGAGAACTATTCTATGCAAACAAACAATCATTTGTATCTTTCCTTTTTATTATATTAATTAGTATTGATATTTATTTATCACCTCTCGGGGGAGAAAATAAGTGTAAGTAAGTAGCTACCTATAGGTCCCTCCCTACACTATCTTACACATGAAATATCCAAAGAAATTGCCTCGATAGTCGATTCCATAAGTGCAAATTTGCTCGATAAAGTCTGACTCTGAGTTGAAAACACAAGTGGTTAGCGCATTGGCTTCATTGAATAAAGTAATACGCAGTAAATCAATAGTCAATCCGTGCACAGGGTCGAACCAAGGCGGTGGCAATAATGTAATGCTGCGGGTGCGTTTAAAAGTTGCTCTCAAACGGGCGTGAAGTAGAAAACATAGCGAGGTGCGCACGCGCAGTAGACCGGTTGGCGCGCCGGGTGCCGATGTGGACAACAACATTTATACCTGGGAATTTTCCATGCTTTCCTCGTCTCACACGTTTACGCACCTCTGCGTACGAAATGAACACTTTGACCGAAAAAATCTGTCGTAGCTTTGTTTTACATGCTTAGAGAAGATGTAAAATAGTATTATTTAAGCCATCCATGATAATAAATACGTGATAATAACACCTATGACAGTCATTAGTAGAAGTTCTAAACAGAAATCTTCAGAATTACAGATGTTCGATACGGAAAATATCGAAGTTCAGCCGCATCGCATTTAGACTGTGGTTCGACTGGAAAGCCGACACCAACAGGATTGGAAAAACAACAACGTCGCTCATAAAGACCAAAGTTTCAGTAGTCACAAAAACATTTCCATATACGAGTAAATACTTAAAGGAAATGCTGGCAAGTTGAAGACAGTATAGCAGATGGTTGACATTTAGTTGGCAAGCACACTGACTGTCGTGGCAGGCGCCAGTTGAGCTTGCCAAAAACAAAAACTGGGCAAGAGCGAGTGGGACTTACGCATGGTTTCGTGACAAAACGACAACAAAATCACGTCTGGTGTACCTACCTATGGGATCTCGCTTTTATATTTATTCCATTCTGGTTTTTTTGTGTTTGTTGTTTTAGCGGCATTCTGTTGCCACTATAACAACAAACAGGTCGAGGCA
Source organism: Nudaria mundana (assembly GCA_963556515.1). Taxonomy (NCBI): domain Eukaryota; kingdom Metazoa; phylum Arthropoda; class Insecta; order Lepidoptera; family Erebidae; genus Nudaria; species Nudaria mundana. The sequence continues at coordinate 37,619,584 of OY748286.1, read as the reverse complement.
CGCTATTCTAAACGACATAATTCGTAGGGCTCTTTCCACCTCAGGTCTTCCGGCCGGTACGTGAACCAAATGGTTTAGCACGAAGCGATGGAAAGAGACCGGACGGTATGTCGTTGCTACCGTGGAAGATGGTGGTGAAGATGTGCCGGTGCTGCTGCTGCATCGGCTGAAGACCTCAAACGGCGTAAATGTGCTAACCTAGCAGTTGATTACATATTTGAGTCGTTTGGGGTTGAGACACTGGGGTCATGGGGTCCGAGTGCTCGCCGCCTTTATAGAGACATTGCTAAACGCCTAATCGATGCTTCTCAGGACCAGAAGGCTGGCTATTTTCTGGCCCAAAGAATAAGTATCGCCGTCCAACGTGGCAACACAGCCAGCATTCTGGGAACCTTTCCAGTCGGCAATGACGCGGAGGATTTTTTAAACGATATTTTGTAATGTAAATATTTTTAGTATTTAATTATGTGTATATTTTGTAGATTTTAATTCTTATTGTAAATTTATATTATAAGTATATACTTATAAGTATATATATGATATACATAATAAAAATAAAAACACAAAAATCCATTGTTTATAAATTTATTTACAATAAGAATTACAATTCATAATTATGTACTAAAAATGAGACTACATAGGTACTAGTTTAATGTAAGATTTATTAGTTCGAAAATCTCGTAAAACGTGATGATGTCAGAGAACAATTCCACGCGGGCGTAGCCGCGGTTGTCCGCTAGTATTAACATTACGTCAAGTAAGTGCCTAGGGGAACCCGGGGCATAACAGGCTCCCGGGGTAAAACAAACACCACCTCTTCCATGAATGTCTGTAACCCGACCTGGTGTCGGTCTAAAACTCTAAGCCAATCGATTCCTTGTTCAGTCGACCTCGCGCAAGCGAGAAAAGTATTAACATGATTCCAACTGTATTTTGCGTGATGAAATAACGTAAATGAACGAGTTTCATATAATTTTCACATTATTTGCTTGTGTTAGAGCTAATAAAATTGTTTTTTTTCTAATGAGTAGATAGTTTTATTATTGTCTTAACTTTACTTTTATTTGAATGGACATGTACGTTTGATCAGCAAGTAACCCAACAGCTTGTAAAAATAAGATAAAAACTGAAAGCAAGTGAAAATAAATGATAAGAATAAGGAAAACGAGTCGGAAGAAGTAAGGATAGAGTGCTTATACTGTGGACTCTAAATCTGCGGACGGTTGGGTCACATGCCGTGCCTGTAACAGATGTGCCCATTGTTCTTACGCCGGGAAGGATGGTATGATGACGAGTTTTTTCACATCTCTCATCATATCGACACATTTATCATCTTTTGGTGCTAATTTTTAAGCTTTTAAATACCTGAAATAAAGGGAAATTTATCATTTTGCCCAAATTGGCAATTTCCCTTTTTTGTCAATCACAATTTGTACCTAAGTAATTATCGCAAGATGATTATTTAACGCTAAAAATCAAAAACAATAACGAGACAAATATAAGATATATTTGATCGATAATTGTACCTACATCTTTAATTTTAATTACGATTTCCCCTAACATGTCCGTTATGCCCCGCGTTCCCCTATTTACCACATCGCGATGGACAAAATAGGAACAAGGCGATGCCAATGCTATAATAAAAGCTTTAGATGCGTTATCCGCAGATAGAAAAGGTTTGTGTTATGTTGACACTATACAGGCTGTATATAGGCTGTCTAACAAATTGCTAACAAGTACCAAAATACTTGTAAATATACAACGTAGATGTAGCTTCTAGATAGGGTGAATAAAATGCCGTCGAAGTTGTGATTCATTACACCTACATGAAATGTTTACAATAAATATACTTAAGTAGTGTTAAGTACCTAAGCAATTCATGAGGTTGTAAAGTTGCTAATCTTAATGTAAATTTATCTGTGGACAATACCCAATCGTGTCTTCCTAAGATATTGGGTGGACACGAATATTGTAGCAATGGACAATATTTTTATTTTATTTGTTTACCTAGCACTTGTTGAGATATTATTAACTTTAAGGTATGTACATGCTTTAGGAAAATTAAAAAAAAAGTATTTTAGGCGCTGATTCTACAAATGGATTATTCCACTTTGGATGATAATTTATTTAATTGAACAAAGTGTTTATCATTACACCTCCGACTTATTGCACCTCGTAAATATGGTAACTCAAACAACCTTTACATGTAATAGAATGTACAGTCACGAGCATAAATATTTATTTATGCATATATAATATTTATGTATTTCCAGTGGCGCCCGGCGGTAAATATGGTACGAGTACTATGGACACATCGGCAATTACATCTGATCCAGGAATGAGTTCAATAATATCTGTCTGCACGGGCGCAGCACTAACATCTGAATCGTTCAATATGCATCATAATAAAGTGCCATCTTTGCAAAACACAAATATATGATGTATTCTGTTCTGTTAGTCTTTCTATGTTAATGGATATTGACAAATAAGTATGGATTTTTTTTTTTATATTCAGTTCGACAAATTGATGCCACCCGCCTGATGGTAAGCTGAGGCGACGTCTGGCAATTGTGAGCGACTCTCACAGTATACAGGAATACTATAGAGAGTGGCCCTCAACTTGACGACCCAATAATGTGCCTGTTCACGCTTCGCTTAAAGAACCCAGGGTTATATGTTGGAGGAAACATGTGCGCAGGCAGGGCGTTCCAAGCCACCATCGTTCGGCAGAGAAACGAACGTTTAAAACGCTCGGTTCTCGCAAAGACGGTTTCCACGGTATGAGAGTGACATCTCTGCCCGGCACGCGTTGTTCGGGATTGGAAGGGAGAGGGTTGGATCAGGTTGAAGAGCTCTTCAGAACACTCACCGTGGTAAATACGGTAGAACGCGGGCAAGGAAGCAATTGTTCGGCGCTGGGCTAGCGGGTTCAAGGCTTCCCGTTACCTCCGGACAGTCTATAATGCGAACAGCGCGTCGCTGCATAGCGTCGAGTGCGTCCAGCAAATACTTCGCGGAGCCGTCCCAGAGGTAAGAGCAGTATTCAACGCAGGGTCTAATCTGCGTTTTGTACAGCAGACACCTCTGGTGCGGTGTAAAGAATCGCTTTACCTTGTTCAGTATTCCTAATTTCCGCGAAGTACATCTCTCAATGTATTTTGTGTTATTGAGCTCTCGACGAACGTCTATGCCAAGGATGTTTAGATTGTCCTTCATTGGTAATATTGCATTCTGAAGAGTGGGTAGGGGAAGGAAAGGGGATTTTTTCGCTGTAAATGCACACGCCTGTGTTTTGCGGGCATTGAACTCGACCAAGTTCTCGGCACCCCATTGGGAGATACTGTCGAGGTTTCGGTCGAGATCAGCTACGAGATGTCGTCTCTCCTCCTCTATCACAGATCGCCCCGCCGTCGGGCAAACCGAGTAACTCCCGTGCAATATGCTGTCATCTGCATAGCATTGAATGTTCCCGAGGGAAAGCATATCATTCATATGCAGAAGAAAGAGAGATGGTGACAGTACGGACCCCTGTGGTACCCCGGCATTCACTTGCAAGAAGCGAGAAGCCTGGCCATCGCAGAGGACCTGCACTCGGCGCTCGTATAAAAAACTGGCAATCCAGCTGCACAGTTGAAGAGGTAGACCATATGCCAGAAGCTTGGAAAGGAGCGAAGCATGCCAGACCCTATCGAAAGCTTTGGCGATGTCCAGGCTAATAGCCAAGGACTCGCCGAACTTTTCCATAGCCTCACCCCAGACATGCGTGACGAATGCCAGGAGGTCACCCGTTGATCGTTTTGGCCTGAAGCCATATTGCTGATCATTGATTAGCGAGTGATCCTCCAGGTATCGCATGAGCTGCTTATTGATAAGGAGCTCGAGCACCTTGCAAATGACTGAGGTGACAGCTATGGGTCGATAGTTGCCTGGATCTGATCGATCACCTTTCTTGGGGATCGGTTGTACGTTCACCTCTTTCCAGACCTCCGGCACGAGCCCTGTAGAGTATGACAGGCGGTACAGACGCGTTAATACTGGAGACAACTCAGCAGCACATTTTCGTAGCACCACCGCCGGAATGCCGTCAGGGCCACTGGCTTTCCGCTTGTCGAGTGACCGCAGCACTGCCCGTACATCACATTGCCTGATAACAATATCAGGCATAGTGTGGCCACAGTTGGCGATGGCGGGGGGGCTGCAGGCCACGGTCATCGACACGGGAATTAGCCGCAAAGAGGTCTGCGAGCATGTCCGCCTTCTCTTGGGCTTTATGAGCCAGTGATCCATCAGGAAAACGCAGTGGTGGCAGCGAGGGTTGGCAAAAATTTGACTGTACGGCTTTGGCCAGTAGCCAGTGGGGCGCGTACCGACACACTGTACTCGGCTGGGCGACTCGTCAGCAGTAGATCCAGCAAGGCGGGCGTGTGGTCTGACCTGTCAGGTATCCGGGTGTCAACTTTGTGGGGTTTCTAGAGGCCGCTGTGTACCGTTTATTACTTTGTTACACTGTCATGGTGAGATATGGGGAAGCGTGAAGACAGGGCGTTATTTGGTGCGGCAGAGGCTAGCTTCGTCTAGAACCGTGTGCAACACCCCTGATGCAAGGCCGCCGCTACCGCACACCGGTTACCACCCGGAGCGGCGACCCCACATCAGGATTATGCGCAACATATGGGGCAGCCTCCTGGGGTGGTTGGTCCCAGGTGGGCCCCATAACTATGTTGCGGGCGGCCGCGGCAACGCCGTTGCTAAGGGTCTCCCTGGCCGGCGAATCGACCCACACCACCCACACTAGACTCCGCTTCGCCCCCACTAGACCCATCCGGCCGCACCATACATCGCCCCGGGCCTGCAGTGCAGCTGCTGAACCCCTAACGCAACCCAGCCTGGGCTGGGTTACTTGGGGGGCTTTAGCACAGCTGCACGGTGGTACCCCCCCGGACCAACACTGTTGTACCACCGGGTCTCCACGTAGGGGCCGAAGCCACCACATGGGTACCGTAATATACGAACCTCGTCTGTTAATCAGCAGGTGCGCCACTAGCAGGTGAGGTCGCTGGGGCCCGATAGATGTAAGAAGGGCCCCTTTGCAACAAACACGGTATGATCGAACAGACCATTCCGTATTCTTTAAGAATACCCTTATTCTGAAATTAAGCTAATAAAAGCTGGAGTTTCCCAAGGAAGTGTTTTAGGTCCGGTGCTGTACCTACTCTACTAGTGTCATTCTAGTCCCGGAAAACAATTGTATTGCCACTTTTCCTCATGATATATATACATAGTATCATGTAAGGTTCTAATTTACACAATATTATCGGTAACTAACCCTGAAATAAGTAATACTGATGACACATCTATACTTATAATAAATCTGTAGAAGTGAAACTCTTTGTTCAAGGATCACGCAATAACTACCGGTTCGATTACGATGAAACTTGGTATAATTATTCTTTAATATCCTGGGCACCTACTGGCTTACTTTTTATCTCGGAACAGTAAATACAACAAAAAAACAAACTTAATTTTGCGGTTCGATGCGTAGACCCGATTACTGTACCAACCGCAAATAATAAGTTTGTCGTAGGTTAAGTCACCCGCAGTGGAGTTCACTAAGGAGCGCTGCACACGGCTAAGATACTATAATATTTTATCTTAAGATACAATATCGCACGCCATACAATTCAATGGACTATTACTGCCTATTTGACTGCCTCGGTGGCTCAGTGGTATAAGTATGCGACTGCCGCCCCTGAGGTCCCAGGTTCGATTCCGGGTCGATTCAAATTATTTGTGTGATCCACAAATGTTTGTTTCGGAGTTTGGGTATTTTCTATGTATAATATGTATGTATTTAGAAATCTATAAGTATGTTTATCAGTCGTCTAGATCCCATAACACAAGCTTATATTAGCTTATTTGGGCTAGATGACGTTGTGTGAGAATGTCCAAAAATATTTATTTATTTATTTATTACACACGACGAAGATACTCGTAATAAACTAGTGGTTCTGTGAACAGTACACCTCGCGTTATTTTCGCATTTTCCCCCCATTTCTCCCCCATTTTCCCCCCAATCGATAAATCCCTTCGACGAAAGTGACGAAAGCGCCTTGCAACAAAGAACACTTGTGCCAAATTTCATGAAAATCGGCTATAAAATGCGGCCTGTACACCGGAACTGACACACATACTCGTACCAACAACGCCAAATCGGCCAGTCCTCAAGTTGCAACTGAGACGCTTCGCTCGCTCGGTCAATAATATTTCATATTTTCGTATGTTAAGATGAATTTGTATGGAGATATAATAGAGAATATAATAAAAGATATAATAGAGAAACTGTTGTAGCCCCCCTACTTTATGAACGCAATAAAACCCAAAACAATGGTTTTTAGAACTTTTGTCTGTTTGTCTGAATGTTTGAACACGCTAATCTCAGAAATGACTTAACCGATTTCAATTTTTGATTTGAATTTGCAGTAATGCGTTGTGGTTTATTCAACTAACATTTAAGGTTGGTTTTCAATCGGTTCATAAATAAAAAAGTTATGTAGATCTAAAGTAACACGCAGGCAGAGCTGCGGGCAACAGTTAGTTGCCAATAAAATTGCAGTACACTTGAACAATGGTAGGTACTCCTATTTACCTAGTCAAGTCTAGTAGTCAGTAGTAGTCAAGAAGTTACAAACAAATAATCATACAGTGCCAGTGTCGTACACTGAGGAAGGCCAATCATGCTGCTAAATACTAATATAGTAGTGCTAAATACTAAATACATAATAGTAGTTATACTATAAAGTACTTAGCTAGCTGATGCTAGGACTAATGCAAAACCATCTTCATAATATTTGATGGTGCTCGTATGAAGCAATAATTGAAGGTAAATTTTGGTTATTTCTTGGCTCTAAGTTTTAGTATTGGCCTATATATTTTGTGTAGGTACGTACCTACTTATAGAAAACGTGTACCTATCCAGGTGATATTTAGCACAACTCTAAGTACAGAGTTTAGGTAGATGGCCTTTAAATTTTCTTACTTAACATATTTATTATTTTTAGCACCGTCATAAAAATATTTTTTGTGCAGCCAATGTAGCAATTATTTCCATTTAAAAACATCATAAATATTATTAATACCTAAATTGTTTCCTTTCCTTATTAAAAGGAAAATTTCTGTTATTAGTGTATAAAGTTGTAAATAAATAGGTTTGCTATTATCTAATGTTCTTTGCCGTTAAGTATACCACAGATAAGGATAGCTACTTCGACATTAATAAACTACCAGAGCCGTAGCTGAACTGCATTCCTGATACGTAGATACTATGCAGCAGCACTATAAATTATTCACTTCACTTCACCATACGAGCTAGTACTAAAATTATCCTTTTTCAAACCTCCTATATTAGCCAAACATTCTAATTATAGTGTCTAATTTGACAAGGTTATGGATGTGAAGGAGGCACCTACCAACTGCAACTTAATCAATGGGTCGCTGTTAGTGCAGTCGACTGTGCAGGCAATGCTCATAGGTATTATACATACTAATAAGTACCTACTTATCTATATAATATTAAACCTATATTTACTACCTAATTATTGAAAATTAGAGAGCACGTTAAGCCGTCGGTCCCGGTTGTCATACGAACATCTATGGCAGTTGTTAGGGGTAGTTGGAGCCCCAAATCAAAGATCCGACCGGTCTAACCACAGTACTTCGATATCGCCCATGGCTTGTGGAGGTCAGATGGCAGTCGCTTCACGGAAAATATCGAAGTTCAGCCGAATCGTAGTTAGACTGGAAAGCCGACCCCAACTGCGTTGGGAAAAGGCTCGGTGAATGATGATATTGAAAATAGTTTGTATAAAAACTAATCACAATGTGAAGCCAATTAACTCTTACATACTTTAGTAAAGTACAAATAATAATAAGGTGGTTTTTATTTTTCTCACGATTTAATTGTCATTCTAATGTTATATATTGTAATTACTTTATCTTGTTGTAAACACGACACAAAATGCTTATTTATTCACTTTAAAACCAAATATCTTATAAAAACAATTCATTATTCAGTAGATGGATGTTTATTGTACTCGTAAGTATGTAAAAGAACATTTTCACGCCTTTTTTTATAATTCTATTTAGGTTATTTACTGATTTAATTACTTTATTGTGATATTTAATTAATCACACAAGCTTTCAGAAATGCAGTCTGTTCGAATTTCAGAACTATCCGGCAAAGTTTGAGTCCAAGATTTTCAGGCAATCTCTACCAGACCCTGTGGAGTAACAAGTGTGAAATTATATATGGCTAATAGAAGCTTAGTAACATATAACAAAATTATTTAATAGATATCTAGCGGGATGAGAAGTGAAATATCTATTATTTAATCAATTCGTCCAGTGGGAATTTAATATTCCTATTCCCGTCTTAACTCGCCACTCAAGAAATAAGCGTACTGCGTAGGTACGAGTACGAAAGCGTTACGAAAATGTGTTATTTAGTACCTAAGTAGTTAATATTGATACAATTTAATGTTTACATAATTATTGGTTAGGATTAGAATTCTAATTTTTGCAATTAATTGTTGCTACATAAATAGTGTTTTATTAATCTTTAAATGGTCCACATTGATTTTTTGTTAGTTTATAATCATGTAAGTACAGGCAACTGCTGTTTTATTGACTTACCTAACATCATCAAGCACCGAGTCTTTCCCAACGCTGTTGGGTCGACTTTCCGATCTAACTGCGATTCGCCTGAACTTCGATATTTTCCGTGAAGCGAGTGCCATCTGACCTCCACAACCCATGGGCGATGTCAAAGTTTTGTGGTTAGACCGGTCGGATTTTTGTTTTAGGGCTCCAACTACCCCTAACGACTGTCATAGATGTTCGTATAACTTACCTATAAAAACGCGTCAATTTATTTATATGGCCTGACGTTTCGATCGAGTTACATCGGGCCGTGGTCACAGGCTGACTGGAGCTGGCGGGGCGTCGATAGCGAGAGGCGCGGGCAGATTCTCCATCTACCCTCACCGGGTCCTGATTTTTCTGCCTTAAACCTTAAACTTAACTATTAAAATGTATTTAGAAGGCGAAAGTCTAAAAACCATTATAGCAAACCGATCGGTGTTATTATTTATTAGTAAACTAATAAAGCCTGTGGCCCAAGCAGTATACCTGTCATATAAAAACAGGTGATTTATGTAACCACAGTGTATGAAACTAAGTAAGTACCTACCACTAACATAAGATGTTGGGAACCACGAGTAAGTGCTGCTGAGTCACGCGCATGCATTGCAGTACAGGTACACTGCGCCGGGAAGGACATCATTACTTACGTCCCAGACTGCAAGATGTATCTAAGTACATGGACTGACTTCATTTGTCTATATGACACAATAAATATAAATAAATATTTTTGGACATACACAATGTCCCCTATTACGTGGGACTAAAAATACTGGCAAATTGTGGGTGTGTAATGCACCTCTGCCTACCCCTTAGGGGATATAGGCGTGATATGTGTGTGTGTGTTTGGGGCATTTCAACCTATATAATAAAATCAATAGTGCCTGCTATTGCGCCTCACCTTGCATTCATATTCAATAAATGTATAGATGTAAATCAGTTTCCTGATCTTATGAAGTATAAAATCATTGCTTTATTCAAAGCAGGAGACAAAAGTGATCCTTCAAATATTCGCCATACTCCCAACCCTCAGTAAAATTTTTGGAAAAATAATATTTAATCAATTGCTTTCACATTTTACAGACAATAAGTTACATCATGAGAAACAGTTTGGTTTCACTAAAGGCAGGAACTCAACTCAATGCAGGAGTTGCACTTGTGAAACATATATTTGATGCTTGGGAGGAGAAGCAGGATACTATTGGTATCTTTGTGATTAATCAAAAGCTTTTGATTGTGTTGATCATGAGACTTTGTTATTAAAATTAGGTTTGGCTTAATTGAGTCTTACTTCACTGGTAGAGTACATAAAGTAAACGTAAATGGTACCGACTCTTCTGGCGCCTCATTAGTCATGGGAGTACCCCAGGGCTCGATATTAGGACCCCTTTATTCTTAATATACGTAAATGATCTTCCTTACTTCACTAAAAATCTTTGTGATTCAAAGTCTGAAACAAATATTTGTGGATCACACAAATATTTGATTCGACCCGGAATCGAACCTTGGACCTCAGGGACGGCAGTCGCAAACTCATACCACTGCACCACCGAGGCAGTTTCTTCTACACACGATACTTCTTATAGTATATTGTGTATGCATTTAGAAATGTATATGTACATAGTTATGTACATATACATTTCTAAATGTATATGTACATAACTATGACTTAAAAACAAATACTTACGTTACTTATAGCAAAAACTACCTACTTATCAGATTTTGTGCAAGTATCGTTCGACTCCTGATAAGAATAATATAAGCCAAGGTCAGTCCGTCCCCACGGTCCTCAACGCAACAAAAGCCAGATCAATCGTTGCGAAATATCCTAGGTACCTACACTTTGATTGGGAGATTGCATCCTCAATGACCGGATAAAACCTGAACCACACTGAACTATCCACTGAGAGAACACTTATCTAATAAATCGTCGAGAGCCCGTCGTTGATACTGGACATATTGTTTACAAATAATAATTATTATGTAGGTTTATAATATAAAGATTGTGTAAACATCCTGAAATAAAAAAAATCGAAGGATACAAAAATCCTCAGCGTTTTTTTTAAATTTATTTATTTACAGTACACACAGAGAAAAATAAAACAATGAGAAGAATACAAAGAGAACAGTTAGCAGCTAGTACAAGGGCACTACTTATTCCTAAAGGAATCTCTTCCAGCAGGCCAGAGAGGAGATGTAAAGGTGACAAGGCAACGTGTGTGCAGTACAATAAAAATAAACTTGCATAAACTAAAGGTGCATTATAATAATTATATACATAAATAAATACATACTGTACTATAACTAAGATAAAGAGGAAAGGTAGTGTGCTTTTACTTTCTTTTTAAATAGAATAAGAGTTCAACAGTTCTTTGTATGTCAGGGGGGAGTGAGTTCCACAGCTTGACCGCATGAACGGAAAAGGAATAGGGATAAACGTCGTTGCAGTCTAGGAAGGTTCTCAGTCAGCAATGACGCGGAGGACTTTTAACTTCGAGGCCCACCTACGTTAATCTCACCTGCAAGTGGTGCACCTGTTGTAAATATAAGTCTATAAATCTTAATAAAATATAAGTCATATTACTCATATTAAGTACCTACTACTGTTCTGACTACTTCGGTGGCGCTGTGGTATGTGTATGCGACTGCCGTCCCAGAGGTCCCGGGTTCGATTCCCGGTTCGAATCAAATATTTGTGTGGTCGACAAATGTTTGTTTCGGAGTTTGGGTATTTTCTATGTATGTATTTAAAAAAATGTAGGAAATTGTATGTTTAGAGAAGGAAAACTTGACACAAAATCACCATATTAACCCGTCCTGCCTGCATAGTCTGCATACTCGTATGTAGTCTCAATAGGGGGGAGGCCTATGCCCAGCAGTGGACGTCAAATGGGCTGAGATGATAATGATAATAAATACCTACATATAGAATACCTATAGAGACTGACAAAAGTATGTAATCTATAGGCAGTCTATGCCTGTCCCTGTGGGGTAGTAAGAGTGCCTTTTGGACCAGAGATGTGCTATGTACTTAGCTATGCTGCGCTCATGTGCTTGTGGACCAATGAAAAATATTGTGCTACGACATGCTGTGTGGACAAATGAATATGATTGGTAGATGTCAAACGCATCCATGGCTACGTAGCATAGCACATTTCTGGTCGAAAGGCACCCTAAGCGTATGGATACAAATAGGGATAGAACCGTAGTAATTATACACTTAAGAGCATCTAGCTCGTTTACATACTATTCATTAACATAGTGTTTATTTATCGAGTGGTATTCCACAGTACATCCAACGTAAACTTCTATGTAGGTACCTATTATTATTTAGTACATTTATCAGCGCTAATAGTTAGTAAATAATAGAATCACGACTACAAGATGACAGATGGTGCGAATTGCCAAAAATATTGAGCAATCTCAGTCGAGCACTTCGTGTTGTTGACTATAATGTTGTTGATTATAAGTAAGTACCTACCTATTATAGGTGGCAGGTACCTACTTACTTGTTGGCACCGATCGTGACAATCTTAGTGGCAATGTACGGACATAATGCCAACACTAAAGACTAAAAGACCTTTGTGCTTGAGATGTAGGTACAATAACAAATATTTACGAGTATTATTATTATTATATTAATATACAATAACGCCAACTATTATATACACTTAATACAAGACTGCAAATTCACCCAGTAGTTATAAAATAAACATAATTATAGACTAAAAATATTTACATTACAAAATATCGTTTAAAAAATCCTCCGCGTCATTGCCGACTGGGACGGTTCCCAGAATGCTGGCTGTGTTGCCACGTTGGATGGCGATACTTATTCTTTGGGCCAGAAAATAGCCAGCCTTCTGGTCCTTAGAAGCATCGATTAGGCGTTTAGCAATGTCTCTATAAAGGCGGCGAGCACTCGGACCCCATGACCCCAGTGTCTCAACCCCAAACGGCTCAAATATGTAATCACCTGTTAGGTTAGCATATTTACGCCGTTTAAGGCCTTCAGCCGATGCAGCAGCAGCGCCGGCACATCCGGATGTGGTTGGAAGGTGTGAAGGTGCTAAGGTGTCAACGCATGTAGCGTCGCACACCAAAGTATTTAGTTGTACTCAACGTCTTAACCTCGCACAAATTAGGTAAGCTAATCAATCTAATCATCATTCACCGAGCCTTTTCCTAACGCAGTTTCCAGTCTAACTGCGATTGGGCTAAACTGCGATATTTTCCGTAAAGCGACTGCCATCTGACCTCCACAACCCATGGGCGATATCGAAGTTCTGTAGTTAGACCGGTCGGATTTTTGATTAAGGGCTCCAACTACCCCTAACGACTGCCATAGATGTTCGTATGACAACCGGGACCAACGGCTTAACGTGCTCTCCGAGGCACGGAGGGGTCTCAAAGTAGGTAAGCTAATAAAACGTTTTATTTTATTTTATTTACACTTCATGCACAGTAACAGTACCTACATAGGCGGACTTAATGCCATAGGCATTGTCTAACAGTCAAACTTAGGGTGCTGCAGAGAGAACTTATAGTAGGTGCTCAGAGGTTATGATAGTTATGATGACATTAGAGAAACCGGTCCGACCGGGGTAATAATTCATAATGATAATCAATAAACTTAAATACTAATAACTACATACGTAGCTAATACTAACAAACATGTGTACAATATACATATACATATATATATACACACAAATATACATACATATGTATAATATTACCCATAAAGCTACATAATATATGTATACTACGTATGATTAATAAATATTAAGTGTCTAAGGAATATCTGCACATTATGTCTATATACTATACATAAACTAATAAAACACAACTATGAGCTATGACTGCATTAAGTATAGCATAGGAAAGACAAGATCAGAACTGACTCTGTTTATGAGTCACGATATAATTCATATACCTTCTTCCTGAAAACGAAGCGGCTGGTTGACATCCTAATTTCCAAAGGTAGCACATTCCAGATAAGAATAGACTGTACGTAGAATGAAGAGTGAACAAGGCTAGAAGTGTGAGAAGGACAATGTAAAAGAAGATTGTTTGAAGAGCGCAAGTTTTTGTTATGATTGGAGCCAAGAAATTCAAAGTATTGAGTAAGATATGGGACACTGGGAGAATTTAGGAAGGAGTAAAGCATAGTCACAGCACGCAAGCTACGACGCTTGCGTATGGATAGCCACCCCAACTCAGAGCGGAATTCCGAAACATGATCATACGTACGAAGATTGTAGACGAATCGAATGCAATTATTGAGGAGACGGTCGAGTTTATTGAGTAGATCTGCATTCAGGTCGAAATAGCACACATCACCGTAGTCTATGACAGGAAAGATCAACGAACGCATAAGCGCAGCCTTTGTTGTGGCTGGAAGGAAGTTCTTCAAGCGATAAAGCGCCCGTAAGCTGCCCGTTACCCTCTGACACACTCCGGCAACCTGAGCTTGCCAGTTGAGCGTGGTGTCAATATGCAAACCTAAGTTTTTGACGCAAGAAGTTAGGGATATCGGTTTAGCATTGAAGATTATCGGCGGAGTGGTAACATCCTTCAGCCTACTCAGCATGCGACTACTCCCTATAATAATACTCTGGCACTAGTCAGGGTTTACTGTCAGCCCGAACCTCTCACACTACCTGCCCAATGCGGCCAAGTTCAATTTAATATTGTCAATGGCCTCAGCCAGACTATCCACACCGGCCTGACTGTACAACTGCAGGTCGTCAGCATACAGATGATATGCACATTGAAGATCAGTGGTTAAAAAGTTAATAAATATAGAAAAAAGAAGAGGTGAGAGAATACCGCCTTGGGGGACCCCAGCATCGAGGCTGCACCAATTAGACGAGACGTCATCGATATGCACCGACTACTGGCGACCCCAAAGATAAGAAGAGAACCATTCCAGGTATGGGGTGAGATCTTAAGATGGGCTAGCATAGCTAACAGGATGTCCTGGTTCACGCAATTGAATGCATTGGAGAAATCAACCAGCACCAGCACTTTCATTACTCGCGTTATCATTATTTTAAACATAAAGTAACATCTTTAAAACACACTTTACTTAAGTACCTTTGCAAAATTTCTTCAAATGGTTGAATGCATTTAAATTAATTACTCAATAACCAATTCGGCCGAAAAAGATGCGCAGTCTCTGGGCGTTTGTGCACTACACGGAACATATTTTGTGCGATCGGTCTGCAGACAGAAATAGTTAACAATTATAAAGTCGAGTTCTAATAACAACATAATATATATAGTACAAACTTCATATTTTGTTTAAATCTCCCATCGCAAGCTCTGGTTATTGTGATGTGTATATATACGTGTGATTTATACTTAGGTACTATAAGTTTTGCGTAACTTAAAAAAACAACATGTTAAAACCAAAATATTATGTTTATTGCTTTTTAAAATACTCTCCTTTACATTTTGAATATTTTTTCATGCGATCGAACCATTTTTTAAAACAGGAGGACCACCGATCTGAAGGCATGTTTTCTATGTGCTGATTGAACGCTATCACTGCCTCTTCGGAGTTGGTAAAAGTGAAACCTCTCATCTAATCTTTGATTTTGGGGAAAATACAGAAATCACAGGGTGCTAGGTCAAGGCATGCGCAGGATGGGTGACGAGTTGTACTTTTTCGGAAGCTAAAAATGACTTTGTTTTGTTGGCCGTGTGTGAAGAAGCGTTGTATTGATGTAGGAGAACGCGGCTTTTGGGTCGTCTTTCGCGAACTTTTTCTAACACCCTGGGTAAACAAATGGTAGAATACCACTCGGCATTAATACTCTTTTGATCTTCAACTGGAATTGTACAGATAGGACCCGTAGCTGAGAAAAAAAACGCTATCATTTGTTTACCAATGTTTCTCGCCTGCCTCACTTTGGTTGGCTTGTTCTCATTTTCTAACAGCCATTCACAAGATTGCTGTTTTTTTTCGGGTTCAAAACAATTAATCCACGTTTCGTCTCCTGTGACAATGTTATAAACAGCATTAGAATGTCCGTGGTCGTACTTCAGTAGCATCTGTAAGCACCATTCCACGCGAGCCCTCTTCTGCTCCGCTGTCAGTTCATGAGGGATCCAACGACAACAAAGTTTCCGAACTTTCTATTCTTCGTGTAAAATTTTCTGGATTTGACTCATACCAATCCCCAATAGTCCTGGAATTGTCTCATAGTTAATCCGCGGGTTTTCTTCAATTAACCGCTTAACAGTAGCCAGATTATTTTCGTTGACGGCAGTTGAAGGCCGCCCTTCACGGAATTCGTTATGTAAAGAAACTCGACCTCTCTCAAATTCAGCAAACCATCGCCTCACGGTGCTCAAACAAGGTGCTTCTCTCCCAAAAGTATTTTGAAGACGAGCGGCACAGTCTTGCGGAGAGAGAGAACTTTTAAAATCATAAAAAGTCATCGCTCTAAAATCTTTTGGACTTAATTCCATTTTAGTTGCATACGTAGAACTTTGATGTGTGATAAAAAACAATTGACAAATGATTTCCCGCCAATTGTTTTTTTATTACTAAGAAGGTTGCTACGTTTAAAAAATATAACATTCGAAATTTAAATAGTTCCGATTAGCTAGAAGTGCGAAACTTTTAGTGTGCCCCATGTAGGGTACTGTACTACCAATTTATCAAGGTTCAAAAATGCATTAAAGTTATATCAATTAAGTACGTATGTAGGTACTCTTATTATTGTGACACAACAATAAGAATATACAATAAAATAATACCTCAGCTGCTTTTTTACCCGGTAATCTGTCCCCAAAGGAACAAAGACACTGTTCCATGCGGATAGATCCATGGGCATTTCCTAGCTAGTTGTGTAGGTATATTTTTCAATGCAACATCAATAAATGTGTTGGCACTTTGCATGCGTCGCTATATATTCCCGTAGTGTGTGACCAAACTGAAACACGAAACTGTACCAATAGCAACAATGTTAGATTTATTTATAACGCCCTGACTATTTATATAAAAGAATTAGTTTCGTCAGATGCCGTTATGGCGTCAACCGGGGGCGCCCGCGTCGGGGGCTCGCCCACCACTTTATGTATTTACGTGAAATTGTTTTGCATAACCGATGGTAATTTAATTATTTGAATTTGGAATACTATAATACCTAAGCATAATATGTAAAATAACTAGTGAACGCCCGCGGCTTTCCCCATTGACAAATTATAGGACTAAAACCTTCTTCGAGAACCATTCTATCCGTTGGTGACAATCGCAAGAATAGGTTATTATAAATCAATGATGACACAGACGGCGGGGTGTATTTTTTTTAATTCCGCGGCTAAGGCCGCGGCCGCTCTAGCGTCTGTTGCCGGGCGTCTATGGTTACAAGTTACGGGGTGTGACCTAGAGTTATGCTATGTTAAGATTACGAGTATACACGTACACACACCAAGTCACGTCTTTATCCCAAAGAATTACGCCAAGATTTCACACGACATGTCTCCAATGGCTTTTTTGGTCCCACTTGCGACATAATTTACCAGACCTCGTCTCGTTTGTCAGCAGTGCAGGAGATGTTGAGCAGGGAAGGTCTTTAGCAGTAGGTAGTATATTGAATAATCAAATCAATCTTTATTTCGGGTACATGCCCATATAAAATTTACACATTATTTATTTTTCTCCGTAAAAAAAAAAATCCCGGGAATTCCCATCCCACAAAAATACCCAAAATTCCCAGTACCGGATATCTCGGAAAGTAAGCATCTCAGGTCAATTTTGACTACTTTTTCGGACCCGCCTTGAACTCCCCTCAAGTAACAAAACTCCATTTCTTGCTATAAAAAAAAAATCCCAATTCCTATCCCACTTCCCAAAAACTATGATATTACCGGTGACAGTTGGACGTGTTTCTATGTTCCCCTACATATCTAGGTTCTATGAGTAGGTCTGGGGGCTATATCCTGGTAATAGGTACAACATTTTTGTTGCAGTTTAAATATGTATAATATTAGTAGACTAAATTGAGCGAGATAACAGATGCGAACAGTGACGAATCATATGCTCATTATGCTGTGATTAATCACAGTGAAATCACGTGACTCTTGGTTTAGTCACGATATCGTCACGATATCGTCACGATATCGCCACGATAAACTGCACGATATCGTGGTAGTGTGAAAGCGCCCATTCTAACACAACGTAGAGATGTACTCGTAGACAACTGATTAACATACATTAGTTAGTATGTATTTCTAAATATACATAGTATACATAGAAAACACCCAAACTCCGAAACAAACATTTGTGAAAAACACAAATATTTTAAGACTTGACTCCATCCTCACGGAATATCTCTGCTTGTTCCAGGAGCCAGAAGAATGGAAGCGGCGGCAGAGCGGACCGATGATCAACCCTTCCTTCGAACCAGACGATTTCCTACCGCAAAGGTGATTTACTAAACTATCTGATATTACTTATACCGACAAAGATTATGATCATCATCATTTATCATCATCATTTATTTTTTGTATTTCAAAGCAATGAATTTGCTTAAACTATTCTTAAAATATTAAGAAAGAAATTATAAATAGATCACAAAAACTGATGTCATCGGCGGGACTCGAACCCACGGCCTTGGTACGACGGATTTGGTAAGGATTCATCTAAAAATTCAGTGTTTAAATATCGTTGTAACACGATACACTGGTACCGTCAGTTCAGTAGTACAGCAGTTAGCGCCATGTAGAAATTATGAATTTGATAATATCATATTCATAATTCTTTGTGTAAAATTTTAAATGTAAATATTAATGACCGGGCCTGGGTCCAAGCGTCTCTTCCAGTTCGCTTGGGCGGGCTAGGTATTCGTAGAGTCACAGATGTCAGTCTGCCAGCATTTCTGTCGTCGGTCCATAGCACCGAAGAATTAGTCAGGAAAATTTTGTCAAATACACTGATTGATTCCGAGGTGCGATGCAAGACCGATGCCATAAATGCTTGGAGGATGTCTTGCCCCGACACTGACCTGCCCTAACGCCTAGGCTCACAGCGACTGTGGGATTCACCGCTCTGTAAATTGAGAATTAATACACTAATTGACACTTCTGTCAATATTTCAGAGTAAATATGCTAACCTAGCAGGTGATTACATATTTGAGCCGTTTGGGGTTGAGACACTGGGGTCATGGGGTCCGAGTGCTCGCCGCCTTTATAGAGACATTGCTAAACGCCTAATCGATGCTTCTCAGGACCAGAAGGCTGGCTATTTTCTGGCCCAAAGAATAAGTATCGCCATCCAACGTGGCAACACAGCCAGCATTCTGGGAACCTTCCCAGTCGGCAATGACGCGGTGGATTTTTTGTACGATTTTTTGTAATGTAAATATTTTTAGTCTATAATTATGTTTATTTTGTATATTGTAATTCTTATTGTAAATAAATACCTCATATTCATAATTTCTACATGGCGCTAACCGCTCATATTATTGTAACGCCATCTCGTAGCGAGTAATAAGACTACCAAATTCAGCGCCATCTAGTAGCAAATCGCAGTACTACTACGTAACGTATTTCTCGAATGTTCTCTCAAGGTAACTTCTACGTAACGCGTTTCTCGACACATATAGAAGGCTCGGGAGAGTGACAGAGTGTTCGCGATGATTCTCGGCTGAAACTTCTAGAACAATGAACGCCCTATATATGCCGAGCGCTTGAGCGGGAGATCATCAGTATTTCCAGAGCGATAATACGAGTTATACCTGCGAGTTCAAGTGCGATTAAAGTGTTCAGTGAAGCTTATAGTGAAGTGTAAATTAGTGTTGTAATAAATAAAGTGTTTTGTGGTAGTTTGATCGGCATTTTCCATTCCGTAGAACCCCGGCTCGTAACAATTGGTGTCAGAATTGGGGATTTGGATAATGCCGGTGTTACCGAAAGAAGACACAGAGGGCGTCCGTACCAGGGGTCAGCGCCAGCAGGAGTTGGACAGCAGGCGCTTCGGAGGTAATACGCCGGAGAGGTTGGGTTCGTTGGCTGCTGACCAGCAGCAGCCAACGGTGGAAGCTGGCCCGCCCACGGTATCTCCAGCGCCAGCACCTCCAGACTTTGCTGCGCTGATGGCGATGCTACAGGAGCAAGCCCGTCGCCAGGAGGAGCAGGCCCGCCACCAGGAGGAGCAGGCACGCCGCCAGGAGGAGCAGGCACGCCGCCAGGAGGAGCAGGCACGCCGCCAGGAGGAGCAGGCACGCCACCAGGAGGAACAGACGCTCCTCATGAAAGATCTTCGAGCGACTTTTGGCAAGGAGATGAATGTGATGAAGGATCAAGTTCATCATGTTGAGAACCGAATCACGGAAGCCGAAACTCGGATAGAAGATGTAAAAAACCAGATTACAGATGTGAGGAAAGAGCTGGGAAATCTGAAAGCTGGAGATGGGATTGCGACTTCCTTACCTGCTGTGCCTTCAGCACGTGGATTTAAAGTACCGCCATTCGATGGGATATCTTCATGGTCGGCCTATAAGAAGCAGTTTGAGGCCGGTAAGAAGGCAAACGGCTGGAGTAGAGCCCAGGCCATGACTGCGCTTACATTGGGTCTGCGAGACAAGGCGTTAACTATCCTAGAAGCTCTCGGAGACGATGTATCCTACGAGCAGCTACTAGAAGCCTTGGAAGCCAGATACGGTGACACTTACCTGGAACACGTGTATCGTGCGCAGCTGAAGGATCGTGTCCAGCGCACTGGCGAAAACTTGCAACAGTGGGCCCTGGAAGTTGAGAAGCTGGTACGGAAAGCATACCAGTCGGTACCTGCGCTCATCAATTGGAATCTGGTGCAAGCATTCATCGACGGCATCCACGACCTGGAAGTCAGGGCTGCAGTGAGGCTCGGGCACCATGAGACTCTCAAAGACGCCTTGGCTCATGCTTTGGAGGTCGAAGCCGTACGGAAGGATCATCGATCTCACCGCGTCAGGGAAGTTGTAGCATCACCGGCTCGCGACCGTTTCACGAGTTATAGCCCTAGGTGATACACATGTGGTGAGTGGGGCCACCTTAGATCCAGAGGCCCAAAGCGGACTGCTGAAAGAGAAGAAAGTCGTTCCCAAGAGGATAGGGTGGCTAACGTCACCGCCCAGCAACAGCAGGGAAACGAATAAATGCCAGGACTGCGGGGCGGGTGCTGGCTGATGTTAGAAGAGCCCCAAGGGTTTCGATCTCACAAACCCAGGATGGGAACAGCCTGATCATCAAGGGCGAGGTAAATGGAACACCATGCAAGCTGACAATAGATACTGGAGCATCTCGCACGGTTGTCAGTTCCCGACTTGCAAATCGGTTCCTTGGGGACTCTGCAAACCGTGACCGCATCAACTTGGTAACAGCCACCGGTCAGCGCATACCCGTCCGAGGAGAGAAAGAGATGCAGTTAAATTTGGGCAATGGAATTTGCCTGCATAATGTCATCGTGGCTGACATAATGGATGACTGCATACTGGGCTTAGACTTTATGAGGAAGAACTCTTGTGAGATCGACGTCAAGCAAGGAGCGATGAAATGTGGTCAAGAGGAACTTTTCATGGAAGGAGCGTTATCAGAAAAAGTGTACAGCTTGAAGAAGGTTGTGCTTCCTGCCAGATCAGAAACGACTGTACCAGTTAGTCTCCCTCAGAAATCTGGGCGAACACATCGATGTGTACTCATTGAAGGGATACACAATGAACTTCCTTGGAACATTCGAAGCACATTCCATGGAACATTTTTCTCGAGGATATGACCCTGTAGGATTGACTTTTGTTTGTAACTGGATGACTGATGTATAATATAGATGTGATGACTTGAAGTTAAATAATAATTTGTACACCACTCAATGGTAAAACATGTTGTGTCCAATCGAAGTTTAAGACCTATATAATAAGCACTTGACTATGTATATTATATGTACACATGTTTTTGCAAATAAATATTATCTTATCTTATCTTATCTTATCTTATCATTGATTGGCACTTGCGAAGAAGTAGATTGGATGCGCCGATGCCAAGAGTTGAGTACTGGGAACATTGTCAACAAGGACGCTAGAAACAACGTGTTGACACTTTTAGAAGACTGTTGTAACATCTTAACGAAGAATGAAATGGACAAGGCTAAGAAGATGTTACTCAAGTACGCCGATATTTTCTCTTCGAGTGATGCTGACATTGGGAAGACTGGATTGGTTCAGCATAAAATCAATACAGGAAATGAGGCACCCATCCGTCAGCGACCAAGGCACTGCCAGTAGCACGAGAAAAGGAAGTTGAGACCATGATTGAAGGGATGGTAAAAGATGGTGTGATAGAACCATCGTCAAGTCCATGGTGCTCACCTGTAGTGCTGGTAAGGAAGAAAGATGGCAGTATGCGGTTTTGTGTCGACTATCGTCGTCTGAACGACGTTACGAAAAAGGACAGCTACCCTTTACCAAGGATCGATGACACGTTGGACATGCTGACAGGACTGAAGTGGTTTAGCACGCTAGACCTGAAAAGTGGTTACTGGCAAGTTGAAATCGATCCTAAGGATAAAAAGAAGACTGCATTTCCCACTGGAAAGGGTTTGTGGCAGTTTAAAGTTATGCCATTTGGTTTATGCACCGCCCCGGCAACTTTTGAAAGATTGATGGAAATAGTGCTCGCCGGATTGACTGGAGACGCCTGTCTTGTCTATTTGGATGACATTATCATCGTGGGCCGTACGTTAGAAGAGCATCTCCAGAACCTGGAACGCGTACTTGTAAAGATCCGAAGCGCAAACCTGAAGCTCAGCCCAAAGAAGTGCTCATTCCTCAAACGGCAAGTAAGCTTCCTAGGCTACGTAGTGTCGGAAGATGGTATCCGCACGGATCCAGAGAAAATCATCGCCGTCAAGGATTGGCCGGTCCCAAAGGATAAGACGCAGGTCAGAGCATTTTTGGGTTTGTGCTCATACTACCGGCGGCGATTCGTCCAGAACTTTGCGGATATTGCCAAGCCCTTACACAAGCTCACGGAGGAAAAGCGACAATTCTGCTGGGACGGAAGCTGCGGCATCGCATTCCAGGAGCTAAAGAATCGTCTGTGCAATACACCTATTTTGGGTTATCCTGATGCGGAAAATGAATTTATAGTCGACACAGACGCAAGTGATATCGGACTCGGAGGTGTGTTATCTCAACGGAAAGGAGATCGAGAGGTCGTTATAGCCTACTTCAGCAAATCCTTATCGAAACCTGAAAGGAATTATTGCGTCACGAGGAGAGAATTACTAGCCGTGGTGAAGACATTGCAGCATTTCAGCAAATATTTACTAGGGCGAAAATTCCTTATACGTACCGACCATGCTGCATTGAAGTGGCTATTACAAATCAAGAATCCAGAAGGACAAGTCGCCAGATGGATTGAGCTACTACAGGAATATGACTGTGTAATCGAACATCGCAGTGGGAGATCCCATGGCAATGCAGACGCATTGTCAAGAAGACCTTGCCCTGAAGACTGTAAGCACTGTGCCAAACAGGAGATAAAGGAAGCCATACCTGTGAAGATGCTTAAAACGGATCTGAGCGACGAATGGAAAGAAAGCCTACAACATGCTCAACAGGACGACGCAGACATCAAGCCAATATTTGAGTGGATTAAAGCAAGTGCTCCTAAACCCATGTGGAGTGACGTCGCTTCAATGAGTTCAATCACAAAAAGTTATTGGGCGCAATGGGACAGTTTAGTTACTCAGGATGGAGTCTTGTGCCGCAAATGGGAAAATGCTCGAGGAGACAGCTGTCATTTGCAAATGGTCGTCCCTAAAGTTAAGGTCCCAGATGTGCTACAGCTCTACCATAATGGATGTTCAGGGGGCCATATGGGAGTAAAAAGGACTCTGTTGAAGATACGTGAGCGGTTTTACTGGATCCACTGTCGCGCGACGTTGAGGACTGGTGTCGCAAATGTACGAGTTGTGCTGCTGTGAAGGGACCTCATACACGGAGCAGAGGTGCACTGAAACTGTAAAACGTTGGGTCACCATGGGAAAGGATAGCCCTAGATGTTGCGGGACCGTTTCCTGAAAGTAAAAGCGGAAACAAGTACTTCATGGTTGTGATGGATTATTTCACGAAGTGGCCAGAAGTCTTCGCTATACCTAATCAAGAAGCTACCACGGTCGCAGATAAATTAGTTCACGAAGTCTTCTGTCGTTTCGGGGTGCCTCTAGAAATCCATAGCGACCAAGGAAGAAATTTTGAATCTCAGGTGTTCCAGGAAATGTGTTGGGTCATGGGTACTCACAAAACCAGAACGACCTCTTACCACCCGCAGTCAGATGGAATGGTGGAGCGATTTAATCAGACATTGGAGAGATATCTGGCGAAAGTTGTGGAAAGCAGGCAAAAAGATTGGGACAAGCACATCCAACCGTTTCTTTTGTCTTACCGAAGTGCGGTTCACGAAAGCACGTCAGTGACACCAGCTTATGCGAACTTTGGAAGAGAATTACGGTTGCCTGCCGACTTAATAACCGGTATACCGCCTGACGCTCCACGCAATATCACCGATTATGCGAATGACTTGCGCAGCAGGATGAATGCCATTTATGAGCATGTCAGACAATCAGGTCAACAAATGTCTGAAAAGATGAAGACCCGTTACGACCGAAAGACAAACAATAAGGGCTTCGATGAAGGTTCGTTAGTGTGGTTACATAAAACCCAGTACGCAGTAAAGGGAAGTCTCCTAAACTGCAAGCTAAATGGGATGGCCCATACCGAGTTGTGACCAAGATTAACGATATCACTTACCGAATACGGAAGAGTCCAAGAAGTGCGCCAAAGATAGTTCATGTGGATCGATTGGCGCGATATTATGGGCCTGACGATGCTCGGGACGAGCATGTCTTAGGAGGGGGCAGTGTAACGCCATCTCGTAGCGAGTAATAAGACTACCAAATTCAGCGCCATCTAGTAGCAAATCGCAGTACTACTACGTAACGTATTTCTCGAATGTTCTCTCAAGGTAACTTCTACGTAACGCGTTTCTCGACACATCTAGAAGGCTCGGGAGAGTGACAGAATGTTCGCGACGATTCTCGGCTGAAACTTCTAGAACAATGAACGCCCTATATATGCCGAGCGCTTGAGCGGGAGATCATCAGTATTTCCAGAGCTATAATACGAGTTATACCTGCGAGTTCAAGTGCGATTAAAAGTGTTCAGTGAAGCTTATAGTGAAGTGTAAATTAGTGTTGTAATAAATAAAGTGTTTTGTGGTAGTTTGATAGAACCCCGGCTCGTAACATTATGAAGCAAAAATTCGATGTCGTCGTTAGTGGTCATCGTAGCTCAGTTGGTCAGAGCAGTCCCTCTGTTAGGGAAAGGCCGTGGGTCCCGCCGATGACATCAGTTTTTGTGATCTATTTATAATTTCATCATCATTATCTCAGAATTTTTTAAAAGAAATAGAGTGTAGGTTACATCAAACACAGGTGAGTCTCGCTCCGAGGCGTACCTGGTGCAAAGATTGGCTATCGCCATTCACCTTTGCGTCAGGTTCAGTCCGGGACGAGTTTATTTGACTATTAATATTGTATACTTTGTATTGAAAAAACAATTTTAATAACATGAAGTCATTATTGTTATTATATAAAATACATATTATATAGGTACTATTGTGATAATCTTATCAAATAGATAGGTAATAGTGATAAGTAGATTAAATCTAGTATTTTTGATGCATTATGTACTAAAAATTCAAAATTGCACTAAATCTAAATAGATTTAGTGCAATTTTCTAGACAAATGTCTAGAAACTATATATATGCTGTTATTGATGCGCAATTTTGTAACGCAGTTTTAGTTAACTTTTATTGATCAATTGAATTGCCTTAGTTTATTTAATAGAATAGAGTCGACTTGTCATGATGCTTAACCTAGGTAGGTAGTCAGGTACAGCTCGCGAGGCTTAAGCTGAACCTTGCATTTGTGTGAGTGATCACGAAAAGTAGAGCTGTGTGTACATTTGTGTGTAAAACAACAATGCACTCACACAAATGCAAACCTCAGTTTACACCTCGCGAACTGTAACGGTTTGATGCTATTTCAAAGACTAATATCGCGCGTATTCCGGCGCCAGAACGTATCTGGTTGAGCAGCACATTTAGCCCATATTCGTTCCCGTTTGCGGCTCCATTAACAAATACATCGACTGCACGTACAACCGCCACTGGTCTACCAACAGGCGGGCTTCTTCAATTTTTCGCGACGCCTCGTCCACGTCACCCGCGTAGTTCAAGATGACGGAGATTAACGGCATTACCTCTAAGGAGTAGTGGAACTTTTCCAACAGCTTGTGACAATTCTCCACTATTGTTTCTAAGGGCACCGCGGGTTGGTGCGGTGGTGGAGGCGGCGGTGGCAACCTCAGTGGAGCCACGTACGGAGACACTCCTGGAGAACCATGCTGGAAGTCGCAGCTGGAAAAGCCCGGGTACCGCGGCGGCGGCGGCTCTACCTCCGGGCTCCTAGATTGCTTCACCTGCGGAAGCGCTGGCTGTTCCAGTTTTATCACGGGCGACACGTTCTCAGCAGCCCTGCGACGTGCCTTCGCCTGAGCACGTCTTAGCGCTAACAGAAGAGCCTGCCTGCGGGTTTTGTCCGCAGTAAACCGACACTTGTCACAGACACAGTCGCGGTACATGCAGTACCGCTTGTGACCCTTCAGCTTTATCTCCAGCATGTGGTTGCGACAACGCACACACTTATGTGGAGCGCGGAGAACCGCTGAACTGGAGGCTCCATGTACGGAGCGCTCCTCGCAGTCGTCGGGCGTTTGGCGACTTACCTCGTGATTTCGTGGTCGGCCGGGTTCGCGGAGATATTGGTCCGGCACGACACGAACGCCCTCGTGGTGCGACGCATAAAGCAACGAATTTGGTCCCTGCGGTACCGGCTGCGACATGACTCGGAGGTGACGTCACGACTGACCCAATACCTTAAATAAACCAAAGTAAATGTGCAATGTGGAAGGTGGTCGATATGTCAATCGGTGGCAATAAGAATAGAATAATCTATCGTGTTTTACACCATTATTAAGTGTATAAGTAGTATAATTTCTGTCTTCAAGGTAGGACATGACAATTACTCGCTCGAGTCTACAGTTTGCAACAATTATTTTACCTTTCTTCATTATTTATTCATTCATTCATTCATTTATTGATTTTCTGACTGTAACATTATTAAAACAGACGGAAATGCATTCATGAATTGTTTTGAATTGCTGAGCTTATTAGATGGTAAAAATAAAATTCTATTCACACTTCCTCATATACCCGTGGCTTGTCACAGGCCGAAAACAATCATGGATGATAGTTACGAGTTTTATTTTTTTTAATTCCGCGAGTTCGCGGCCCTCCCATGTCTATTGCTGCGGGCGTCACTGGTGACACTGGAAGGCATTTCCTGCATGGCCAGCAGCTGTGTGGCCTCTTCGGGGGTTTGGTCGGAATGAAAATCCCGCGTCGTTGGGGTTGGGTTTTATCCCGCGTCGGTGAGTGAGTCTGGTTGCTTGCTGTGGGGAAAAGGCCCCGCAGCACGCAACCCTTGTTCAAACCATGTTCCAAGCCATGGTCTCCAGCGCGAGTAGGTGGAACGCGGCCGAGTCCTTCTGCGAGCAAGATATGCTCGCGAAGGAGGCGGCCGAGAGGGAGAGGGAGCGTACTCTCCCCGCTGAGTTCCGCAGTCAGCGGCCAGGGCGTCGCAGACTCATCTACGCCCAGGACCACCGACCTCCATGATCGGGGCCTGAGGACGGCGGGATAGCCACCCGCCGTCCTTACAGAAGCAGGCTAGAAGGGTTGCGTGCTGCGGGGCCTTTGCCCCATAGCACGCAACCAGATTCACTCACCGACGCGGGATAAAACCCAACCCCAACGACGCGGAATTTTCATTCCATCCAAACCCCCGAAGAGGCCACACAGGTGGCCAAAGTCCGCCGGGCGCCACTGGAAATACCTTTTGGGGTCACCAGAGACGCCCGCAGCAATGGACATGGGAGCGGCCGCGGTCTCGCGGAGTTAAAAAAAAAAGATAGGATGAAAACTGTGGCTGCTAGCCCGGAACAGACATACGGATAGACAGACGGATGAAAACAAAATTGTCCAATCTCGAAATGTCGACGCTTCGCTCGCTCGGTCAATAAGAAAACTCATAGCACCTTGTTAATTTTACTGATATAAGTAGATCTCAGTAAACAAAAATATTAGACCGAAATATGATGACATGACCACCCCGGGCGGGCGCCCACTTTCTCGGCCACTTTTATGTCGTTTTCGCTGTCGTAAATCCGTAGCGTAGTTTTAAAGATACATACGGAACGAGCCACTTTGTTTTATACTATGTTATGATTATCTACATTCATAAAAATCTTAAAACTTATTTAGAAACTAGGTACAATAGAAAATTAAACACCAAACACTATTTAATAAAAAGTTATAAAAGTGTGGGCCCCGCGGTATGGTGCCCGTCATGGCGGCGGCATTCCCGTGCTGTATGGCGATGCTTATCCGCTGCGCGAGAAAGCCGCCTGCACGTAACTCCCGTTACCTCCCTGAGCCGTTTGCTGAGCTCCTTGGATACTCCTTGTTATGATTATGATGATATTATGAAGTAACACTATTACGAACGTGAAACGTGGAGGATTCTGGTCAGCCCGGCCCCACACAATGTGAATTAGAAGGTGGCCTTGCCAGTAAGCTTTTTGTACCCGAAGATCACGACGAATATGATCACATCCACTATTGCAAAGTAATACAACCCTGAAAAGTTTGTAAATGTAATTTTGGATGTTGGTACAGGTCGCGAGGCGTAAGCGGAGCTTTGCATTTGTGTGAGTGACCACGAAAAGTAGACTCAAAACTCTCTTTGAAGCTGTGTGTACAACACATGTGTGTGTAAGAGGTCACATAATACCTTCACGTACACTGCACTCCTATACCATCCTACTGTACCGGCTATATCCGTTTGCATCATTGTATTAATTGTAAATCAATATTAGCCAGCAACCGTTAGTTTACCTTAGCAATACCAAACTAAAAGTTGATATGGAAGGGTAGGGTGTCGATTTAACCCTCCTGTATATTATCTATTTATAATTATTTTTTATCCAATTCGAATTATTGTGAAATGTTTCGTTATAAATGTTTTCATACTCGGTAAGTACCTACCTTAAAATAATATACGAGTACATTTGGCAAGCCTCGTTCTATGTGTAAGATAGTGAGATGATGATAAGTTTCTCCGTTTGTCCAACAGTTTGTCACCGGTCAAGGATGAGAAGAAGCGGCCAGGGGACAATGGAATATTTATGATCAACATGAAACAGAAAGACATGGAGACGGAAGAATATGAACCATACGAGAACAGGGTTGTGGACCATCCTACTACGTAAGTATTACTGAAAAGTTGTTGTTTTATCTTTTATAGTTAGATAAATAAATAAAATATAATAAAATAACGTTTATTATCTTTGAAATTTTTAGAAAATTATTTAGTTTCGTCAAAAGTTGGTGGGACTCTACCGAGGGTTCCAAAATGCAACGAGACTGAGAAGAGCCCTCAAGAAACTCAGTTCGGCTTTTTTTTTAATATTTCATCTTAAATCTAATACAGAGTTATTTAGAAAGGAGCATATCGTGTTACAACCAGGCAGCCTTGTCATCTAAGAAATCCTTAATACTATAATAAGCTTTATGGCACAATTTACTTTTTATTTGTTTTTTAAATTTATTGACAGATAAATTTGCTATTTCGGTTGGGCATGGATTGTACATTCGAATAAAGTTCCCCGCAAAAGAATTACTCACTTTATGAAGTCTAAATTTAGGAACAGCCAGTTTATCCTTATTTCTTAAGTTTAGATTATGATTATCACTATTTTTCACAAATTTACTTTTGGTCTTGTGGGTATACAATAAAATTTCATAAATATACTGTGAATACACTGTAAGGATGTGATATGCTTAAACTTATCTCTTAATGACTCCCGAGACCCCATTCCATAGATAGTCCGGACAGCCCTCTTCTGCAACACAAAGATGCATTCAATATCGGCAGCGTTACCCCACAGTAGTATGCCATATGTCATGATACTGTGGAAGTAGCTGAAGTAGACAAGACGCGCCGTTTTAATGTCTGTAAGTTGTCGGATCTTTTTGACAGCATAGGCTGCAGAACTAAGCCTGGCCGAA
The DNA here is from genome assembly GCA_963556515.1 of Nudaria mundana. Lineage (NCBI taxonomy): Eukaryota > Metazoa > Arthropoda > Insecta > Lepidoptera > Erebidae > Nudaria > Nudaria mundana. The sequence continues at coordinate 37,589,645 of OY748286.1, read as the reverse complement.
ATTTTCCCGATATGAGGCCCCCATTGCATTTGGAGTCTAACGTTATGCCCAGAAAGACAGTGTCATCGACCAATTCTATTATACATTAGCATTCGCCTTCGGACAGCGCTGGTACCGTTGCTGGCGAGATAAGTCTCGGGATAGAATATTACATCCCTTTCACTGATGTCGCCAGCATCCGCAAAGCCCGCCCCTGGTTCGGGCGTGAATGTGCCGAGGCTGTCCAGAAAAAGCAATCGGCATATCGCGCCTGGGTCAGGGCTCGGGCGGCACGTGACCCGAACGTGGACCGCCTCAAAGCAGCGTACAATAGGGCCACTAGGTTCAGCAAGAGGGCCTTCAAGAGAGCGGATGCCCAGCGCGTCGCGCGGCTAGGTCAGGAGCTCACATCCCATCCAACGGACAGCCGTGGATACTGGCAACTGGCCAAAGCCGTGCAGTCCAATTTTTGCCAACCCCCGCTGCCACCACTTCGTCATCCTGATGGATCACTGGCTCACAAAGCCCAAGAGAAGGCGGACATGCTCGCTGACCTCGTTGCGGCCAATTCCCGGGTCGACGACTGTGGCCTGCAGCCCCCCGCCATCGCCAACTGTGGCCATATAGGCCAACTGTGGCCTGATATCCCCTGGGATAGACCCCGCGTCGAATACTGCTCTCACCTCTGGGACGGCTCCCCGAATTATTTGCTGGACGCTCTCGACGCTATGCTATGCAGCTAGTCGCATTATAGACTGTCCTGTAGAGGTAACGGGAAGCCTTGAGCCGCTAGCTCAGCGCCGAACAATCCCTTCCTTGGCTGCGATCTACAGTATTTACCACGGTGAGTGTTCTGAAGAGCTCTTCAACCTGATCCCACCCTCTACCTTCTGATCCCGAACAACGCGTGCCGGACAGAGATGTCACTCTCATACCGTGGAAACCGTCTTCGCGAGAACCGAACGTTTTAAACGTTCGTTTCTCTGTCGAACGATAGTGGTTTGGAACGCCCTGCCAGCGCACGTGTTTCCTCCAACATATAACCCTGGGTTCTTTAAGCGAAGCGTGAAGCGGCACATTACTGGGTCGTCAAGTTGAGGGCAACTCTCCATAGTATTCCTGTGTACATACTATGAGAGTCGCCCACAATCGCCAGACATCGCCACAGCTTACCATCAGGCGGGTGGCGTCAATTTGTCGACCTAAATGTAAACAAAATTAAAAAAAAACGTGCAGGACCATCGACTACCATGATCGGGGCCTTAGGATGGCAGGCTTGCAACCTACCATCCTTGAAGAACGCGACCCCAACGATGCGGAATAAAACCCGACCCAACCCCAGATAGAGGCTACATAGGTTGCGAAAGTCCGCCGGGCGCCACTGGGAATGGTTTTGGGCTGCTGACTTAAAAAAAAACACAATAAACATACACTTAAATAACAATCTCTATCTCTAGGTACCTATCACATAACCGCAAGCGGGGTACTCGTAGTATTTATTTAATGGAGAATTTTGTAGCTGTAAATTCAGAAATGTACAACTAAATAAAAGAAAGCAGCATCTACTTCTGTTGCTAAATCGGAATCTTCGAGGGAAGGAATGAACGAAGTCCTATCCATAGTATATCCCTTGTACCTACCTATATAACTTATTCTGAAGTGGTCGTCCCATATAATAAACTTTGGATTATAAAGTAAGTGGTAAATTAGTATAATTTGTCCCCAGAAACCTGGAAACATTTCTACATCTGATGAAGGGAAGTTTAGGAACCGGAATATTAGCGATGCCTCGTGCCTTCGCTAACGCTGGCTACGTTGTGGGTTCTCTAGGCACTGTTATCATCGGAGTCCTTTGCACCTACTGCATACATATCCTTATAGACTCCTGCTATGTCCTCTGCAAGAGAAGACGAGTACCTTCGATGTCGTATACCGTTGCAGCGGAGGCCGCGATGTCTGAAGGGCCCGCCTGGTGCAAGTCCTGTGCTCCTTATGCTGGGTAAGTATTTACTACTGACAATTTTTTTCTAAGACCAACGCCGACCTACCAATTTAATATTAGTGCTAATTAATGCATTTTATTTTATATCATGTCAATGTTGAGTATTTGTTGAGTACCTACCTATGTAAAATGTCAAAATTCAGAAACAAATTTTGAGATTGTGCGTGCTCAATAGATACTCAACTTAAAATTCTCATTATAATAGAAGAGAAAGAACAAAAAATAATAGTAATGTGTACGACCATGATAGCTCAAACCAGTTGAAATTTTATATACTTACGTAATAAACACTTTACCAAGCGACCATATTGTACATAACATGTAATTTCTATTAATCCGACAGTGAACATTATAAAAATGCTGCTAAGTCACTGGTGCTAAAACTTTTAGTCATTTTAGTGATGTACTTATCTATTATTTAATTTAGCATATCATCATACGCGCCCTGCTGAACATCCGCATAGGTAGGCCTCCCCCAAAAATCGCTGCCCGCACGTTTCTCCAAGAAGATTAAACTATTTTAATTGTTCGCAGGCATATTGTGAACATTTTCCTGCTGGTATACCAGATCGGCACATGTTGTGTATACGTGGTGTTCGTGTCAGAAAATATTTATTTCGTACTAAAAAAGCACTTCCATTTGGACGTAACGGTGTTCCAAGTGATGTTGTGTATCCTTCTGCCGTTGATCCTCATCAACTACGTGCGGGACCTGAAGTACCTGGCTCCGTTCTCGGCAATCGCCAATGTGGTCACCATCACCGGGTTTGCGATCATCCTCTACTATTTGTTCAGAGACACGCCCTCGTTGGAAGGTAAAGCCCCTGCTGGGAAACTTGCCAACTTCCCGCTCTTCTTCGGGACTGTACTATTTGCACTTGAAGCCATTGGAGTCGTAAGTATCTTTATTATGTACTTTGGTATATTTCATTATCTACAGAGTAGATTCTACACAATACTTATATAATTAAATTAAATTAAACTATGTAAATAAACAAAAACAATTTATAATAATTCATTCTTAGATGGTTCGGGCACGTAGAAAGGATGGATGTGGATTGACGAGGCAGATACACTAGTGGTCGCCCAGTCGTCCAGGAGTTGACCTTGCGAACATTAAAATCATTTTTTAGGATTTTCCCCCATTGCCCCCTTAACCCAACCAAAAAAAACTCACGATAAAATATTGTTTCAAGTAAAGAAATACTTGTGCTAAGTTTCGTGGGAATCGGATAATACTTAAATGGAGTCTAGCCTACCCCAATGGAAAAGTGGCGTCACTATTTGTATGCATCTAATATGTATAATTCACCCAGCTGCGTTATAAATATTTGCGCATCAAGCTATACTGTTGTGCTAAGCGCAAAAACGGTATCTCAAAAAAGTAAGTTTCGAGTAGGTAATTGGAGTTCTGTAAAACTTGTTTTTTCTTTACTTTAGGTATTTATTGACTTTTTAGTTATTAAATTGAATTTATATCTTAAATTGTATCTGTTTGTTACCAGAATAGTTAAAATATCAAAAATGTGTGGTATTGGTATATTACACCTTTTTCATGAGATACTCAATTTGCGTAATTTGTTCTTAATTTAATCCGCTTAGAAAAATGACTTATTAGTTTGGCGATATTAAAAAAAAACCTACGGTATTTTACCTAAATATACCTACGTAATATAATATTAATATACCTCTAATACCCAAGGTTAAATCTGTGGTAAAACTAAGATATGGAAATCTGTTTAAGGTTGTTTTTAATGTTTTAAACAAGATAGCGCTAAACGGTTTTGTTGTCCAACCCGACACTCCGTCAACGCAGTCCGCAAGTGTTTTTTTTTTAATGACCAAGGCCGCGGCCGCTCTTACGTCCGTTGCCGGGCGTCTTAGACAAGCGGGGCACAAACCTAACATACACCTAATTTTTTAAGTACAATACTAAATATAAAAATTAAAAAAGATGGATTTTCTTCTGGTCTCCACAGACAGATCACGTACTAGGATTTGTTACCCTCATAAAATAATTCCACGGGGGCGGTTCTGCGTCAGACTTGTAAAGTGTTCTAATTTATGGACAATCGTTTAACACCTTAGCATAATCGGAAATTATTGAACCGTAAACCATAATGTTAATATTACTTGTTATACTAGCAGTGACCGCGGTTTCACCCGCGTTTTTCATAGTGGCTCCGCTCCTATTAGTCGTAGTGTTTGTTATATATAATAGGCCTCCTGATAAATGATTGATAAAAATTCAACACAAAACGAGGTTCCCAATTCTAATCATAAGTCCCTCGGATTTGCACGTTCAACTAAACAAACAAACTCTTCATCTTTATACTATTAGAAACAGTCAACTCTCATTAACACAACCGTGTTTATTTATTTGAATATTAATGAATCCTGGAGAGATAAATGTGTATAAAAGGAGAGTATTTCAGATAATATCTAACAGTCGACCAGCATCATCTCAACCATGAAGTTCATACATGTATTACTAGCAGTTGTAACTGTAGCATCGTGTGCCGACGAAATGCTAAAATTTGAAAGTGTAAAACATAAATACTGCGGGAGGCGACTAAGCATAGCCCTTGATTATTATTGTGTATTATACAAAGATAAACTGACAATGAAACGAGCAGAGTCTGTTAAGAGAGGCTTAACAAATCAATACCAATACGATGATAATACAGTGACTATGGATAACAACTGGCCTAGGATTAAGAGTGATAGTAAGGCGTACCAACAGGTGGGCAAACGTGGGATCGTCGAGGAATGTTGTTACAATGCCTGTGGTGTGGAAGACCTGTTGCAATACTGCCCATACGACGACTAAGTCCAGATACGATATGCCTGTACCCTATGCCTACCTACCTAATATATCTTTGATTATATAGACGTCTGTATTATTATATTTAAAGACTATCATCTTATAGCCTATTATGTGATTGTAACTGAATAAAGTAATTATTGGAAAAACCAAAGACAAGATTTTATTTAATTGGCGATTTTTACAGGATGTGGAGGGTTCAAGCCATCTTTGGTCGCATGTCATTAAGCAGCCTAGTAGCCTAGTGACGGACAGACGGACAGTGGAGAGTTAGTAATAGGGTCCTGGTAGGTTAACCTAGATACATACGGAACAATAAAGAGGGTAAGGTAGGTATACCTGAGTATGGCATCTTCAGACTTCCCAAGTGATATTATGGAGGGAGGGGCTCGTGGTCTATTGGTAACAGACTAGGTTAACACATTGCAAAGGTTAAACAACATCTAGTCAGACCGGTCTTAGGAATGGGTGACCATTTCTTAAGACATTTTGAGATCCCTCCGTGCCTCGGAGAGCACGTAAAACCGTCGGTCCCGGTTGTCATACAAACATCAATGGCAGTCGTTAGGGGTAGTAAGAGCTCTCAAATACAAAAATCCGACAGTTCTAACTACAGAACTTCGATATCGCCCATGGGTTGTGGTGGTTAGATGGCAGTCGCTCCACTGAAAATATTGAAGTTCAGCCAAATTCGGATATAAATTGCGGTCAGGCTCCCACGCATGGAACTCACTACACCCTGATATACAAAGCTGTAAAACTCTTCCTCTCTTTAAAAATAAAGTCAAATCACATTAACTGTCCTCTTTACCCTAGCTAAGTCTGTATTGTAGTACATGTAAGTATTGTATAGATAGCACAGTATATATTTATCTATGTATATATTATAACTGCCATAGTTTATATAGATTTATTTATTACTTGCACTGCACACACTTAGCCCTTTCACTCTTACTTCCCCTCTCAGGCCTGTTGGAAGAGATTCCTTTAGGAATAAGTAGTGCCCTTGTAATATGCTCACTTTATTCTTTTGTACTTCTGTTTCTTGTTTATTATTTGTGTGTATGTACAAAAATTATAAATAAAATAAAATAAAATATTTTGTTTGGTTCAACGCGGTTATCTGAAGAACGACGTTAAGAACGTATTTCGAATTAATGCGGTTCGGATTGACAAAATATTTAGTGTTGAATTGAATAGTCCATTTATCGAGGCTAAATAACGCCAAGCTACGACCAATAGGAGTGGAGCAGGAATGAAAAATGGTGCAGAAACGATACTGCGACCGAAGTTACTGGTGTTCAGCTAAATGCAGAATAAATAAATATTGAAAAAATATTTTTGGACATTCTCACACAACGTCATCTAGCCCAAACTATATTTAAGCTATCAGTTTGTGCTATGGGATCTAGACAACTGATAAAAATACTTATACATTTCTAATACTTACATAGAAAACACCCAAACTTGGAAACAAACATTTGAGGCGGGGTAAGCCACCCGCCTTCCTTACAGAAGCTGGCTGAAGGATTTACTCACTGACGCGGGATAAAACCCGGCTCCAACGATGCGGGATAAAACCCGACCCAACCCCAGACAGAAGTCACACAGGTGGCCAAAGTCCGCTGGGCGCCACTGGAAATTCTTCCTAGTGCTAACCAGCGGCGCCTGACAATGGACGTAGGAGCGGAATTAAAAAAATAGAATAGGTAGGATGTTCGAGGACCTCTATAAATCGTAAGCTTGTCCTTCAACGGTATTACTGCATTCTGAACAGAAGGTTGACGTTCAATCTCTGTGATATTGGAACAACAAGGTTACCTAGAAGTAATGCTACAGCATTACCTCGCAATGCATGATACATTTAATTTTAATCAGAATGAAAAAGTAGGTTAGGAATAATATTAAGGAATAACATACTTAAAAGAATATTTTTCTATGGATATTCTTGTTTTCTTAACGTGCCAAGGGGCCCCTAGATGATGCGAGGCAGTTGCCTACTGTGCGCATATAATACGGCCCTTGCTGAACTTGCCGAACTTGCCAGAAACTACATGAAACTCTTATTTCCCAGATTCTTCCTCTCGAAAATGAAATGAAGACTCCAAAGGCTTTCGTGGGCAGGTTTGGTGTCCTGAACTGTTCCATGACGAGCATTATCATTATGTACGTTGGCATGGGCCTATTTGGCTACCTGTGTTATGGGGAAGACTCTGAGGGCAGCATCACTCTCAATTTACCATCGGAACATGAGATGTAAGTCATTTTGCATTTTGTAGAACCTCGCCAGCCACTTCTAACAAAAGTATTCCCTCTCACCTTACGAAGGTCCTATGGAGGTACTAAGAAGCTTCCCAAAAGAATGTGTTCCAGACTTGATTGGTATTCTAATCAATTTCCAGCATTTAACATAGACAGCGTGTTTTGTGACCTTAGGAATTGTTAATTGTTTGCTAAAAATATTGACTTCGGCATTGTTCTTTTTTTCAGCTTAGCTAATGTAGTGCAATGCCTACTGGCCTTCGCCATCTACATCACCCACGGGTTAGCTTGCTACGTGGCCATCGACATCGTGTGGACCGACTACATCGGCGCCCGCCTCCTTAACAGTAAACACAGGATTGTTTGGGAGTACCTCGTAAGAACCATCATTGTTTTGATGACTTGTGAGTATTATTTGTTTGTTAAATTTTAATGGGATGATAAGTATATATCCAACGTTGTTGACTGTAGCACCACAATTATAGGTACCTAGAGTGTATAATTTTGTTGCCAACAGTCGGTATAGCGGCGGCGGTGCCCTCCCTGGAACTGTTCATCTCGCTGTTTGGCGCGCTGTGCCTGTCTGCCCTCGGGCTGGCCTTCCCCGCATTCATCCAGAGTTGCACTTACTGGTACTATGTGTCACGGTCGGAACGTATCCGAATGATCATCAAGAACGCTATAGTAGTGGTGTTCGGACTTCTAGGACTTATAGTGGGGACGTGGACATCCCTCCAACGTATCATTGAAGAGTTTGGATCTTCACCAGAGGATCATCTTATGAATAAAACTCACAATGCTACACTAGCACACTGATTCATACAGTTGTAGAGCCCCCCCAGTTAGTGCCATTACAATACCGTAACATTTAGGTACTATCCGACTATGTTGGGTAGGTAGACAGTACAGTATGATTACAAATATGGAAGTGTGTTTACGATTTTTCCAGTGAAATATGTATAGAGAAACAACATTATGTTATTTATAAGAGAGAGATGTAAGTATTATGAATTGTTGACTCGTGTTAATTTTAAGACAATATATTGTATTTTTGTAGAAATTATTTTATTAAATTTTATAATAATTAGGTAGCATAAATCACAGTCTCAAATGTTGCGTGTTAATACAAAGTGTTCCGTTGCAATAATTTATTGATCACTGTAAATAAAAATGATTTTTGTCGTTCAATTTCTCTCGCTAAAACTCGGCACTAGCTGACAGATTTACAAACTCAGGCAGACTCAGGACCTATGTAGATTATTGTAGAAACGCATCGACATCCTTTCTCAGTTCACTGCACTAATATCAGCAGTTAGGTAAATATTATTTTACGAGTATAAACTTTAGCGTTTCATAAACTGTGTTTTAGTTTAACACGGAAATTAACAGGTAATACGGCGTAGATATGCAAAGGTAGGTAGGACGAGGTTACCTTTTATTGCCTGACGTTTGGACCAGGTTACACCGGCCGACGTCACAGGCTAACTGGTCCGTGGTTATTATTTTTTTCTTTTATTTTGTCGAGGCTTTTGTCCATAATGGGCATGTCAGCCTCATCATACCCTAAACAGATTACAGCAAACAATCATTAGGTATTACCATAATATTTGAAATACAGGAATCGTTAAAGGTTAAATAATTGCCACAATAGGTCTGCTTTTTCTGACGAAGGAGAAGTCAGCAGTCCCAAATATTGCCCAACTTCATAGGTGTTTAATTTATATTTAGCACTCAATGATGCCTTTCATCTCTATTATTTGAACATTCAATAAAAAATATGGTAAACATCTTCAACTGTTCCACATGTTGGTTCGTGGTTGTTTTACGGTATAAATTGTAAGTATAAGTGAAGTAGGTACCTAAGTAAGGTAGGTAGTTACTAATTATATATGAACAGAATTAGTTTTATCCAGGTTCACGTGGCCATATTGTGATGAGGTATAATTCCGAAGTGCGTTCTGTAGTTCTAGGCTACAACTAAGTTGCTTAGGTATAAAGATATTATATAGATTACCTAGATCTTGTCTTATTGCATTATTAGAACCACGGCCAAATTTGTTATGTATTCTTAGTAAGTTTTAGAAACAAATTGTGAGTCCTGGACTAAATAAATAATAAATAATATAATAGTTTAATTCAGATTTCAAAGATCCATTGGTAGATATTTAGAAAATATAAAAGTATGTAAACACAGAGAACAGGTATAAGAAACAATCAAACAAACATAATTTTCAAAAACAAATATATGAACAAAATAGAAACTGAGCATACGTACAGCTAATTAGAGCAATTACTGGAGTGTATTTCCTTCAGTACCGCCCTACTAATTCGCATTACAAAACACTTCACTTCCAAAGGGGTGACGTGTACCTACCTATCGATCGAAACGTATCATGACATGTTGCGACTGGAACGCGTATTCTGCGCATAAATGGTGTTGTTTCTTTTGGCGTATGATGGCTGCAAAGCTGTCAGTTTGATACTCAGCAAACATCCCTTTTGCACAACAGAAACGGGGCAGTCCCAACAACATCCTGAAGACATTGTTAAGTATAGATAGGTATAGGATAGGTTTATATGCAGGGTATTCAGCGATCTTTCTGCATTTTATTAAAATTCCACCTACGTCTATTGCCCAGCGCCTCTGGTTAGCACTAGGAAGAATTTCCAGTGGCGCCCGGCGGAGATCTTTCGGCATAAGATAAGTAACCCACAGATTTCTCGTGTAAGGTCAAGTTTTGTAATTGCAACTAAAAATATAGGAGTCTTTACGTCACCGCTTGATATTTCTATATCCATAAGCAACATCTTAATAGCAACTCAACAGTCTTATATTAAGAAAAGCTTTGAGGAATAAAATTCTATTTTATAAATTTCTGACACAGGCACAAATAGTTGCAATTACCGGTCCTGGCGGGTAATTGCAACTAATTGCTCTTTTTTAGTTTTTTTCTATGGACGCTGATACCGTTAAGTTGAAAAAAATATGCCTTGTTCAATATTTCAGAAGACTTTGATATCTAATCCTTGGTTATAACGTTCAATTTTGCACAAATCACTTTTTCGCCATGGGACGGGTAATTGAAACTATTTACCTACAAATAGTGCTGGGAACCATGTTGTGGTTTTATCGACTGGGCAAAGCAAAATTAAAAGTCAGGAATACAGTTGTATCAATGTTTATATTCAGCGGAGCGTAATCAAACACAACATCGTACATTAATAATTATTTAAATTAACAAAACTTCATAATATATGTACTACACATATAATAATAAACCAAGGTGATGTTACTGTCCAGAATTTTAATTTATTAAATCCCAAGTTAAACTGTAAATAAATAATTTACTAATCAATTTATAAATTTATCACAAAGGTCGAATTTTTGAAGGTGAACACTAGTATGAACAGTATCCCTTCCGATAAAATATTTTTATCGTAGCAGACACTTTCACTGTCGCATCACTAGCATTATAATACTTCGTACAAAAGCGGTCAGAGATAATTGCAACTAACCTAAAAATTAAAAAATAGTTGCAATAACCTGACTTTTGATTTTTAGTCTGGTAAATGTAACTGAACCCATAATTTGACCTAGATTTATCACGGAAAGTGACTTACCGTGCTGGATAATCACTCGCATAAGTAGAAACCTACCAAAAACCACAAAATAAAAACAATAAATGCTAATTAGGCACTGCGTGCACACCACGTCACTCCGAGCAAAATGGCGGTTTTACAAAAAGTTATGTCATTCACTCAGTTCAATAGCTGCAGCAGGATTGAAGAATAATATAACACCTGTCATTGTTCGAAACAGTGATGATAGGTAGAGTTATTTTAATTAGTTACAATTACCAGATAGTTGCAATTACAAGACATGATCTTACCTACATGTTCTGGCGTTGCCGTCAAATGTGTGATCTTGACGTCCTCGAATCAGCGAAAAAAATTGGGAGCCAACAATATTAGGTACTTTTAACCGCCAGAGCCCTGCGCTACCTTCAATGTCAAGATCATCTTCAGCTTCAGGTCGTTGTGTCCCAAATATTTGTGTTGTTGTCCTAAATATTATAAGTAAGTACTTACCTATGTCATATCAGTATCAGGACACTTACCTACCGTCGGCGGGACCTTAAAGACCATGTACCTATTCAGTCTGTTGTACATTGTAAGTAGGTACCCTTGCTCCGCAGCATCGAGCTCACACACATTCTACATACTTACTCACCAGATCTCCAATTGTTGGTGCTGCTCAGCCATGTCGTCCGACTTCTGTGTAGCATATAGGTACCTAACTGCCTATTATTTATACTTACGCTATCAATTCGACAACCGACACGCATGTTGCTCAGCCGCACAATTAGGTCATATAGATGTTTAAGAGTGTGGGAGTCGGAGGGGTTAGCGGGCTAAAGCTGTGAGGGACATTGTTAATATTGTAAGGAATATTATTATTAACAATAATTAATTAAGTACAACGAAGATTATAATATTTAGGTAGAAGTTATAATACATATTATATAATATAAGGTACCTAGGAGCACTTGAAATAAAACTGACGGAAATTCCAACCAAAATGATACGTCGCCTTTTTAATTAAACGAGTATTGCGCGAGAAATCATGTTGAATGCAATTAACCAAAACCTGCTGGACCATCGATGCGAAGTGAAGGTAATTTACTCGCTCACTTGGATGTCTGATGAAAAAAACCCAAAACCTCAATTTTTCCTTCCTCATTCAAAAATACAGTTAGGTAATTAAATTGTCTTACTTCGACGTTGTTATTGGTGAACAAATTACAAATGTAAAGATGTGTGACAGCTATATCCAGTTTCCTCTGCAGCTTCAACTAATAAAAGTACCGGGCGGCGTCATTAATTTTACAACCTATTATATTTACCTACTATAGGTATGCAATGCATGCTGCTAATTGCAAATGTTGAGCGGAGCAAATGTTTTTATTACATATCAGAATCAGAATCGTACACTTAAATTAATTAATCGAATGAAAACAAAAATCTATTTTCATTGTTGACGCACGTGTTTCTATTTCAACCATTTAATCATCTGGTTTTTCGGTGATGTCCAGGACATTTTCGGTGGTCAGCTCTATTTTCATGATTTCAGATATATGTACCTACTCCCGGGTATGATGTCGACCAGCATGCCAAATTTGGTCAAAATCGGTCGAGCCGATTACACAAACGATTTATACTTCTTGTCGCCTAAGATTGAACTCCTCTTCGCTCCGCTTAATTATTAATATCTAGAATTGTAATATTTAGAATTTTAGAGTGTACCTATAGGTAAATACCGCGAAAGTAAAACACTTGCAGCTAATGTAATGTAATGTAGTAAACTTTAGGGTAGCTTTACCTCTATGTTGCTGGATTATCATAAAATCAGGTTTAAGATCAAAAGTACATAGGGTTTTATAAATATTGTTAACCCGACAAGCTCAGATGTTGGATGTAAAATCTGGATATTTTTTGGGTTTATGATAACATCAAGTACCTAAACCTTTTGCCTTTATCTGGTGTTTAATAAATACCATAGTTTTTGATCTCAAAAATCTGATTTCATCGTAATCTTGCCACATTCTATGTCTAGATCAACTCAACGTGTTGTTTAGGTATTATATACCTATACCTAAACAACACGTTGAGTTCATCTAGATATAGAATGTGGCAAGATTACGATGAAATCAGATTTTTAAATGCTACAGAGAAGCCGCGGACCGTTAATTACAGACCTATATTTAAATATCGTTAATACATTTAGTTAATAGATTTCAGATAATGGCAAAATATAGAACATTACATATACAAATAGTATTATTTCTTGCGCGTGTTTAGTATGTAAAATATACACATACTTTAATTGTATGTTGATTTTTTACAGTGTTAACTCGTGGCACTTGTGCGTCGCAAAAAGCTGTAAAGAAAACAATGTTTTTTGTCCGATATTGTGGCCACGGTTTAAAAGCCAACCTCACAAGATATTTGTTATTGTGGTGGTATTTAGATTAAGTAGGTAGGTATATCGTTGTGGACTAGGTATTATTATATACATCATTGTAGATCTATTTTTCGATTTCTATATTACTATGTTATAAGTAGATTATACCTGCGTAAAATAGTACAATTATTTTGTTGAAATTGTTACCTATTGTTTTGTTTGGATACGTGACCGGATTTACACAAAAATAAATTATACTAATCGATAAAACATTATATGAATTATATATATATATTCATCATCATAATAAATGTTATAACATAATAGGTACACTATTGTCATACTAGCAACCCCAATTACGAGTTAGCGAAACGTGCTTGCGTGTAATTTTTTTTTTAATTCCGCCCAAGCCCGCGACCGCTCGTACGTCCGTTGCCGGGCGTCTCTGGTTCACACGCAGAAGATATTCCCAGTGACGCCCGGCGGTGCGTGTCGTGATGACCGGGAATCGAAGTCACAACCGCGTCGCAGATCGGTCGATAAGGTTGAAAATCAAACAAAAAAGCCGTCTGAACGACTTGAGCGTATAGAGGCGCAGTATAATAGTTTTTTCCTCTCCAACCTCCACTGGGAACTATTGGCGGGGTAAAAGGAACCTTATAACGTTAACATCTGTCTTTGGACAAAATTTTACAAATGGCTGTCTATCTGTTTTTTTATAATATGCTCGAAATAAACTTTAAAATGTTTATGGTATTCCGGTCACAAATTTATTAGAAACTGTGATGTTAATAACTGTTATAATATACCTAATTATATAATTATGTAAGTTTAATAAATGTTACAGCTAGAGACCGAAATGCGGCTACACCTAATTGCTAATTGATGCTGGCTAAAACTAGGCGTATTACTTTAGGCACTTCAAACTTTAGCCGTAACATATAGTTTCAAGGGTATAGATACACGGTTTAAAACGGCTGTTTATTAAAACCAACGATGTTCTATTGAACACTGTTGGTTTTAAACCGTGTAGCCAGCAAAGCGCTCCTATACTCGTAATACCACGTTTAAAACCGCGTTTGCAATCGTGTACTTATCCCTTTAAGAGGTATTTATATAACCTCTTATTTTCATCGGTATGTCCTGTGTATGACGCATAATGTACTCACGTTAAACGTAAATGTTATACCCGACATAATATAATATTATTTTTATTTATTTATTAGAAAAGGAAGAGAATATAAGAGAAATAAAAGGTAAAATAAATTACGGGCGATTTTAGGCCGGGAAGTGGCAGGGGGTGAGTTTTTAAGGGTAAAAAAGGGTTTATCTCGATTACCAACTACAAGTCCTAAATGGTAAAAGTTGTTGTGTGGGAGGTCACAGAAATTACAATGTATCAAAAAAAAATACAATATGTGTAATAAATAAGTGTAAATGCAAAAGTTGAACTTTTGATTATCTACAACTTTTGCATTTACACTTATTTATTACACATATTGTCATTTTTTAAAGAAATATTCAAATAATCATGGTTCTGGTTGTATAATTAGGTATATCTTTATTTTTCACGAATTTTCTGTAACTTCGCGCCCTCAGATCCCCCGTAATTTATTTTTCCTTTCATGTTCGTTATATTCTCTTCCTTTACCAATGGGTTTCATCCTACTATGTATAATTTTCTTTCACTATTGACCATTTTCAAAGGTAAATGCACTGGTCTATATGTAAAACTAGATGATTTTGATGACTGTAGAGACCAATTGTATAATGTTAATTCAAAGATACAAATTAATAATAAATAAGTTAATTTAAAATTGTTTTTTTTTAAAACCTACCTAATAGAGAAGGAGCCAGTCGGCCAGACTTACGTTGGTACCTCCTATGTCATGTTGTAAACGCTGAAATTTGTAAGAGCGAAATTTTTCATAACTCATAAGCACTTTATGTGGGTAGGCGTTGAGTTTTCTGGAACCTGGAGTTTGCTGGAAGTTTTGAAAATTGGTAATTTTATAACTTTTAATGTGCTTTGCGATTTTCAGCCTAATCACCTACATTGCCGTCGTTGGTAGAAGGTTTACCTAAAAAAATAATTCTCGTTTCAAATGTAAGTCAATAGGCGTTTTCAGTGAATAACTCGTTGAAATTGGCAAAGAGGATATAAAAATCTTTAAAAATACCAATGTTCTAATCTCTTCGAATATACTACATAAGTAAACCTTTCGTTACCTTCTAAAATTACTGTTTATGGAAAGGAAAATGAAAATCATTATTAACAGGTTAAATGAAAAAGTTGATTAAAACTCAAAATGTTAACATGGTTTATTAATGAAAAGCAAATTAATTATTCACATGACAATAAAACAAAATTACTTTATAATCATTATAATTATTTAGTATTAAAAGCGGCAGGCTAGCTCCTCAAATACCCTAAACAGTTTTATCTGTCACATATCTGTAACAGATCAAAATACATATGCAATGTCTTAAGTCTCAACTAATTTCTAATTAACAACTGCTAAATGCATTTTAATGGAAGTATCCCGTTTGTGTCAGTAGTACCATTGATGTTACTCCTGACACAAAGGGTATCTCCCAACCTAAAAATAAAACCTTCAAAAACTATTAAAATCTTAAAATATATCAGCTGTTTACATCAACAGACAAATAAGACATTATCTAAAGAAATGTTTCATCGAAACCTTAAGTTTGATTTGAAAAAAAAATTATAAGAAAATCATCACAATAAAATAGTGGTAACAGTTTCATTAATCAACAAATTGAGAATTATTAATTATTAACTTATTAATAACATATTAATCCGTTCCTCATAGTATATTAGAAGTAATCAAGTTGAAAAACCTTATTTGTAACCGACTTCACAAAAGGAGTAGGTTATTAAATCCACTATGTTTGTTCCTCAGAACTGTATGTGTGGTTCTTAAAATCTTTCAAAAATACAGTATATTTGGATGGATGGATGACCATTTCTAAAGACATTCATGCCTCAGAAAGTACCATTCCCATCAAACACAAAACCAGCTATGGCAGTCGTTACGGGTAGCTGCGAGCACTAAAACAAAATCGACAGAACTTTGATATCGCTAATGGGTTATGGAGGTCCGATGGCAGTCTGGAAAGCCGACCCCAAGTGTGATGGGAAAAGGATCAGAGGATAATTATATGTATAATAGTATCATAATTAACCAGTAGTACCCACAACCTCCTTACTGCAGCGCTCGAAAGAAAATAAAATAAAAAAATTAAATTGGGTCACGTGATGGAGATTTTCTACGATATTATTGGTTCTCGAGTGAAGTTGACATTGCCTTGCTTATAGGGCAGGAATGTGAGGCAATCTTTCTCGTCTATGCCCATTACCTTGTATGGGAGCCATTTTGTTTTAAGCTTTGTATAAATTAATGATATCAATACTGTACAATTCTACAACAATTGAACACATGACGTATCTACTTATTGAGTTAATTAAATAATAAACGTATACTTAAACCCCTTTAAAAACTTATTATTAATTACTACAATAAATACTAATTAATATTAAACTATCGTGGTGTCTCAAATTACTATTAGAGTTATCGGGACAATACAACACATTGAGTTTCGATATACATATTATTTACCATCCGTTGTTACTTATTATAAAATTCTCGTGTCACAGTGTTAGTTATTAAATTTTATATACATATTCAGTTGGTCTGAGAATAGACTAAGTGATAATGGCTGTTCAACCATAACATTTTTTTTAATATTGTGGCATTAAAATATACATAAAAACCTAAATTTTCACCCTACTGTAACCATCCCATGGTCACGACAGCTCTTATGGAAAAAAAAGCCAGTAAACAGTACCAAAATATCGGAAATTCAATCATTATATATTTATCGTCCTTAAAATTGTAAAACCAATTATCATTATTTAATAATATCTATTAATACTTGTACATAAATAATATTTATTAAACTAAATTCTAAAAAGAAAGCCATTGTTATGATATGTTTCTATTAGCCAATGCCCGAAATAACTAGTTCAAACCGGTTATAACTAGGTGCAACTACGCTTTCCATCCAAATATTTTTGAACCATCCACGAATCGGGAGTTTCAGAAGTTTAGTGCTCTGAAGGTTCAAAGGGCAATTCTAAAACTTTGAACTCCCAGCTTTAACTACGTGTAGTCGCACTTCGCACTTTAACCGTAACATAATATACATCACTTGGAATTATAACATTTTTAACTAACAATCTAACAAAGTAGCAAGAGCCCGTGATTGGCTGACCTACGTCATTTAAAAAATATCTCACGTGATATTTTTAATACTCTCTTCTATAATAATAAAGAAATATTATAACAGTGATTATTATACAACAACATTTGTTAGGAGATGGCAGGCTTCTAAGAAATTATTTCTTTTTTAATTTGAGGAAGGTCAGCATATACATAGGCTCTTGGTCAAAGGTTAACAAAAACATTTTTATTTTCATTTCTTGCCAGCGTCATATCCCGGCATAATGCATTGCAGGGCAGTTTTGAGTTGCTCATTGGGCACGATGTCGTCGTTAGACAAACTCTGTCTACAGCACGGACATTGGGGAGTCGCAGTCGACTTGAACGCGAGCTTTATACAGCCCTGAGGGAAAGATACATTATATTTATTAATACCACATCGTTGGTCCCACGTAATAGGGATCAAGTCTATTACTGTTACCGGGCACTATAGCTCGAAAAGACGCGCACGCACGCACACACACATACGCACGCACACACACACACGCACGCACACACACACACACACACACGCACGCACAAACACACGCATACGCACGCACACACACACACACACACACACACACGCACAAACACACGCATACGCACGCACACACACACACGCACGCACACACACACACGCACGCACAAACACACGCGCACACACACACACACACATACACACGCACGCACACACACAAACACACATTAGCACGCACATGACATTGCAGCATGAGCATTAATCCAGCATCCATGATTAAAACTATAATTACCTAGTTGATCACCGCGGCCCCGCCCGCGTGATACAGTTTTCTCGGTCCCGATTCCCGTGGGATCACATTACGGGGATAAAAGTATCCTATGTTACTAAGGGGTAATGCAACAAAAATTTTCAAAAGTGGTTTTCCCATGGGGGTAGGCAGAGACTATGGAATTCCACAATAAATAATAGCATAGATAACAAAGTAATACATTTTACAACAATAAATAAGAGTAATTCAAAATACTGACCATACAAAAGTTGTGTGAGCACGGTGTGGTGACAGGAGTGGTGGCTAAGTCTTGGCAGATGATACACAGGAACATTTGGGATATGTATTCGACAAAGTCCTGTTGACACACAACCAAGTGCAATGGCTATGGAACATTTTGTTACAAAATGTGTATTTAAAATCGATGGCAAAATAATCCAGGTTTTCAAAAGTATAATTATACCTATATCTACCAAAGTTCCGTTACAATCGGTCCAGAAGTTTCAGACATAAGCCAGAACAAATAGACGGCCAGACCGACGGACAGACTGACAAATAATTATTTGTGTATATAGCCACAGCGGCTGGCACGTAAGATATTGTTGCCTTTCATCAACTGCCTTTAATCAACATATAGCTGCTGCTTTTTATTAAATTCATTCGGCCATTTTGGACATAACCCATTATAAATGTGCCCGATGACGGCAATAGGCTTGCCCCCTATTACGTAGGACTAAAAATACTGGCAAATTATGTGCGTGTGGGATACAAAATGTGTGTAGTAGGCAATATACTGTACCTTTTTCCCTCTAGCATCACTAACAATGAGACATTCCTGCCACAGTTTCGCATTGAGAGTGTCAGCGAGTATCGTATCTCTCTCTTCGGGCGTTAGAGCCGTCTCTGCTTTTGTGTCATTCTCTACTGCCTTTCTCTTCTTAGCGGTTGGGCTTTTTGTGAATATACTCGCCACTTTGGGTTTGGTTTCTGAGCGTAATGATTTCTTCAAACCTAGCAGAATGCGATGACGAAAGTCAAGAAATCATTTGATATTGATTATGATCTAACGGTATTTACAATTTTACGATGACATTATATAATACGCTAGCCCACGCTTCGTCCGTGACAAATTATGTCGAGAACCACTATCCATTAGTGACAACAGCATGAAAATCGGTGCAATAGTTTTTGACTTTATCGCGAGACACGAAGCTGAGGAGGACTTTGTTTTATTCGTAACTAGTAAATATCTTCCTCGAGAACCATGGTGAAAACCGCATCAAAATCCGTTGCGTAGTTTTAAAGATCTAAGCATACATACGGACGGAAACGACTCTGTTTTATAATATGTAATGTTATTAATAGTGGTACGGTGGTAAAGTTACCTCCTTTAGCGCCAACCTTGCGTCTCTTGTGTGGCGGGGAGTAGTCTCCCTCCGAGTCGGTAGAGAAGTCCCCTTCCCTTATCACCACTTTCTCTTTCCCTCTCTTGTTCACTTTCACCTTGGTCGCGCCCTTGCCCTTATTCTTCTCTTTCAGGGCTTTCTTCTCCGCCTCAGCCTCTAAGTAACCGTCTGGATACTATGACAAAACATATTTTTACTTAGATATATTTGCTCGGTCGGATTATTGACTGATGGAGCGAAGCGACCGAAGTCTCCCTTTCAACTTGCAGACTGGGGAGAATTTCTTTCGTCTGTACACATCTCTACATATAAGGGTTATGTCAGATCATGTTTGCGGCTGTATTTATCAACCGATTTTCATGAAACTTTACACACACACTCCTTGCTTACAATGAATAACATTTGAATGATATTTTTTGGATTGGATGAAAAATGAAAGAGTAATAAAGAAAATTGAAAAATAAATTTTCTAAAAAAAGATCCTGAAGTCTACGGTTCACAGAACCACTAGTATTTAATAGTTTAAAACACCTGTATTTGCTGTTAGAATTTTGATTTGAATTGAGTGATTTTGGATTTTCTATACAACGTGAAATTACCAGCGTTAAAAAAAATTATATTGGACTCAGTTTCGATTACAGAACCGACTGGAAGTATACTTTGAAAAACAAATACATTTTTTTTATATTTTTTTAAAATTGATGTAGTTTATTTTTTTAATTCCGCGAGCCGAAGCCTACGTCTATTGCCGAGCGCCCCTGGATAGCACTAGGAAGATATTTTAAGGCAGTGAGTACCACGAGTACTCATTTGATGTCAAAGTAATACTTCCAGCCGATACTGTTATCGAAACAATATTTTTTGTAAACGGTGGTACTCACGGTGTATATTAATCTGTAATTTACAGATGGCCCTTTACGAAAATATGAAACGTCACTGAAACGTCGACACATCCTATGTGAAATATGCTATAAGTTTTAAATTTCAATTTATTCGACAAAAATATAATGTTGGGGAAAGCATCCTACTAATATTACATATAAACGCGAAAGTTTGTGAGTATGTATGGATGGATGTTTGTTACTCTTTCACGTAAAAACTACTGAATGGATTTTAATGAAACTTTACAATAATATAGCTTATACATCAGAATAACACATAGGTTAAAATTTATAAAGATATTGTGTGAATTGTTCAAAATATGACGATAAGTGTCAAGTAAGTAGGAAGCGACGATGCCAAACCGAGTGCGCGATACTACGGTCCAGCGGCACGGCGCGCGGGAGTGGGGCGAGTGAGGTCGCTCATCGCGGAGTACGCGACCCGAACGCGGGCAGACGCGTGAGGGCAGACGTCGTTGATGGTTGTGTCCGTTTTGCGAATTTTCAAGGCATTAGCGATTTGTTAAAAACGTATTGTACTGTAATATAGGCCCCAAGGTTAGGGATTGGCAGGTTTTTTTGGTTAGGAGTTACACGTACAAGAAGATTCTTCATTTTTATTTTTATTTCTATGGATAGATACCTAAGTATTATAGATAGATAGGTTACATAATACCTCTTTCATGTTTTTGATCTTTTATGTTTATCTTTAAGCGACGCGGCGCGACAGGAACGGGAAAAAAATCCAAATTACCACGCGGACGAAGTCGCGGGCGACCACTAGTGTCTAATACATAAATGTAGCTAGTACGTATATTTATGACATTTTATTGTATACCCACAAGAACAAAAGTAAATTTGTGAAAAATAGTGATAATCATAATCTAAACTTAAGAAATAAGGATAAACTGGCTGTTCCTAAATTTAGGCTTCATAAAGTGAGTAATTCTTTTGCGGGGAACTTTATTCGAATGTACAATACATTGCCAACCGAAATAGCAAATTTATCTGTCAATAAATTTAAAAAACTAATAAAAAGTAAATTGTGCCATAGTAATGATTTCTTAGATGACAAGGCTGCCTGGTTGTAACACGAATTGCTCCTTTCTAAATAACTCAGTATTAGATGAAATATTTTGAAAAAAGCCGAACTGAGTTTCTTGAGGGCTCTTCTCAGTCTCGTTGCATTTTGGAACCCTCGGTAGAGTCACACCAACTTCTGACGAATCTAAATAATTTTCTGAAAATTTCAAAGATAATAAACGTTATTTTATTTTTATTTATTTTATTTACTCACCACAATAGTGTACTCCTTACTGCCAGGCTCCCATGGCGCGGGTGTCAGATCATCTCTTCTAAGTAGATACTTCCATACCCGATACCCGGACAAACCCTTTTCCGGGTAGTACTTCACTACTTTGTAAATGCCGTCGTATCTGAACACGAAAATTCAATAATGTTTTAACAATACACTGTCACTATTTATTATAAAAAGTCCTTGGCAGCGTTTGTCTGTTTGCGATAAACTCAAAAACCACTGCACTTTGAATCTTTTTGCAGTGTGTGTGTTGGCAACTTACCGGATGCCTTCTTTGGGTGCGTATTTGGGGAAGTGTTTGATCATCTTGTAGGACCTGACGACGCGGACCGGCTTGCCGTGTCTCCAGTTGTCGCCCGCGTCTCCGCCCGCCTCGCTGATCTGCTTCACGCAGCAGTTGCGAGCTAACGCCCTGACACAACAGTATAACACGCATATGTAGTAAAGTTTTGAGTCTGTTAACACATTGTAAAGGTTAAACAACATCTAGTCAGGCCGGTCTTAGGATGGGTTACCATTTCTTAAGACATTAAGATCCCTCCGTGCCTCGAAGAGCACGATAAGCCGTCGGTCCCGGTTGTCATACAAATATCTATGACAGTCGCTAGGGGTGGTTGGAGCCCTAAATAAAAAGTCCAACCGGTCTAACTACAGAACTTCGATATCGTCCATGGGTTGTGGGAGTCAGATGGCAGTCGCTTCACGGAAAATATCCGACCTTGAGTTGGGAAAAGGCTCGGTGGGTTACGATAAGTATGTTTATCAGTCGCCTAGATTCAATAGCACAAGCTTACAATGTTAGCTAAATTTGGGCTAAAGACATTGTGTGAGAATGTCCAGAACTATGGGTTTGGGTTTAAAGATCTTTATTATCAAGACCGACATTCGTCACTTATGTGAATTCATCTGTCCGTCGTCACTAGACAAGTAGCTAGGTACACAATATAAGTGTAGGTAGTGCTAAATAATTATTCAATAACATTAGGTAGGTAAACAATTTTGACAAAGCACGTAGGAACGGTAATTTTGAGATATATATGTTACGGCTAATACCCGAAGTGCGGCTGCACCTAGTTTAAGCCGGTTAGAACTAGGTGTAGCCACTTACTCTTGGTTAAACCTAGTATGGGTAGGTTAGGTTAAAACTGTGACCAACTACGCACGAGCCGAGCGAGCAAAGCGAGCGGTGCCGCGGCAGCGGCCGGCGAGTGCCAGCGACTTGTATTAATAAAAAAAAGAGATTTCTCCCAGGTGAAAGTGACAACTGGACCTAGTTGTAGCCGGCATGATGAAGGCTAGACCTAGTTTTACCCGAAAACAATCGGCTCGTACTAGGTTTAACCAAGAGTAAGTGGCTACACCTAGTTCTAACCGGTTAAAACTAGGTGCAGCCGCACTTCGGGTATTAACTTCATCACAAAACAAAATCTCAAATAAGTAACTATTAATGATTGATATGAACCAACTTGTTCTCCCTGGTGAGGGTCTGGTCGCAGGACTGTTCAGCTGTCCGCTTGTTCCCGGAGAGGTCTCTCCCACCACTTCCCGTGTACGTGAACTCGATACCGTTGTCGACGTCGTCTTCGTATCCACCTACACACATGGATTCATTTCTCGTGTCGGTTCAAATATTTGTACGATATGCTAATAGTATTATTAATGTATTGGAGTTTCAGTGTTTTCTTATGTATATCACTTGACTACGGCAGGTGTAACCTGGTCGAAACGTCAGGTAACCAACGGTATACATCCTTTCATCAACATTTCATCGCAAAGCAATGAGTTCCATTTTATTTTTTTTCATATCTATAATTTAGCTGCTACTTTTTATTCAATTCATTTAGCCATTTTGGACATAACCTATTATGTGTGCCCGGTGACGGCAATAGGCTTGCCCCATATTACGTGGAACTAATAATACTGGTAAATTGTGGGTGTGTAAACCTCAGCATACCCTTTCGGGGATATAGGCGTGATATATATGTGTATATGTATGTGTGTGTG
Source organism: Nudaria mundana (assembly GCA_963556515.1). Taxonomy (NCBI): domain Eukaryota; kingdom Metazoa; phylum Arthropoda; class Insecta; order Lepidoptera; family Erebidae; genus Nudaria; species Nudaria mundana. The sequence continues at coordinate 37,565,972 of OY748286.1, read as the reverse complement.
TGTTTGTTTATTAACTACTAGCTTATCGCTGCGGCTCCACCCGCTTAATATAGTTTTCTCGTTGTATATAATTATTACCGGGATTAAAAGTAGCTTATGTTACTCAGTGAAAGAATTTTCAAAATCGGATCATTAGTTACGGAGCCTATTCGCTTCAAACAACCCAACAAATCTTTCCTCTGTATAATATTAGTATAAGGTGTATTATAAGCAAATGGAAACTTTCTAACTTTTTTAAATAACATTATAATATGAATCCCAAAAAAATATATTCTTGGGGTGGACTTTTAAACCCCTGGTTATTGCCTTCCCAGGGAGAATGTCCTACCAACTGAGCAATACATCACAATAACTACCGAAAGCATTCATATAATACGCCGACAATGGATTAGGGTAACGCTTCAGTGGCGCCATCTATAACACCCCCTACCAATATTCCCTATTCTGTCACCATAGTTAAAAGTATAAATATAGTTCAATGTATTATTATTGAATTGGTATTGATGCCTGAAATATATGATTAAAACTATACGAACCCGATAGCACAATGCTGTAAGCGCCGTCCACATCTCGTCCATGTATACCCGACACCGGAGGCCGGTGAACACCAGTTTCCGACAGCTGAAAGAAAGAAGGAAAGAATATGTTTGGGACAAATGCGACTTTGTTTCATAATACAAACTTCATGTTTGTTGTTTGCGTGAAATAATTTTAAGGATAAAAAGTAGCCTATGATACACCTCAGTACATCAGCTATCTGCCAGTGAAAGTTACGTTAAAATCGGTCCCGCTGTTCCAGACATTAGCGCGAACAAACAGACGGACAAAAAGACGAAATATTTAAAAGTTCAACACTTCAATTTTATTTATCTGTATGTATAAGATAGTACCATGTTATTGAATATTTTTAATAGCTTAAGAGATTTTACACATTGTACTTTTGACATAAGTCATTGAAGTTGCCGTGTGGTTCATCAATGCCAGGATCAATGTAAATATGCGAAAAAGGCCTAAGTGGCCATTATGCCCATAAAATAACAAACATACAAAAATACAAGTAAGTATTTCCTCTTTATAGATACAGTCTCAAACTAAATTTACCTGTATTCTGAATCTCCAACACATGCCCACTTCGATGCCCGGGATAGGACCGAAATGGTTTGGAGGCATCGCACAAGTTTTCGTTTTACCTATAAAAAAATCGGTTGTCTGTAAAGTCGGTTTACTGACGATAGTTGAACGTAACTGCCGAACGCGGAGGCCGATTGTGCCTCTTTGTCTCTCGTTCTGCGCTCTCGCTTGCACTTCAAGCCTTAAATGGAACGCCTCAGAGCGAGGTAACGCCGCATGACGTCATGTTTTTTCGTGCGTGCAGCCGGCTCTATCGAATTATAAGACGTTGTCACGTCAAAAAAATTGTTTGGGAATTTTTATTTGGGTCTACGAATGCCTCAACACAAGTGGCTCATAAGTATTAGGTTAGAGGTTGTAAATAGATGAATATGGACTATCGGTAGTGAAAGTCCTGTTGAACTCAGTCTAGTCCGTATCAAAGGTTACCCGTAACAAACAGACAGAAAGTTTATTGTTATGTAAGTACCATGTTATATCTTTTTACTTACAAGATATAATTATGCATAAAACCTGTTAATTATTCATAATTACAAATATAAAAAAAAATATTTTTTTTTGGATTTTCTCACACAACGTCATCTAGCCCAAACTAAGCTATAAGCTTATATGGGATCTAGACAACTGATATAACATACTTATATATTTCTAAATACATAATTTCTATATATAGAAATGGAGAATGTCCCCCTTAGCTCTCGAGAACTGCTTATCTATGGATAGCCCTCGATCTGGAGGCAAGCCAAAAAATCTAAAATTTGACCTAGCTCTAAGGGGTCAAAAGTTATAGGCCAAAACCTATGGCGTGGTGCGGCGCGAAGCACAAGCAAGACACCGTACTAGTACATAATAAATACCCAAACTCCGAAACAAACATTCGTGGATCACAAATGTTTCATTCGACCCGGGAATCGAACCCGAGACTCCGGAGTCGAAAGCCGATGCACTACCGACCACGCCACCGAAGCAAGCCACAAACAGTCCCTTAAACTTTATTTATTTGATGATTGTCGGAGTTTTGGTTTGAATTACAGGGTGCCCCGGTATCGACAATAGACGTGGGACCAACATAATTACTGGTAAAGCGTGGGTGTGCAATGCACCTCGCCTACCCCTTCGGGGATATAGCCGTGACATACGTACCTACACACGCCATGCCTCTTCCCCAGTCGCGGTTAGTTTTGTTAGACTTTTTGGTCTGCTTGGCGGCTCCGGGGGCTATGACGTCAGTGGGGTCCCGTTTGCACAACGGACAATACCAGTCGTCTTCGGGCAATTCTGTCAGGGCTGGCTCCAGGCAGATCATGTGGTAGCCCTTGTTGCATTCGTCACATAGCACTATCTACGGAACAATGAAAAATTACACTACCAGCGTTTTTCCACCAGCAGCGTGTGGATCAGGCCCGCATTCGTACAATGTCAATGTTAAATTTAATTTTCATACAATAATGACATGGTAACGGGCTTGGTCGCGAACTGATTTGACATTGACATTGACGCGCATAGCGGGCCAAATCAGTATGCTGGTAGAAAAACGCGTTTATATATTTGTACTGTACCTTTTCCGGGAACTCCTTACCGGAGCACAGGTAACAACCGCAGTCCTTGCACGGCGTGTCTTCGTCATCACGACAAGTCAAACAGTTCAACGGCTCAGATCCTAAACATTACAATTACAATACTTAAATCACACATACACTGTAGTACATATGCGATTCCGTCCTGATCTATTACAGCTTCGATTCCCGGGTCGAATCAAAATATGTGTAATATGTATCCTGTATACATATTACACATATTTTGATTTCAACATAACAAATTATGATAACAAATTTAGGTACATGAAATATGATTTTTATTAAAATTCCAAATTTTGATTGAATTTGATCCTTAACAGCGACACTATCGTATGGTGTAATAATAAAGGATGTGTTTATTTTCAAAATCAACGGTTTCAAAATAAAACCTCATCATTAGATTTTTTCATGAGGTTTTAAGTTTCATCAAAATCGGGCTCGTGAAAGGAGTTCAGCACTTTTAGCTATTCCTTATAGTTTCGGATTTGGCCATCCAAGCCCTTTTCAAAAATTCACCCCTGTATATAGGATATCAATGTTTGAATCTCTTGGGGAAGAGTCGACTTTGGTCGTGCTCCGAATGAACAGTGATTTTGGGATTTTTTGGTCTTTCACTCGTCAGTCACAGTCGGAAACTCACTTCAGTGACGCACTCGTCTTGTAACCAATGAACAAATAAATTTAGATAACAACTAAGAAATCACATCAATAAACACATGGTAAGTTTATCTATGTAACATATTTGTTCATATGCCTGATTCCCCTGAAAGGGGTAGGCAGAATGATGAGTGGCGAACGAGCACTTTTATGACTATTAGATTCTCGTCTGTGGATCGTCAGGAGCACCACTCGCAGGTGAGGTTAGCTAGGGCCACTTAGGCCACGGTATCTTAACACACTTAGGCCGGATTGGAACAAACTTGAAATTACACTAGTGTTACTATTACGGTAATAATTTTACACACACACACACACACACACACACACATAGCAGAGGCGCATTACACACCCACAATTTGCCAGTATTTTCCCACGTAATAGGGGGCAAACCTATTGTCGTCACCGGTCACTCTTGAAAGTGGGTTATGTCCAAAATGGCCGAATTATTTTTTATAAAATAAGCAGCTAAAGGTATTATTATTTTGAAAAATAAATTTGAAACCCGTTGCCTTGCGATGAAATGTTGATGAGAGGCAACAAAATCTTACGTGCCTGCCGCTACGGCACAGCCAATTAAAGTCCTGGGCGACTCGGACTCATCATTAATTTTGTTGGATAATACATTAAAATGTATAAAATTACTTTAACCCTTGTGTAACTTCAATTTTGGTCAAACCCTGCTTAATATATATTGTAATCTCTTACTCTTCTCTGGCGTAGTGATCATAACCTTCTTATATTCCTCAGTTCTCTCTGCAAGAGGAACCACCTCTTCTATAGCGAATATTTTATCTATAACACGAACTCTAGTATCATTCTGTGGCACAGCCTCTGGACCCAAGTATAGTGTTCCTATCAATTCATAAATGTTTCGCAGTTTCTTAATTTCTGCGACCTTGAAATCATACCTGTGGGAGAAAGAGAGAGAATAATGAAGCGTGTGGTTCTCATCAAGATGCATTATGTGGGAACATGTACAAATTTGTCCCGTCCCGAGGATTGAAACAATCCCTCGGTCCCCACATTAGGGAAACTGCCATGATTTTATACCCCTCCCTAGTATACAGGAGCAGCAGGAATATGATTGGGACTGGTCAAAACGACTTACTCCGGAGAAGACCAAAGCCACACAGCATTTTTATAACTCGTTTGCAAGAAAAAGCGACTATTATAATAATACAGTTAAAGGAAGTCAAAGAACTTTATTTGATACATTATTATCATTCAACCCTGCGCCTGTTTTCAACAAGATCGTCAGAACTTTTGAATTTACTTCACAAGAAAAACATTGAGTTATATTAAATAAATCTAACTACTTTGCAATATTCCGCCACATGCAAATTACCCAACTCTCGTATTTATTCATGCACAAGTCCGCCCTCCAAACCCACTTAGGCCGTCGGTCGCCGTGCGCCGAGCCATCGACATCTCCTGATGATGCCCCTGGTTGGGGGCGAAACACGTGTCGAGGTTTTTATTATTTTTTGCACGATAACACAACTCTCATATTTATTCTATTTTCAAAATTATTTCTCTATTCTTTCGGCCTAAGTGGGTTTGGAGGGCGGACTTGTGCATGAATAAATACGAGAGTTGGGTAATTTGCATGTGGCGGAATATTGCAAAGTAGTTAGATTTATTTAATTTAACTATGGACTTCCGAAAAGTAACGCCTGATAGTATTAACTTAATTGAGTTATATAGTTTTTATTACACATATAAATGCCTCACCAAGAACTTCGAGTACAAAGTTTACATACAAACAAACTCACGGCTTTATCCCTGAAAGTCCGTCTTTATCCAATTGCAATTGCCCAGGCACTTTGGGTAACTTGGCAGAGCCTCTTCTGTATGTCAGCACGTGCACCGAGTGCAGATATGTTAATGACTTATTTTACCGTTTAGCACCCAGTTACCTAAACTGTCTGATTGTTTTCTATAAGGTCGTAAGTCTCATGTAAATGTTTCATTGTTTAGTCTTGTTTGATGATAATTCAAGTATTAATGATTGTGGAATTGCTAGCGTATACACAACAATGACAACATATAATGAGATATAGTAAGTATTTACTGTTGTGGCACAAGAAAAAAAGTAAATAAGATTTCATATCTTATACATCATACAATACACACACAACCACATCGTCATTATCCCCGAAGGCGTACTTTCACCACTCACTTTTTTGGTTCCATTTGGTTATTAACAGGACCCCTTAGTACTTGTAATAGGAGCCAAGTTGTAACATAGTTCATGTACTGGTGAATCTAATTTTCTGTATCAAATAGTTATTCTATACATGGAAGTGGCAAGTTCTTGCTGACGACGAAGACTGGTAGAAGGCTGGCTATTTTCTGGCCCAAAGAATAAGTATCGCCATCCAATGTGGCAACACAGCCAGCATTCTGGGAACCTTCCCAGTCGGCAATGACGCGGAGGATTTTTTAAATGATATTTTGTATATGTTTGTTATATAATTATGTTTATACCATTGCCCCTCGAAAAAGTGAACTTTATTCATCGATAACAGTGAATAAAACGCTCATTTACTCACAAGTGAATGACATTTGAATTTGGACCTTCAATAGACGAATTAAGAAAAAGAAAGCTGGACGTAACTACTGGCAGGCTGAATGAAGTCATTCCATTGACAAAAAAAACCTTTACCTTATTTTCTCGCAGTCAATGGTATAAAGTAGAGTAGACTACTTGTGAAAAAAAATTTTAATATCGTTCCTTTTATCCCTCGCTCCGCTCAGGATTCTACTTTAGAATCCTTCTCTACTCTCGGGATCCAACTTCGTAACTCAAATTAAATTTAATTTTTTTTCACTTATTGTAAAATCTACTAATATTGTAAGTCTTTTGTCATATGTAAATAAATTGTTGATATAATTTATATCTTTACTAGTCTAAGAAGTGCTGTATTACGTTAGATGGCCATCCAGCTACGAGTATATTCATTGGTCGATAGATAGTTCAGTCATTACAGGACAGATTCGATTTACTGTCATGAAAACAGGCTAAGAGTGGGCAGTGGGCCCCAAAGCATTCCCGTACACTGCATGTTGGTGCAAATGACAAATGAAAATGTTCCTTAAAATAGTACACTGTTGTGTATATGACAATATTATGTATCACTTGTTGCTGGAATGATCCCATAAAGATAGTGTTAGGTAAATTATGATGGCTTCATATTGAGTAGAACTGAACTGCGGTTTAGCTAATAAAGCTACTATGGCCATAGTAGCCACTAGGGATAAAAGAGGGGGATAATAAAGAGGCATAAAATCACGAGGCTGAAATGACTGGCTGAAAACTGGCTCCATAGAAAAAAATAAAATAATATAAATAATTTATAATGGTACATACCAGTCTCCTTTTTCCAATAAGTCTTCAGGATTGTGGTTTAACATTACTTTATGTCCAATTTTAAGGATCCCAATGTCAATTTCGGTCCTAGCTCGAGGCCTTATGTCTTGTAACTTACAATAGAGATTGGAATCCTCTTCGCTGGAATACAGACTTAATTATTAAGGATATAATTAATACTGTAGTGTGAAGTAAATTCCGCACAACTGATTTCAATGAAATTAGATATGGGTTTGGTTTGAAATCCTGTGGAATATGAATAATAGGAATGAGTACTTAATATTAAGACAAGATACTAAACCCATTTGTCTGCTAGTGTGTATTTTCAATAAGTTGTCAATAATAAGATACTAAATAAAAATGATAAAAACCTACTCTGCGTCATATTGAACTTTAAAAAGTAAATTGGATTCGTCCAGGTGCTTGACTTCTTTAGCTAATTTGTCCACGGCAGGTTTCTTCCGAACTGCTTTAGGAGAAGTCATGAAATATCTTGTTATGCCTTTGCCTTGTCCTTTTATAGAGCTATCTTGACTCTGTTCACTTTCAAGGGGTTTGTTTTCAACGTCATTTTCTTTATCTGAACTATGATTATTATCAATGTTATCAGAAATTTTATTTACTTCTTTATGTGTGGTATGTAGATTTTCATCAGGTACAATTAATATGTCAGGGTTGTGTACTATTCTCGTGACTTTCCCCTCATGCCAGTACCCTTGTTCTTGGTTACGAATGTCTATTAAATCACCAACTGCATAGAGGGTGCTTTCGGAATCTGTAGGTGTTAAAAACTTAAGATTAGTTCTACACATCGAATCACATTTGTTGTATGGGAGTCCCCTTAAATATTTATTATATTGATTTTTAGGGTTCTGTACTCAAAGGGTAAAACGGGAACGCGTAACACAAACGTACATCGCGTGATTTCATTGGCAGATTTAGAATCCAGCAATTAATTTTAGCTTCATATGCAAGGTTGCAACTATTAATGTGATCACATTTCGACAGTTGTGTTAGAAATGGTTCTAAATATCAAATATTATCAATTTACATTTTTTTTTTTAAACTACTTATGTCCGCTTGTTGAGACTTGGTGGGTGTGTACTTCTAAAAAATTGAACCTTTCTGTAAAAAAATTTGTGACCATCAACTCGATGGACGTTAATGGAAAACATGGCCCAATCAATAGTCTTAGTACCACCGGTCTTAATAGTCACCAGACTGTGGATACTTTTTAAAATAAGATAAAAGATAAAGATAAAGATGTATTTATTTGTAAAACATGTGTTATGTGTATCACAACAGCATTAAATGCATAGGTGTCACAGATATTTTTAAAGATTTGTATCAACATGCTTAGCAAAAATATAAAGGCATACAAATATTATAAGTAGTTTTTTGATTATTACAGATAAGTATAGTTAATTAAATGTCAGCAATATAATAATAATATAGTATTCAATATCAGGTACAATAAAATAGGTATTATTACAATAAAAATTACACAAACAAAAATAAAGAAAAAAAAAATAATTTACAATGTCAGTGTTTTGTCGTCAAAGAAGTCAATAATATTATAATAACATTTTTCAATAAAAATATTTTTAAGAGCATTTTTGAACTGGACTGTGTTAAATTGCCTTACATTCATAGGAACTTTATTATAGATTAATGGTGCCATGCAAACTATACTTTTATGCAGAAGCGCAGTGTTCGCCGGATGCACACATAGCCGACCATTGTCCCAACGATTTCTCTTTACTTTATCCATTAGTCGAGGAAACAAATGAGTATTGTGTCTCACAAACATAGCCACCTCCAAAATGTAAAGAGACGCTAATGTTAGAATTTTGTATCTGACGAAAAATGGCTTGCAGCTATCCGTGCTTTGCATGCCAAACATCGCATGAATACAAAGCTTCTGCATTTTGAACACCATGTCCCTGTTAGTCGAGTTGCCCCAGAATATCACACCGTATCTTAGAATACTCAACCAGACCATAATATGCGGACAGTAAAGCCTCGGTATTTACCATTGGAGCAAGTTTAAATAGAGCATATGAGGTACTGCTTATTCTAATGTCAAACCAAGGAAACGGTTGAACGCTACTTCCTCAATTTGCATATTATCATGCACAATATTTATATTTAATCGATTTTGTTGTCTGTGACCAAAATGCATTACACTAGTTTTTTTAAAGTTAATTCTTAGATTATTATTGTCTAACCAGGAAATAGTTGATGTCAGAGTTTTATTGATGTCATAATTATAAGTTTTTGTGTCTTTACATGGTATTATCATGGTACTGTCATCAGCAAATAATGTCATTTCAAATGGTCTTATGGATTTTGGCAATAAATAACTTATACTACTAATACTAATAACTTTTAAAATATGAACGCACAACTGTCTGACTTTATGTCCATCCATAGTGTCTACAAATATTAAGTTGTACAATATTTACAATACTTGTACAATACAACAATATTTTGTAAGGAGTAACAAACACAATAATAAATGATATACCTAACACTATTCATACCTTTATAATCTATTTGCTTTTCTTTCTTGATAGCAATATTGTCTTGGCTTTCATTTTTAGTTTCTTCTTTGACACTGCCAACAGGCTTCGACTGAACCATCAGTTGAATAACATCATTGAGCTTAATATTATAGTCGTGAAATGTATAGCCATTCTCGAGCTACAACATTGATTAATCATTATTTATTAGACAAAGAAAGGCGCATCAGTACACAGTGAATAGTGGTCTCTAAGCACATTTCAGGTTAGAAAATAGTGCGAAACTAATGAAAACTGACCAGAATACTGTGCCAAACTACGTGTCTATATTAGCGATAAGTATCAGGATGATTGTAGTACAATTCTAAGAATAATTGCACTATACATACCAATTTGCCACCGTAAAATAAACGTTGCAGTTTCGGTTCAACATTGAACTTGTCTTTTATTAGCCGACGAAAATTATCTATTTTAGTCAATTTCGATTCGACAACTATAATAGTGTCTGGCTTGCCAAAAAATCGAATTCGTACATGCATAATAATGAGAATAATTTACAATAAAATTCACAACTGAATGAATTCATAAATTTTGTGGATGAATTGGAAATAACTGGAATTGGATGGTGATCAATTTGGCGCCAATACTGATGACATGACATTGACCGACAGTCAGTCAGTGGTCAGTGACAGTAACGGAATTTCCAATTTTTTTTGTAAATTTGCCCATTTAAGGGACAGGCTAGAGTCCTAAGACTATACTGCCTGACAGAAATTCCGATGGCTAGCCGTTCTATTCCATTCCACACAGTTCCTTCCCACCCTACGTAAAGATGATAGATAATATAATGAGAGACAATTTTATTTACAACAAGAATAAGAATTTACATAATTAAGTACAAAAAATATTTACTGGGAAGGTACCTACCCAGAATACTGGCTGTGTTGCCACGTTGGATGACGATACTTATTCTTTGGGCCAGAAAATAGCCAGCCTTCTGGTCCGGAGAAGCACCGATTAGGCGTTTAGCAATGTCCCTGCTAACCTACTGGGTTTAAACGCCGTTTAAGGCCTTCAGCCGATCAGCAGCAGCGCTGGCACATCCGGGTGTGCTTGGAAAGGTGCTAAGGTGCAACGCATTTTAATACATAATAATTATCTTCAGGAATGAGAACGCATGATCCGTGGAACAACTAAAGGAGCATGGCAGTGGAACATAATATGTCGATCGACTAATTTAAACCAATGATATCGCAGAAAATGTTGCTACTTAAGATTATTCTTATAATTTTATACCAACGTAAATAACAATTCAGCCAAATGGGAATTTTGGAGTCGGAAGAGAATCGTTATGATTTTTGTTCTGTCGTGTGGTGTAAAAATCTGAAATCCGTCTGACTTAATTAGTGAGCACTGTTCTAGTTTTCATTGGTCGTTAAACATTATAATTGCCAATTAAGTAAAAACAAAAAGAAGTATGAAACATGGCCATTTATTTACTTCTATTCCCTATTACTTTTTGAAAATCATACGATGATGGCGGTTTCTATTTCTGCATTAATTTTTTTATGGGTTTGCAAAACTGTGAATTCGAAGTTAGCGTCCTTGGTAATAATTTCGTAATTATTGTAAGATGGTAAATTGAATCTGAGAAAATTATTTAGATACCTACTAATAAAGTTCATCAATTTTCTTTAAACAGCATCCAGTACTAGTTGCCCGCTCGTCATTGGATTGGATGCCAAGTAGAGTTAATTCATTGTATTCTGACGTCGGAGCATGGAGTGGAAAATTTGTAGGTATTGATGTATATTTCAAAAAGTATTTAAAAATTATATTAAATAATTAGCTATTTCACACGATTACAGAGGCCTGTTATGGATGAAATTGAATCTGATGAAGCTTTGCGGTTTTATCAATTTCTTAACTATTTGGATGGATCTAGTTTCGGAACTGGTAAATAAAAATGAAACTGGGATTGGCTTGGGTTTATTTTACAACACAGAATAATTTTGTTTATATTTTTACGTAAAATAGGTCCCATAGATGAATTCGTAGAAGCTATGACAAGATTGGCTAATTACATGAAGCAATCTAACAGCAGAGAAACACAAGCTCGAGGCATGAGAGAACTTGAGGCAATAAACGGTGAAAAAGGTAAAGTTATTTTCTTTTTTATTTAATTTAATTTTGGTCAATAATGTTTTTTTGGCATTTTAAATTTATTTAAGTAATAAATAAACACGATTTTTACAGGTAATAGTATAAAAACTGTACTAGAAGTTAGTACCCTCATAATGCGTAAAAAACGTAAATTTTTTTGTACTGGGGAAGTAAAAGAACCTATTGTTAATAACAAAATTATATGTAAGGTAAAGTTTTAAATTTTATGTATTATAAAAGTATTGTACCTTGTTGTTACTTGCTAAACTTTATCATTGCATTCATGCAGGATAGGATTCTTCTGCCTATTGCTGGTACTTCCTGCAGAGATGCTATTATGTATTGGCACCCTGATTTAACAGAAGAGCATTATTGTGTGGGAGCTCTTGAGGCTAAAAGTACTGTTCAAATAATGGATATGGAAGGTAAGTTATCTTGATTATACTAGTAGATTTACCGATTATTTTAATATTTTTATAGAAACCTAGGTATCTACAGTATCTGAACTAGTTTTACGTCACGTATTTTGTACTTAAATTACAGGTGATATGTTCTGCAAGGGTGATGATTATTCAAAACGAGAGTATCTGTTGGCATGCGACTTTTATGAAGACCAAGAGTCGCCTGTAGCAGATCTTCTTCAGTACTATCCTGATGCAGATCCAGAAATCACGCCAAAATTATTTTAATATCTAAAAGCCTCTAAAATAAACATATTCATCAATGTATTTTCAGTTTAATAGCATTTACCAGGGTACCCACACACAAAATTAAGTCTTAAAATTAAAATGCAACTTGCATTTTAATTTTAAGTAATTAATTTTCAAATTGTATTTGTTTTTACTTGTTTACGTGTTTGAGTTAACAAATTCGAAAGAACGCACAATCAAGCACAAGGCATGAAAATGAATTACACACTAAACTATCTATAGAACCACACAGTACAGGTACAGTAATGCACAAAGGGCCAAGGTACAAGGTAGCTCTATCGCCTAGTAAAGAAGTCAAATTCGTAGATTAATGAATGAATTTGGTCTATCAGTAAAATATTTTAATTTATACAGAACTGCCACTTTTTTTAAATTCTGCGGCCCTAGGCCGCAGCCGCTCTTACGTCCGTTGTCGGGCGTCTCTGGTACACACGCAGAAGGTATTTCCAGTGGTGCCCGGCGGAGAACGGCCACTGAGATAATTTCCATTTCACATTGGTACCTACTAGAACCTTTAATTAAAGTTGAAAGCTACGTTAAACCAATAAAAACTTATGGCTTATTCCATCAGGTATGAACACGCCACCACTTACACAAAAGCTTGGCAAACAAGACAAATATAGACATTGGTCTTTATATTTAGTTAATATAGCCTGTTTTATAATTGTCTTTATTGCTACTTTGAATTTCAATCGACCGTGAAAGAAAATCTCAGCAGCGTCTGATAGATAAATGCAAATTGGAACTTTCGATGATCGACGCCAATCCACGGTTCGATGAAAGCGGGATACCTTGGAAAATGGCGTCTCACGCTTGTCACACAAACTTCAAGCGCTACGCGCTTTAAGCAAGCTCGTCGAATGCGGGCGTAGTCGCAGGGTATCGCCACAGTCGAAAGATCATACAGTCGGCAGAGGAAGCTGTCTAGACAGGTCAATCGTGAGGGGGTTGAGGGACGAGACGCTGGAGGAAAAGTACCAACAAGCGAACAAAATTTTGTTAGAAGCTTGGCACAGCTTTTTAGGGCTGACGGATTTGTTTAATTTTTCATTGAGCGGAGTTTACGAAGCTCTTTCTTAGACGACTCGTGTATTTCGTTCGTGATCGAACTCCTCCTAAACGACTGGACCGATCTTTTTGACATTTGACATGGTCATAGTGACCATCACCGTGAGTGCATATATCTGAATTCATAAAGATCGGTCCAGTCGTTTTGGAGTTCGACCCGGATCGACAAACTCAGCTCAATTATTGCAACAGCAGAATGCATTGCATACCTAGTTTAAGTGTGCAAGTCATCATTTTAGAAATGCGATATGACCGCCGCGTCGTTGTTTTAAAATTTCATGTTGGGTATTATTTTTTGGTAGGTAAGCTTTTTTTTATAATACCGTGGCCCGCGGCTGCTACTACGTCCATTGTCGGGTGTCTCTGGTACGCACCACGAGGCTTTTCCAGTGGCGCCCGATGTTTTTTTTAGGTATGCTGAGTAAGAATTTTTAAGTAATTTTGAAATCCAATATGGCCGCCGCACTGCAGCTGTAAAATTTCATTTGCCGCTGCGCCGTATTTAGAAATATCATGTTGGCTATCATATTAGGGGTTTTTGTATGCTGAATCGATTTTCTTACGAGCAACATCGTATAGTTAGGTATAAGTTATAACACATTATATTTTTACTACTACAGCAAAATTAAGAGTAGGGGTAGCAAAGTTTTATTTATATTGGATCACATAATGAAATTCTATATAATACTCAGCCTACCAAAAAAAAAACCCTTAAACGACACCCAATCACCCAACATGAAATTTCATAAGTACGGTGCGGCGGCCATTTTGATTTCGAAAATTACTTAAAAATTCACAATCACTTGCAATCTCTTACAGCACAATTCGTATAAATGTAAATAATGTTAATATATTACCAAGATGATTGCGAGTCAATAAATCTCTATATATAAAAACGAATCCCTATTTCCTTGGTCACGCCATCACGCGTGAACGGCTGGACCGATTTCGCTTATTCTTTTTTTGTTGTGTTCGTAATTATCAGAAGGATCTTATGGAAGAAAAAAAAGTTATGCGGAACATTAGAAAAATGAATGCGGTACGAAGTTCGCCGGGACAGCTTGTAAATTATAAATACGCATCAATGTCTAGTAGACGCCCTGTCCGCGTTTTCGTCAATAACAAAGGTGTTGACCTACTGTCAGGTTTAGCTTCTTTATATTATACTGTGGCATCGTTATCGCACCGCCCGCCCCCCCACCCGCGCCGCGCATTTAGTCGCGGCGCGGTATTAAAATTGCGAAAAATAGCATTTTGCGATTTTCCGAATGAATGTGTCGTCGGTCGTCGCGCGCGTCCCACGTGCGTGCGTGAAGTGAGTGAACCCGTACGTTGTTATTTTTCCAAGTTTTATGAGACATTTTCATGATTTAACTTTTTAATATTCGCTCTTCAACAGTTCGTATATATAAAATTAACTAGGTACATATGTACCCTATCTATATATCTTTTTGCAAACTTCATTAAAATTATGGTTCTCATCATTATATCTACAATAACAAAATGTGAAGCTTATGAATGTGTCTAGTGTCCATTCAGGTTTCTCCCAATATCAGCTGTTCGTTAATGAAAAATAATATATAAAGCCCAGTCGATGCGCAATATTTTCTGAAACAATAAAAATGAGTGAAGACCAAATTAAAATGAAAAAGCAGCTGGGACTGCTCGAGGGAGTAGCAATAATACTTGGAATAATTTTTGGAAGTGGTATTTTTATATCCCCCAAAGAAGTGTTAAAACAGACTGGTTCTGTATATGGTGCTCTCACGGTATGGGCCGCGTGTGGAGGTCTCGCTACTCTTGGTGCTCTGTCTTATGCTGAACTTGGTAAGTAAATTTATTACAATTTAGGTTAAGTATTTAAAAAAGTGTGAAGTGTATGAAATCGGTTAGTAGTCGGTAAGGATAATAGTGTTTTGTGGTTAGTACACGTTATTTACCTTCTGTTGTGTTTTAATTAGAGATATTAGTTATTATTTTACTGCCACAACTACTTTCCTACTATTTTAATTTATTAAGTGTCTAAATTAGATTTCTCATTTTATATCCCAGGACTATGTTTGTCAGTGTACTATGAATAAGAAGTCCTTTACCACACTGTAGACGGTTAAAAATCCATCCCAGCTGATCCATAGTTGTAGGTCAAGTCAGAAGACATCTTGTGAAAACTGAATGACTGGATCTAGGTTATTATTATTTTATTCAATTTTTTTTTTCTTTGGAAAACAAACAGTTATTATATACTATTTAGTGTTTACTTATATAATTAAATAACTTTTATGTGCTTAAACATATACATATTTATTATTAAAAACAACAAGAAACTTAACAAGAGTGTAAATACAATTTCTACAAAAAAATAACCATTGGTCAGATATAGTGCGAGTGTATTGAGATTAGCTAGTGTTCCAGAAACATAGTTTTTATTGTGTACGCTCAGACTGCAAAGTATGCAACATTTGTCCTGGCTGCTACAATTTTGGTTTGAACAATGGAGTGGTTATGGTGATATATTCTATAGTGCCAGGTACCGGCTCTATTATGTGTCACCAATAATATTACTCCCTCGGTAAAAAGAATCTGGCATTAATAACTCAACACCAACCTTCTGTAATGATTTCGTATACAGCAATTTCAGTGAGGTTACTTACCGACAGCCCCCTAGCGAGTTTAATTTAATTTTAATACCACACACTCAACCCATCAATTCTCTCACTCTTTAAATGCTTAAAATTTATCCAAATCAGTTGTTTACGAAGAGGTAGGTGACAAACACATGTTCAGTGAAATATATGTCATATATGATATTCTTTGCCATACAGGTACAGCTCTGGCACAAAGTGGTGGAGACTACCATTACATACATGAAGCTTATGGTCCTCTGCCAGCCTTCCTTTATCTTTGGGATGCTAATTTGGTATTTGTGTAAGTATTTATTTTTTATCAGATGTCTTTTTGCACTAATTTGGGCATAATCTCGAAAATATGGTCTGATAGTGGCGAAAATATGGTCTGATGCTGCTTATACACGATGACAGTTGTATCTGGTTGTCAAAGAGAATACAATACTACGTAAAATTAGAATAGGTGACGTACATATTTAGTTAGTTTGAATTCTGGTTGTATCGACACAAGTGTCAGCGTGTGTAGTGTCAGAGACTTGGGATGGCGCTCGCTTCGCTCTGGTATGTACACTGCCGCGACACTTGCTGTCAATTGCGACACTAGTGTACTTGTCTCTCCGTTACGAATTTTGAACTTTACTGCCCGGCCACAAGAATCCACGACTCCACGAATGGTGAGGGTAACAGCGAGGAAAATGTCGAACATCGTTTAGCCACTTACTCGCCTCGCCGCTTTCCTCACCACTCCCCTAGCGGCGCGCCTCGCCCGGCAAGTAAATTTATTTTCTCTTCGCCCTTTTATGGGCAGGCTAAAGTCTTTCGGCCATACCGCCTTGTCTTGCGTCCGGCAAGTGAAGTACGTGATAGCCTTACCTTATCAGTAAGGCTTGCCTGGAACCACTTTTAGTCTTTAATATAATGCCCGATTTACATTATCTTAGTGTTTAGAAGAGTGTTTTAGTACAACTTGAAAGGCAAGTTGTTTAGTGCTTTAGTGCGCTGCGAGTGAACATTTACATTTCTTCCAGTAGATTATCATTTCGACGCTACAATGAACGCGCAACGACAGACGTCGCCAAATACGCGCTAATCTACGCAAAATACTAACTGTAGTTATAGAGCAAATAGAAGACGACATTTTATTCGAAATAAATAAACCGAACCGAATATGGGAGCGTCAATGGATTAGTCGCAGATCCGTGCTTGGAGGAAGTTCTTTGTTGCTAAAAGAACTGGCCCATAGCTTCTTTTATGGCAGTGTATGCCGAATGCTGTTTGTTTTTGTACAAATTGTTTTTAACGTTCCATAAACATTCGTGAACAACATATTCAGACACAAATTTAATAGTTGTATCTTCCGACCATTTAGCAGACATCTTTAAAAAACACGCACGTGATAGATATGCTTATGATTATGTAGTGGTTGGTCACCCCCCATGGGTTACACCGCAGGTTCGCCAGGAGACCCGCGAGGGGCTCCTGGAGGGTACCCTTAGCCTCTCTGTCTGGCAATATTATTTCATAATATTGCCATGTATAGGCCAAGTTGGAGTTGCGAAATTTCACCGCGCATGGCTGAGTAGTGGCGACTGAGCGCGCGGGCGGAGCGGACAAAAGTTCTAAAATTATATGAAATATGTGTAGGAACTATTTTGATTACCCAAGTTTTTCCTAAATGGTACTTTTAGAATAATTTAGGAAATAGGCATAATAAACACCCATATTTCTTATAATTTTAGAACGTATTTTACATATTTTTTTGTCTTTCGTGTTTTGAATTTTTTATACTATTTATGATTCGATCATCAGCCTGTGACGGCCTGATGTAACTAGGTCGAAACGTCAGGGCAAACATAAGGTAAATTACGCTATTAATATTGGAAAATCTCCATCCAAAGGTTGCCTGGAAGAGATCGCTTATTAGCGATAAGGCCGCCCTTTGTACATTAGTTTTAAGGCATATATGTTATAGTTACTATTTATTGCTTGTGTATGATGTACAATAAAGAGTACTTATCTTATCTTATCTTATCTTAAAATAAAAGAAGTTTTTTTGATCAAAAACTTAGATTTTTTTTTGGTTTATGATAAAATCAAGTAAACATTTTGACCAAAAACCTAGTTTTACCATAAACCATATAGGTACACTGGTGGTTTGAAGTTCAAGATTTGTTTACCTAAATCATGTCATATCTAGATATGTGTTACTTCCCAGAAGTAACTAGTTATGTTATAAAATAGCCACAGGAATAGAGCAAACAGGATTAATAATATAGGATAAAAATGCTATGTTTTTTTTACACTTTCAATTCTTATCCATAGTAACAAACTTGGCGACACATCTAGTTACAAACAATCAGACACTACTCCACTAATTAGCACTTATGCAAGTACCTGTAAAGCTGAACACTGCCTCCTAAGATACAGGTATCTCACCCATATCTCACCTAGTTTACGAGGCAGAGTTCCATATTCGTGTAGACTTTGTAACTACTGTAACTTGAATACTGTATACTATGTGAAAATTGTGCCAATAAATGCTTATTATTATTCTATTATTAACTTGAATAGTAACAAAGCTGAATAAATAATTAAGAACAATTTATTTAACTTCTCTAAAATTGTAATAAATGAAATTTAGATGAAATAAACCACATCAAATGTATAGTGTATAAAGAATAAAAGTAATTTAATTCATTTAAATCTAATTTTAATAGTTAGTAGCCTGGCCACAGCTTTAAATAACTGCTTAACATCGACGAGGCATCATCTCTATTAATTTTTGACATTTTGCATGAGAGATGGAGTTACACTCTTCTAAAAAAAACGTATTACAGTGTACTCATTAGTTGCCACAATGTCGATTCGTATTCGTATCATGCTGCAAACATTGTTTATTCCAGTATATTTGAGTACTGGAGTGGTTCTATGTTTCCTTCAGTATAACATAATATATATCCAACACCATGACCAGAAAAGCATCCCCAAATATTCACATTTCCCTCACCATGCTTTAATGTTACTTTTGTGTACTTAGGGTCTAGACCCTAAGTACACAAAAGTCGTCGGGCGAAAAGTATTCGGGGGGCAAATTGTTTTCCATCAGAGCACACCCTGTTTATGTTTGTCCCGTTGGAAAATATAACATTTTTACACTATCCAATAGCTCAGTTTATATACCTTCTTGCAACTGTAAGGTGAGCTTACCTATGCCACCTTTTTAACCCAAGCACCTTTATTGATATCCTTGCGTGCAACTTTCATTCTACCAAACTGAATAGTGCGTGCTGAGATTGCTAAGGAGTTGTATTTCCCACAATTGTCATATCTCAGCCGATTAGACTCTTTAAATGAAAGTTTCCCAGAAGAACAATATTTCGATCATCTTGACGTGATGACTTTCTCTTTTAAGATACACGGGGAACATTTAAAATAGTTGGATATGTGGCATAATGTTTTACAGCGTGGAAAATCATCGTTTCTAAGCATTACATATGGTCGGCTATCTTTTTATACGACCAATACTTCTCGCGAAGGTTTATTATTTCGTCCCTTGTATATTTACCGAAACTTTTATTTTTTCTCATGTTTTTCTTATGTGAGAGGCTTACAGCAATAATTAGCGCCTAAATTGAAACGAATATATGATATATGAATAAAAAAATAAAATCATTCATCGTTCTTAATTATATGAAGTAATAATAATATAATACTAAGTTTAGATCTAACGGATAAAATTTATGTATATCTTTTAGTCCGTCATGTCTTTCATATTAACGCATATAGCGTTATGAAAAAGTTTTGCAATATCTACCATAAGGTATAATAAAAAGTACATGTAAATTGTTACACTCGTTAGTTTGAAAAAATGTTCCCTTAAAAGAAGCAAAATGAATTGCTGTTCATGTGTCTCACTAAAACAGAATGGCTGGAAAGTTTTGTACATAAAAACCGGTCGAGTTCGAGTCGGACTCGCGCACAAAGTTACCCGTAACAAAACGGCAAAAAACTCACGTTTGTTGTATGGGAGCTCCGTTACATATTTATTATATTCTGATTTTTAGAATTTGTTGTTACACAGGCAACATAAATACATCATTTTCAACTTTCTAAATATCACAATTCATGAGATTACAGCTTAAGAAATATGTGTATGAGATACATCTGTCTTGTGCTGGATATGACAGCGAAGTCTCTGTAATAGGGTTCCCGTTTTACCCTTTTGGTACGGAACCCTAAAAACAGCAATTCTGTTTTTAGTATTTGTTGTAATAGCGGCAACAGAAATACATCAACTGTGAAAATTTAAACTGTCTAACTTTTACGGTTCACGAGTTACATACAACCTGGTGACAGACAGACGGACGGACAGCGGAGCCTTAGTTACAGGGTCTCGTTTTAGCCGGGCGCCACTGGAAATACCTTCTGGGATCACCAGAGACGCGCACGCAGCAATCGACATGGGAGCGGCCGCGGTCTCGCGGAGTTAAGAGCCATTTCACAAAATGATTGCGCTTGAGTTTAGGTAAAATACTGTATAATTGTTTATGTGTGCGTAACTACTCACTCAAACGTAACATAAACAGTGTAACGCGAGAGACGAGACGGACGAAGCAATCTTGAGCCGTAATGTGATTTTATATGAGATTTATGAAAGTTATATATTTAAATCGATTTAAATTTAAAAAAGTTGAATTGGTCTAGGCGGGAACGATATTTTATTTAGTCTAATGAAATTTTCAGGTTAGGTAAATAGAAAAACAAGAAGTTAGGTATGTAAAATAATATAATAACAATTAGGATAAAATCAATCACATATTATTGTCGATTAACAATAAAATACTCATTAATGCTTTATGAATAATTGGCGTAAAGGCATTGAATTTGCCTTTCTTGGGTCTATGATTTCGGGTAATACGCAGTCTTGGTAAAATCGAGTCAATTTGGGTAGCATTTTCTCCTGCCAAAAAACGTCGTCTTTCTGTGCTCTTACTACTTTCAAGGAAAAATCACGCCCAGTTCATACAGCAAATACACATATGTTGATGTCTGTGATGTTCCTTACGGAGACACAGATACGCCGCCCTGACTACACGTCTTACCTCACTTACCCGGGTTATGTCATTGAGGAACAATTCCGTGACAAAGCCGGAGTGTGCGTGTTCGTTAGGGCGGATGTCTGCTTCCGCCGGTTGCGCTGTCTAGAGAACCCCTCCTACTCCGTCCTTTGGCTGCACGTGGATCATGGCTCTATGAGCCAGATCTACGTGTGCGTCTACCGCTCCCACACAGGGGACACTGGGACAACAAGGCTTTTCGAATACCTCAGTGAAATGGCTGACGATGCGCAGGTGCGGTTCCCGAACGCTGACCTGGTTTTCCTGGGGGACTTTAACGGTCATCACGTTGAGTGGCTGGGGTCCCTTAGGACCGATCATGCGGGACGATCCGCCCATGCATTCGCTCTCTCCCACGGGCTGACCCAGATGGTACAGGGGATCACCCGGATACCTGACAGGTCAGACCACACGCCCGCCTTGCTGGATCTACTGCTGACGAGTCGCCCAGCCGACTACAGTTGTCGGTACGCGCTCCACTGGGCACTTCCGACCACTGTGTGGTGCACGCCAGCTTCCAAGTGCCACCGCCTGCTCGTGCTGAGCAAATGACTCGACGACTATGGCACTACTCGTCGGCAGACTGGGACGGTCTCCGCGATTACTTTGCGTCCGTCCCGTGGAGCCAACGCTGCTTTGTAGGGAAGGCGCCTTCGGATAGCGCTGCTGCCGTTGCTGGCGAGATCAGTCTAGGGATAGAATATTATATCCATTTCACTGATGTCGCCAGCATCCGCAAAGCTCGCCCCTGGTTCGGGCGTGAATGTGCCGAGGCTGTCCAGAAAAAACAGTCGGCGTATCGCGCCTGGGTCAGGGCTCGGGCGGCACGTGACCCGAATGTGAACCGCCTCAAAGCAGCGAACAATAGGGCCACTAGGTCCAGCAAGAGGGCCTTCAAGAGAGCGGATGCCCAGCGCGTCGCGCGGCTTGGTCAGGAGCTCACATCCCACCCCACGGGCAGCCGTGGATACTGGCAACTGGCCAAAGCCGTACAGTCTAATTTTTGCCAACCCTCGCTGCCACCACAGCGTTTTCCTGATGGATCACTGGCTCACAAAGCCCAAGAGAAGGCGGACATGCTCGCAGACCTCTTTGCGGCTAATTCCCGCGTCGATGACCGTGGCCTGCAGCCCCCTGCCATCGCCAACTGTGGCCACACTATGCCTGATATTGTTATCAGGCAATGTGATGTACGGGCAGTGCTGCGGTCGCTCGACACGCGGAAAGCCAGTGGCTCTGGCGGCATTCCGGCGGTGGTGTTACAAAAATGTGCTGCTGAGTTGTCTCCAGTATTAACGCGTCTGTACTACCTGTCATACTCTACAGGGCTCGTGCCGGAGGTCTGGAAAGAGGCGAACGTACAACCGATCCCTAAGAAAGGGGATCGCTCCGATCCAGGCAACTATCGACCCATAGCTGTCACCTCAGTCATTTGCAAGGTGCTTGAGCTCCTTATCAATAAGCAGCTCATGCGATACCTGGAGGATCACTCGCTAATCAATGATCGGCAATATGGCTTCAGGCCAAAACGATCAACGGGTGACCTCCTGGCATTCGTCACGCATGTATGGGGTGGGGCTATGGAAAAGTAAGGCGAGTCCTTGGCTATTAGCCTGGACATCGCCAAAGCTTTCGATAGGGTCTGGCATGCTTCGCTCTTTTCCAAGCTTCCGGCATATGGTCTACCTCCTCAACTGTGCAGCTGGATTGCCAGCTTTTTAAACGAGCGCCGAGTGCGGGTCCTCTGCGATGGCCAGGCTTCTCGCTTCTTGCAAGTGAATGCCGGGGTACCGCAGGGGTCCGTACTATCACCAACTCTCTTTCTTCTGCATATTAATGATATGCTATCCCTCGGGAACATTCATTGCTATGCAGATGACAGCACACTGCACGGTAGTTACTCGGTTCGTCCGACGGCGGCGGCGGGGCGATCTGAGATTGAGGAGGAGAGATGACGACTCGTGGCTGATCTCGACCGTAACCTCGATAGTATCTCCCAATGGGGTGCCGAGAACTTGGTCGAGTTCAATGCCCGCAAAACACAGGCGTGTGCATTTACAGCGAAAAAATCCCTTTCCTTCCCCTACCCACTCTTCAGAATGCAACATTACCAATGAAGGATAATCTAGACATCCTTGGCATAGACGTACGTCGAGAGCTCAATAACACTAAATACATTGATAGATGTATTGGGCTAGCTTCGCGGAAACTAGGAATACTGAACAAGGTAAAGCGATTCTTTACACCGCACCAGAGGTGTCTGCTGTACAAAACGCAGATTAGACCCTGCGTCGAATACTGCTCTCACCTCTGGGACGGCTCCGCGAAGTATTTGCTGGACGCACTCGACGCTATGCAGCGACGCGCTGTTCGCATTATAGATTGTCTGGAGGTAACGGGAAGCCTTGAGCCGCTAGCCCAGCGCCGAACAATTGCTTCCTTGGCCGCGTTCTACCATATTTACCACGGTGAGTGTTATGAAGAGCTCTTCAATCTGATCCCACCCTCTCCCTTCCGATCCCGAACAACGCGTGCCGGGCAGAGATGTCACTATCGTACCGTGGAAACCGTCTTCGCGAGAAGTGAGCGTTTTAAACGTTCGTTTCTCTGCCGAACGATGGTGGCTTGGAAAGCCCTGCCCGCGCACGTGTTTCCTACAACATATAACCCTGGGTTCTTTAAGCGAAGCGTGAAGAGGCACATTACTGGGTCGTCAAGTTGAGGGTCACTCTCTATCTAGTATTCCTGTGTACTGTGAGAGTTGCCCACAATCGCCAGACGTCGCCACAGCTTACCATCAGGCGGGTGGCGTCAATTTGTCGACCTAAATATAAAAAAAAATTGTATGTTTAATCAATAAATAATCAGTTACTATGTAAATAAATATTGTAAATAAAAATAAATAGATATTTACCTCACTTCTGTTGCTTTCTCTAAGGCTGCAGAATTATCACGTTTCCTTTTTTTAACACAACGGTATACACAATCCTTGCGCCCCATTGCTAAAACTAATAAAACAAAAATATATATTTTTTCTACAAACAATGAAAATCATACAGTATACTTGATAATAAACCAAAATTTACCTTGTGAAAAAATACAAAGCAGATCAAAGCAATGTGGTCGCAGTACAATAATGGTTTCACTCTACGAATGCTCGATAATCGGGACGCGGGAAAAAATGACACAGGTCCTTCTCCAATGGGCGCTCGCGCCGTACTAAGCGGTGCCCACTTGTGTATCGTAATTTATTGTAATTTCGATTGAAGTTATATCAATATTTTGACAAAGTATATGCAAGAATTTCCTATATTACTGCAGAAATCGGTTCTCTAATGAATGTAGTTTATTTTGGAATAATTTTATTTTTGTAATTACTGTGTATTTAAGCCAAAAATCACGATCAAATTGCGATGTTAAACTCAAAAATTGGCCGAATGGTTTATTTTTTTACTAAATAATTGTAAAATAATTCAATCATCTGTTACATTAAATGACGATTAAAAAATATATCCAATGCTTTATGTATTTTTTTAAACTCAATTAATAAGTATTTTTGATTGAAATACGACTCTGAAATCAACTCTGCGCCCGTTTTTCAATAAAATGCTTGTGGGAAATTGATTACTATAGATCAAATAAGTTATTTTTAGTAAATGTGTTACATTAAACGTCAACACGAAAGCTTGGCTCATTTTTTGCGCATATTCAATAACTTCTAGTTATTACAGACTATGGTAATTTAGGAGCTCAAAATATTAGAAATTCGTGCGAAAACGTGAAATGGCTCTTAAAAAAAAGTGTCCCAAGTGTTTTAGTCTTTTGGTTTTAGTTTTTCATTTGTCTGGGCTAATATAGATTTTGCTCTAAATAAATAAAAATAAATATTTGAGGCGCTACGAAGTTCGCCGGGACAGCTGTGCTAGTATACAATATAAAATCAATATTACAATTCTGTAATCCAAACCTACATTTTAATAGCACTAAAAGGACGGTCTTTCTTAAAATACTTCCATGGACATTACATAATATTATGTATGATTGATCTGTTTATATTTGGACATTCACACACAACATCATCTAGCCCAAACTAAGCTATAAGCGTGTGCTATGGGATCTAGACAACTGATAAACATACTTATATATTTATGTAATAAAACTCCGTCTGTAAGGTGATACTTTATATGTATTCGTAATCCACCCGTTCGATTACCACATTCCGAGAAGAAGGGCAAGAAACTCGGTAGGGTCATATTATAATATCTTACAAGTATTTAAACATATTAACAATACACTTACATATCTTAGTATAGAAGCAATCTTCACGGATCGACAACAGTCGATCCGTAACATCAAGTACATTCTTATGGTAATAATTTGTGAATAACACACTTGTAAATTCGTAGTCTAAACTGAACAGGAACTCCCCCGATCTTACTACAACACTCCCTTTTATGCAAGTCCCAAAGGTGGGAGTCGGCAGACATTGACAGTATGTTTTTATATTTATCTACCCTCCCATCTTTACCCTCATCACATTATTTCTCGCTTCGGTGTTGCAAGGACAATGAATTAAATATATTAAAATAATAGTAATCAGTAAAACCTAACATTTCTAAATACGTGCATACATAATGTATGTACAGTCGGCTTCAGAGAAAAGGAACTCCCCTTGATAATGACATGAAAGCATTAAAGATTTTTGAATCATTGCACAGTGAACCAGAATCCCAATCTAGCTGGACAATATTATTTAAGACTTGTAGTAAGTTCCAACCGCTTTATATGCACATAATATGATATATTATGTTTTTAAAAATAACAGAAACCCATATAAATATATTTAAAAAAAAACCAACTTAAGCTGACCCCCGTTATTAAACATTTCGTATGTGTATGAAGGTCAAGTAATATAGTTTTGTTAGTTAAGTTAAATTGTGGTTTCCTTGTAATATAGATCGATATTTCACCGCTTTACATTAGTTTTGTGTTAGTATAATAGAATTATGCTAGGATGCTTATTTATAAATAAAGGAAATTAAATAAAACTATAGCAATATTAATATAATGATACCACTTTACTTATATTGGCTTACAATTTTTTTCCAACACTTATTCGGAGTCATCACAACTGGGCAGACTTACATTTGCAAAACTGTCCTCGTTTCTTACTTTTCTAACATATAATAACTTAGAATAAGTCATGGTTCTTTTTTCTTCAGGAACCCGGTCGAGTTCAAAAGCTATTAGTTTAGCAAATTGTTGATTTCTGGGGTCCAAACATTTCTCCGACTTAAAATCAATGTTTTTTAAGAAGTTTACTTGCCCGCGCACATCACTGGGGTGACAACGATTTCTTTTATAGACAACACAATCTAGTTTATCGGAATATTGAACTTGTGTTTCCTTATCAGCTTGGGACGAAGATGATACACACAATTTCCTTTTCTTCTCCTCTACAAAGAATACCATATATAGAAATAAATAGCAAAAAGTAAAGGGAACATCTTTAATTATTTTAGCTACATCACGTTTTCCTGATAGTCTCGAAGATATCTCGGCGGCCACGGCCAATTGATCAGCACTTCAAGACTTAATCAAATCGTCAACTCGTCTTCTTTTTGTTTTGTACGAGGCTTGGTCAAAATCAATCTTCGGACGACCAGGTCCCGGTTCTAAAGTAGATGGACTTTCTAATGATGATGTTGATGGATGCAAAATACGAGTTATTTTAAATTTCATATTTGCAGCATTCAGCCAATTAACACCAATCGACCTTGTTCCAAAACCTCGAGTTTTTCCACACTGAACCCATTTATTTTCTAAGTCCGTACAAATTCGGCAAATTTTCTTTTTAATATTTCGCACAGATTACTCCGTTATATTTACTAAATTAAATCTCCTTATAAAATATGCCCATAGACCTGAACGTTTAGTGTCTTTTGGGTAGTTTAGCCACTGGTAGAAAAACTCCCTTCGCGATACCTCCACTTCCTTTTCTGCAATAAAATCAAAGTTGTGCTGTCGTGAGGCACTTAACCCTTACTATTTTTTAAAGTACAGATATGTGACTCTATATCTCTATAAAAAACAGCCCGGGGACATGAGGGGACAAGTAGTTTCTGGTCTATGAAATACGGAAAAACGTATAAAATTAAGTTTTTTTTTCTATTCGACATGTATCGTAATTAATTAATAGGTATTCAGAATAAATTTATTGTGAATTATGTAAAACATACCTTCTACTTCACGATCCATAATTAAAATTATCACAATTATCACTAGTATTTACCTCCAGACACTGACTCATTACACGCAAGAAAGTGAATAATTTCATCCTAAATAACCCGCTTGTACGGAGACGATTCAAAATTATAAAATTAAAGGAGGGTATTTGATAAAAAAAATGGCCGAATCGTTGCCTCTGGTTTATCACATGTTTTTATTAGAAGAATGGAAGAAATGAGCCTACCCTTTTTGTCCAGCTAGATTGGGATTCTGGTTCACTGTGCATTGTGTATATGGCATGTTGGTCTAGTGGTTATGACAGCTGCTTTGTGGACACGGCAACCGAGGTTCAAATCCTCGGACACAAGTTCTTTTTTTATTCATATAATTATTTTTTATTTTCTTAAGCACTTTTTGTTAATTAATATTTAAGGAATCAAATGTTATATTAGGTATGAGGTTTGTAAGAAAAGATAGGCTTATTGAATAAACAATATTAATTTATTTCTCGAATTACATTTCTAGGTTTTTTTCTTTCCTCTTTCCATTCAACAAAATCTAACAAATATCCCGTTTGGTACAGCAAACCCCTCATAAAGTGTATTGATGAGAAGAACAAATACCATAAGTTATTCAAGAAATTCAATAACCCACGTGATTACGATGTCTTCTCCCTATTACGTGCTAGGGCTAAAAAAATGATGGGTCAGTGTTATGGAGACTATGTTGCGTCAATTGAAGGGTCATTGGTAAATAGTATAAAAGGCTTTTGGAAATTTGTTAATAACAGGAAGGGACGTGTCTCAATTCCAAATATAATGCAGTTTGGCACCTGTTCCTCTACAACTGGACTGGGTGTATGTGAGCTTTTCTCAAAATATTTTGCCTCAGTGTTTGATTCCAATCATACAACCCCTGTCATATCTAACGACAATCTTAAGTTGGTTGAGAACTATAATATGGACTCTATTTCTCATATCCATATAACCAACAGTGACATTCTAGCGAAGATCAAACATCTTGATGCCGGTAAAGGGGCAGGTCCTAACCAAATACCCCCTTCTTTTGTCAAGCATTGTGGCAGAGAGCTGTGCACGCCGTTGGAAATTATATTTAATAAATCCCTTATAAATGGAAACTTTCCCTCTCGATGGAAAACAGCTTATGTTGTCCCCATCTTTAAGAGCGGTGACAAGTCTAGGTGCGAAAATTATAGACCCATCAGTATTTTGTCATGTTTTGCGAAGCTCTTCGAATCTCTAGCATATACTCAGTTGTACAGCCATTTCAGGCCTATGATATCTGAAAACCAGCATGGCTTCGTGAAGGGACGATCGACAACAACTAACCTTTTAGTGTACAAAGACTACCTGTGTAAAAGTTTTGCGGTGGGAGGCCAGGTTGACTCTGTCTACACGGACTTCTCAAAGGCTTTTGACAGAGTGAATCATGGATTACTTTGCAGCAAACTCGCCGCGTACGGTGTCCACGGTAGTCTTTTTCGCTGGTTGTCCTCGTATCTGACTAATAGAAGTCAGTTGGTGGCCTTGGGAGGGTACACCTCGTCTCCTATTAATGTTCCATCCGGGGTTCCTCAGGGGTCACATTTGGGCCCGTTGTTTTTCATAGTATTCATTAACGATCTTATAAAGAACATTTCCTGCGAATGTCTCTTATATTCCGATGATTTAAAAATATTCAAAGTCTCTCCTAATGACTGCAACCTCTTACAGAGTGATCTAAATGCTATCTCTAGTTAGTGCAGGAGTAATTTGATGTCCATCAATATTGCCAAATGCTTCGCTATTACTTTTACTAACAGGCGTCATGGGATCGTTACTGATTACACTATTGACGACCAAGTCCTTAGAAGATCCAATGTTATTAAAGATCTTGGGATCATTTTTGATAATAAACTTACATTTCGTGAACATTACCAACACATAGTGACGAGATCCAATCAGCTGTTAGGGTTTATTGTAAGGACTACTAAGGACTTTAAATGTACTAACTCTTTTCTCTACTTGTACTACACACTCGTAATAAGCATTTTAGAATACGCCTGCCCAATATGGTCTCCACACTACAATGTTCACATTGACAATATAGAAAGGGTGCAGAGAAAGTGCCTACGAATATTATGTTACCGTCAACACTTGGGCCGTAATATTATCGATTACGATGCGCGACTTATTAGATTTAATGTACAGAGGCTGGAGGTACGCAGACGGTACTTTGACCTTACTCATCTTTATAAAATTGTTCATTCAATATTTGACGTACCTAGTTTGCTTGTTCAATTGACCTTTAATATTAGATATAGCGCTCGTAGATCAAACCAAATAGGACTATTTGCCTTACAAGTGCATAAAAATAATACTTCGTTCTACAACCCTCTGGTTAGGATGGCTCGTCAGTGAAACGAAATCGCCCGGGATAACCCAGCCTTCGATGTCTTTGTACCTAAACTGTTTTTATTTGTAAGAATTGTGAAACAGCTTTTAAATCAGGGTATCGTGGTTTGAAACTCGCATCATGTCCTGTTTGTTAAAATTGTATACTTTATATGTTTATATCAACTCCTTAATGTTACTTCTTTTGTATACACATTCTTTTGGAATGCAACCTGGATTCTGATCTTTCTGATTTGTATTTTCTGTATTTTTTCGGTTGTAATCTGTTATGTGTAATTAAAATAAAATAAAATAAAAAATAAAATTCCTGGTTGAGTATACAGTTTTTCTATCTGAGTTAAATTGGGGTTACTTATTTTTAAATTTTACCTGACATAAATTTATTGACAAAATACTATACCCTAAGTGAAGTATAAAATGTTTACTTATATACTGAATATCGCCGCGTCACACGACTCACGAATGACGTCTCGTGATGCGATCGTTTGCTGAGCTGCGAACGAGCGAGCAGCTTCATCTGCCTTTTTTTGCATGTTCATATTAATTTGTAATTTTTTTTTTTTTTTTTTTTTTTTTTTTTTATATTTTTTTATATTTGGTTCGCCAAATTGACGCCGCCCGCCTGGTGGTAAGTCGTGACGACGTCTAGCGATTGTGGGCCACTCTCACAGCACACATTACTATTGAGAGTGGCCCTCAACTTGACGACCTACTGATGTGCCTCTTCACGCTCCGCTTAAAGAACCCAGGATTATATGTGGGAGGAAACACGTGCACAGGCAGGGCGTTCCAGGCCACTATCGTTCGGCAGAGAAACGAAC
This sequence comes from Nudaria mundana, assembly GCA_963556515.1. Lineage (NCBI taxonomy): Eukaryota > Metazoa > Arthropoda > Insecta > Lepidoptera > Erebidae > Nudaria > Nudaria mundana. Next base: position 37,535,567 of record OY748286.1, on the reverse strand, counting down.
GTTTAAAACGTTCGGTTCTCGCGAACATGCTATCCACTGTGTGGGGGTGGCATCTCTGCCCGGCACGAGTCGTTCGGGATCGGAAGGAAGAGGGTGGGATCAGATTGAAGAGCTCTTCAGAACACTCGCCGTGGTAAATACGGTAGAATGCGGCCAAGGAAGCTATTGTTCGGCGCTGAACTAGCGGCTCAAGCACACGCCTGTGTTTTGCGGGCATTGAACTCGACCAGGTTCTCGGTACCCCATTGAGAGATACTGTCGAGGTTACGGTCGAGATCAGCCACGAGTCGTCGTCTCTCCTCCTCAATCTCAGATAGCCCCGCCGTCGGACGAACCGAGTAACTCCCGTGCAGTGTGCTGTCATCTGCATAGCAATGAATGTTCCCGAGGGATAGCATATCATTGATATGCAGAAGAAAGAGAGTTGGTGATAGTACGGACCCCTGCGGTACCCCGGCATTCACTTGCAAGAAGCGAGAAGCCTGGCCATCGCAGAGGAACCGCATTCGGCGCTTGTTTAAAAAGCTGGCAATCCAGCTGCACAGTTGAGGAGGTAGACCATATGCCGGAAGCTTGGAAAGGAGCGAAGCATGCCAGACCCTATCGAAGGCTTTGGCGATGTCCAGGCTAATAGCCAAGGACTCGCCGTGCCTTTCCATAGCCCCACCCCAGACATGCGTTACGAATGCCAGAAGATCACCCGTTGATCGCTTTGGCCTGAAGCCGTATTGTCGATCATTGATTAGCGAGTGATCCTCTAGGAATTGCATGAGCTGCTTATTTATAAGGAGCTCAAGCACCTTGCAACTCTTTCTGATATTTTTCGTCTTTCGGCTCAATTGTATACCAAGATACTATTTACTCACAAAAAATACCACATTAATTTATGTGCTGTTTGAGGATACGAACTCGCATCTCCAGCGCCAGCCGATCACCTAGGCCGTGCCTTATACCACTAGGCTATCGGTTCACTTGATAATAATGGCGAAAATATGAATAGCATTACTCCTTTTATCGAACAAAGTTGATTACGGTGTAATTTTCTAGACCTTAAGGTTTAAATTTCAACTTCCACCATATGTGATAATAATAACTGCTCAATAGACTAAAAGATAAGGTTGAAATTAGTATAGATTTCTCGTTTAGTTCAATAGATTACGCATGATACAGCTTGTTGCACTACCGTCATGTTTTACTTCAAAAACTTATCTGCTGTATGAGCTGCGGCTATAGTATTATAATATCTGTGACAGCGCACTAAGGTTGCAATTAGAATACTTCTTTGCCTTATTTACTAAACTGTGATTGAAGGTAACTTTATAATTCGTGGTAATTTGCATTGGTGTTAATCCTCCTCGTAATATTATTCAATTTATTAAGTTTTTGATCAGTTTTTTGAGTAAATTGAAACTCTTTTGCTACTCGTTATTTAAATTTCGACTGGGAAAACGAAATTGTTATATTTATCGACGAAACGAAAGAAATGCTTCAAGTCAGATAGGGATGGCCGAAAAATTTTATGGAGAAGTAGTGGCCAACGGTTCAACCCTAAAAAGTATTAGACTTGAGAACAAGTGGGCGGTTAACATTAGGTAAGTAAATGATTATATTCTTTAACATAAAATAAATTAAAAAGTGTGTGTGTCAGCTCCGACGCACGACTGGAGTTTACTCCTTAAGTACGAGTATCTAACCATAACAAATTAGAAAGTTGCGCACTAAAGGTGCGCACCAAAAACGTGACACGATTTTCGTTACTTGTTAGTAGGTTTTACCCCTCGGATTTTTCTCATACCGGGCGCCTTATATATGAAAATCGATTCTTAAGGAGTAAACTCCAATAATAACATAAAACTAATACATACATATATCAATATATATAAATATATATATTTCGAATTATTATTGCTGCTGACATTGATTTACATATTGCAACAGATTTGAAAAGGTTTATTATTTTAGGTTTCTGGGGATGGATGTCTTCAATGGGCCCAGGCGAGCTAGTGGAAATAGGTGGCCGCATGAACAGTGAGCGATACCTTGAAGTGTTGAATGACGTAATGCTGCCTTCAGTGCGGGTCGCATATCCAGAAGGACAAATTTACCTGGTTCAGGATAACTCTTCAGTGCATCGGTCCCGAATTGTGCAAGACTGGCTAAATGCACAAGAAGATATAACGGTGTTTGACTGGCCGGCTAAGAGCCCGGATCTTTACCCTATAATTAATAACCCTTAAACTTATGGGGTCAGATGGTTTTAAACTGGGACTCAAGTGAAATAAAGTCAAAAAAAAAATTGGATGAAGAGGTAAACAGAACTTGGGAACTAATGCGAAATAGTGCCGCATGTTTTAATATGGTGTACGGTGTGTTTTAATATGGTGTGTGTGGTGTACGGGGATGAAAAGTCGTCTTCAAGAAGTGATAGACAGTGAGGGCCATCCTCTCCGTTATTAATGCAGTTTATCGATTCTTACCCAGGACAAATCTTTGTGTGCTGAACACGATTATTTGTTATGTGTCTGGGTGTAATTAACCTAAAAAAAATTATTTAAAATAAGTATTATATCCGTTGTCTAGTATCCATATCACATTAAGGTGCTTATTTTAGGCTAGATGACGCTGTGTATAAAGTGTCCTAACATTCATAATAATAATATTATATTATTAATACCTAATCCCATTACAAGTTTTTGTTTACAAGTTTAGTAATCTTCTAATGTGTTAACGATGCACCATCTGACCTCACATATTTTTCTAATGTTGTGTTAAAAGGGTTACCTACTTATCAGAAAATGTGATCAAAGAGGAAGATGTATATTGCTATACTGTTATAGTTTAGCATGTTGGTTCTTTCTTTGTGATTCACAGGAACAAATAACATTTCATTTTTCAACCATTCTTTTATATTCAAAGATTAAACAGAGTAAAAAATTAATGTTAGCAACTTTAAATAAATAAGTAAATAAATATTGTAGTTATGTTTCTAGAATTATCTAATATTAAGTAAACATTTTATACTTCACTTAGGGTATTGTATTTTGTCAATAAATTTAGGTCAGGTAAAATTTAAAAATAAGTAACCCCAATTTAACTCAGATAGAAAAACTGTATACTCAACCAGGAATGGAAAGAGGAAAGAAAAAAACCTAGAAATGTAATTCGAGAAATAAATTAATATTGTTTATGCAATAAGCCTATCTTTTCTTACAAACCTCATACCTACTATAAAATTTGATTCCTTAAATATTAATTAACAAAAAGTGCTTAAGAAAATAAAAAAATAATTATATGAATAAAAAAAGAACTTGTGTCCGAGGATTTGAACCTCGGCTGCCGTGTCCACAAAGCAGCGGTCATAACCACTAGACCAACATGCCATATACACAATGATTCAAAAAACTTTAATGCTTTCATGTCGTTATCAAGGGGGGTTCCTTTTCTCTGAAGCTGACTATACATAGAAAACACCCAAACTCCGAAACAAACCTTTGTGGATCACAAAATATTTGATTCGACCCGAGACTCGAAAGCCGATGTACTGCCGGACCACGCCACCGAAGCAGTGTTTAAATCAGGTATCTGACTTTAATATACAGTGTTTTGTTACATTATAACTAATTATAACTTATTGTTGCAGGCCGAGTACAAACGCCATAATGTCTCTAACATTCGCCAACAATATTTTGGATCCAATTTTCCCCAACTGCCCCATAGACCGCACCTGCAGAAAACTGCTCGCTGCTGCTACCATATGTAAGTATTGATTGTGTATTATACATAATAGGTATTTACTAGAATAAAAAATCCTTTACATAAAAAAACAGGAATCACATGTCCTACCCCACCCTACCCTAAGGAGTAGACTGAGACTTTGAGTACGCCCACATTTATGCATAACTAGCTGTTCCGGCGAACTTCGTACCGCATTATTTTTTCTAATGTTCCGCACAACTTTTTTCTTTTCTTTTTTTCTTACAAAAGATCCTTCCCCTGATAATAATGAACACAACAGAAAAAGAATTAGCGAAAGCCGGTCTCGAGGCATTAATCTCTTAACCAACGCGACTTTGTTTTAAATATATTGATAGATGTGAATCAAATGTTTTGTCAAAAAAATCTTCGCGCTTTGCAAGCGCTTGTATAGATTTTTAGAGTTCCGTATCCAAGGGGTAAAACGGGAACCCTGTTTCTGAGACTTCTCAGTCAACCGTCCGTCCGTCTGTCTTGGGCTGTATCTCATGAACCGTGATAGTTTTGAAATTTTCACAGATAATATATTTCTATTGCCTCTGTGTAACAACAAATACTAAAAAACAGAATATATTTTTTTTCCCGTTTTGGTACGGAACCCTTTGTGCGCAAATCCGGCCGAGTCTGCCCGGTTTTGTTCTATTAGCGTTTTATCAAAACACCGTAACTTCAGATACCGTGTATTGCAAAATCCTACTAATACGTAGGTCACACTATAAGTTTTGCGTAACTTAAAAAAACAACATGTTAAAACCAAAATATTATGTTTATTACTTTTCAAAATACTCTTCTTTACATTTTAAACAATTTTCCTTCGATCGAACCATTTTTTAAAACAGGAAGACCACAGATCTGAAGGCATGTTTTCTACGTGCTGATTGAACGCTATCACTGCCTGATCGGAGTTGGTAAAAGTGAAACCTCTCATCAAATCTTTGATTTTGGGGAAAATACAGAAATCACAGGGTGCTAGGTCGGGGCTATGCGCAGGAGGGGTGACGAGTTGTACTTTTTCGGAAGCTAAAATGGCTTTGTTTTGTTGGCCGTGTGTGAAGAAGCGTTGTCATGATGTAGGAGAACGCGGCTTTTGGGTCGTCTTTCGCGATCTTTTTCTAACACCCTGGGTAAACAAGGGGTAGAAGACCACTCGCCGATTAACACTCTTTTGATCTTCAAGTGGAATTGTACAGATGGGACCCGTAGATGTGAAAAAAAACGCGATAATTTTTTTACCAACGTTTCTCGCCTGCCTCACTTTTGTTGGCTTGTTCTCATTTTAAAACACCCATTCACAAGATTGCTGTTTTTTTTCGGGTTCAAAACAATAAATCCACTTTTCGTCTCCTGTGACAATGTCATAAACAGCATTAGAATGTCCGTGGTCGTACTTCAGTAGCATCTGTGAGCACCAGTCCACGCGAGTCCGCTTCTCCGCTGTCAGTTCATGAGGGATCCAACGACAACAAAATTTCCGAACTTTCAATTCTTCGTGTAAAGTTTTCTGGATTTCACTCATACCAATCCCCAATAGTCCTCGATTGTCTCGTAGGTAATCCGCGGGTTTTATTCAATTAACCGCTTAACAGTAGCCACATTATTTTTGTTGACGGCAGTTGAAGGCCGCCCTTCACGAAATTCGTCATGTAAAGAAACTCGACCTCTCTCAAATTCAGCAAACCATCGCCTCACGGTGCTCAAAAAAGGTGTTTCTCTCCCAAAAGCATTTTGAAGACGAGCGGCACAGTCTTGCGGAGAGAGAGAACTTTTAATATCATAAAAAATCATCGCTCTAAAATCTTTTCGACTTAATTCCATTTTCGTTGCATACGTGGAACTTTGATGTGTGATAAAAAACAATTGACAAATGATTTCCCGCCAATTGTTGTTTTTATTACTAAGTAGGTTATAACGTTTAAAAAAATATAACATTCGAAATTCAAATAGTTCCGATTAGCTAGAAGTGCAAAACTTTTAGTGTGCCCCATGTATTATAAACGCGAAAGTTTGTGAGTATGTATGTACGTATGTATGTATGTATATATGGATGTTTGTTACTCTTTCACGTAAAAACTACTGAATGGATTTTAATGAAACTTTACAATAATATAGCTTATACATCAGAATAACACGTAGGCTGCAATTTATAAACATATTGTGTGAATTGTTCAAAATATGACGCGGCGCGACGGGAACGGGAAAAATCCAAATTACCACGCGGACGTAGTCGCGGGCGACCACTAGTTAATAATAAATAATCTTCGCACTTTGCAAATACAATGGTATTGTAGTGGTACTAAACAAAGTTCGAGTCTTGCTCGAGTAGTAATCTCCGAAAAAGTTTTCTCATCATAGGTGGGTATTTGTCAAAATTGAATTTTTGTAGTTACTGTGTATTAGATGCTGACGGTACTATATCATAGATATTACCACCTTGATTAGGGTGTGTTTCAGGTGGGTGCAATGAGCTTCTGTCAACATCTCTAGGGTCTTAGACCAGTTAAATTAACGAAAACCTCGGAATTCTTCCTACCTGGCTGGAAACTTGTATAAACTTATATTTAGTCATCCTAAAAGTTGAGTTAAAACCTATATATGGTGAGGTGTCCGTGTTTATTAAAATTAGAGGTCAAAGGTCACAAAGCTACGGGGACTATTAGGTTTTTTTTTTTCAAATCCGCGGCCCGAGGTCGCGGCCGCACCTACGTCCATTGCCGAACGCCTCTGGTAGAGACTGAGAGAATTCCCAGTGGGGACTATTAGGATGAAACTATTAGGATGTCTAAATATAAGTTTATACAAGTTTCCAGCCATTTGGAAAAAATTCTGAGGTTTTCGTTAATTGAACTGGCCTAGTGAGTCATCCTCACCTGCACGCGGTGCACCTGCTGCATGTTAGGCTCTTGCTATGTATATCTAAGGTGCCCGGATAGGCTCGCCCCCTATCGCTTGGGACCAGCTAAGTGACCTGTCGAAATGGTTTTGTACCCCTTCTGGGATAAGCACGTGTACTGTCTGTGAGGTCGATCGAACCCGACACGCTCCGACATTTTATACTTATTACGTTTTACATACCATGTAGGTACATACGATGAACCTTTATAAAGACCACTTTATGCCAAAAAGCATATTATAAGACAGTTGATTACCTTAATGATAAAAGTGTCTGGCTTGAGCATGGTGCAGGCACCTCCTAAAATGCCGTAATTGTAGCATATTTTGTACTTAGGCGACATTTTTTTTGTTTTATTAAACACTCTTATTCTTAAGAAAATGTGTAAATGAGTCAATTATTTGAAAAGAGTGACCGACAGTTTTATTGCCAGGTTCTTTCTCTCGTTTCTACTTATTGCTTTGCGAATCTGGCAGTACATGTAATTATAGAAGCAATGACATTTTTTATTTTAAGTACTTACTGACGTTTGTAAGAGCCATTTAGTGACCTATACAAATAAATAAATCATTTCATTTCATGTTGAATTCTTGTTGCTATTATTAATAAACATTTTAAGACAGGAGCCAAATATTCGATCGACATAATCGATCTATGTAAAAAATTAATTTGGCTACTGTTTAAAATTTAACCCTGTATAGTCTACGTAATCACATTAATAATTATATGGTTTTAACTTTTACTTAATGATATTACATACAGGGTGTCCCAGAAAGTATGGATAATCCTTGAGGACCTGAGTTCCTGAGTCCCGATTGTACATTTTTTCAGAAAAAGTCGTCAACTTAAATTTTCAGCATTAAATTTGATAAAACCTAAGTTAACAACATAGTGTTAAGAGACTATTTGAGAGGCTTCTCTGAATTAAAAAAAAAAACAGAAGTGGCCAACTATTTAAAAACAATGCGTATGCGTGATATAATTATAGGCTAATTGTGGTACGAGCACTGGATTAATTTCAATGATAACAAATTTAATAGAATTCGTAATGTTTCACGATTTTGATTTGAATATAATAAATATGCTTTAATATGTGTCATTTGTCGAGATTTAACTTAAAAATAACAATTTTATTAGTAGGTACTTAACAGTTTAAATACATATCAACATATTATTAAATTTTATACTACATATTAACATTGCCAATAATTTCTAATGTTTTAATTTTAGTGCTATTATCATTTACTACAGTAAAATGATAACGTAATAATCCTTAGTTCAATAATATGACTGTCAAAAAATCAAAATCAAAATCAAAATATCTTTATTCATGTAGGTCACAAAGTAACACTTATGAACGTCAAAAAAAGAAAATGCTTCTACATTTACATTTACCGCCAGATTCGCAAGGCAATAGGTAGAGACTGTATTATGATAATCGAGCGATATCCGTTAGCGACCGTTTTTGTACGGAAAGCTATGACCTATCGTGTCTATTAAGATGAAAGTGCTATCATATTCATTTTATTTAATCTTAGAACACAGTCGGCCCCAAAAGTCGCTGAACACATTCAAACTTCCAAAACATCTGAACACTAAAAATGTCATAAGTCAGTGACGCAACAAGAGAACAAAATAAACTCAACATACAAGAGGTCCATAAAAAGATTAACAAATCATATTTTCAATGTTGTTGCCTGTTAATCTAATTTGGGTGTTCTTGATGTAACACAAATTTTGGTCTTTTGACGTGTAGGATAATTTGAGAAAAGTTTAAGCTAATATTAATCTCCATTGGTGCAGTGCTCCCTATGCCTAGGTTATGGGCACAGCAGGAAGTACTGCAAGAGTACCGAGCCCACGTGCAGCCACTGCGGCAGCCTTCATATGAAGGCCAAGTGCCCCGAGCTGCAGGTGGGAACACAGAAGTCGCGTAATGAACGTAAAACGCCATGCTACTGCTATACTACTACGTTGCAACTGCAATTGGTCAAAATATTGGTAGCCTGCTAAACTCACAAGCAACGCGCCAGGATGGCGCCAGAAAGGTATCAAACCGAATGACTGAAGAGTACAAATTAGGTTAAATTGGATTTAGTTACTCTCGACATTACCAACTTCCCAGCCTCTATATCCCGGGAAACTGAGCTTCCCACCTAAATTCTGGGCAAATTTTTGTTCCACCTGCAACACCTCCAATCATAAGTTCCATTCGCCTGCAAGAAAAAACTCGGGAATTCTCATCCCGCAAAAATTCCCAAGATTCCCAGTCCCCGAAATCTCGGAAACTAAGCGTCCTATGTCAATTTTGACTTAATTTACGGACCCCCTTAAACCCCGCGCAAGTAATAAAACTCCATCTCTTCCCATAAAAAAAATCCCAATTCCCATCCCACTTCCCAAAAATGTTCTATTCGTTTCTATGTTCCCCTACACATCTAGGTTCTATGACTTGGTCTGGGGACCATATCCTGGTAATACAACATCAATCATTCCCCCACCCCTCCCCCCTCACACTCTGCTATGTTGCAGTTTATTGCCAGAGGGCGTCAGCGTAACTTGCTACGCCGACGATACCCTCGTCACGGCGCGGGGAGCAACGCACCAGGAGGCAACACTCAAGGTCACGACTGGGGTTGCTGAAGTCGTAGGTCGGATACGGCGGCTGGGACTGGACGTGGCACTGAATAAGTCCGAGGCTCTGTGTTTTCACGGACCTCGGCGCGGGCCACCTCCAGGATCCAGCGTAAATGTAGGGAGCGTTAGCATCGGCATCGAACCTACAATGAAGGCTGGGGCTCGTACTCGATAGCCGGTGGAACTTCGGACCACACTTCCGAAGTTTGGTCCCCAAAGTGACGGGGGCGACAGCCGCGCTTTCGCGACTGATGCCCAACTTAAAGGGACCCAACGCTTCCTGCAGGAGACTGTACCTGGGGATCGTGCGGAGTATGGCCGTGTACGGGGCTCCCGTATGGGCGCCGAGACTGACGGGCAACAACGCTGCTGTTTTACACAGATCGTTGAGGACCTTGGCCTTCAGAACTATAAGAGGGTACCGCACGATCTCCCTAGAGGCTGCATGTCTCCTAGCCGCGACCCCTCCATGGGACCTGGAAGCGAAAGCCCTTGCGTCATTGTTCCAATGGCACAAGGAGGCGCTGGAGTGGGACCACAGGCCTGCGTCTCGAGAAATCGAGGCTCAGCGGTCCCAACTCCGCCAGGATCTCATGGAGACATGGAAGGTGCGACTTCAGCAACCGAAGTGGGGAACCACCACCACCGCGGCGGTGAGACCGATCATGGAGGAGCTGCAGAGGCAGCACGGTGGCCTCACGTATCGTGCGACACAGATTATCACCGGGCACGGAAACTTCGGTGAGTATCTGTTTCGCATGCATCGTGTGGTGAGACCAGCGTGTCAACACTGCGAGACTTCCGGCGTAGACACGGCATTCCACACGTTGGTGGAATGCTCAGCATGAGCGAGTCAGCGCCGGGACCTCGTTGTGGGCCTGAGCGTAGAGACGCTCTTGCTGGAGACCATGCGGCCGTGTCCTTCTGCGAGCAGGTAATGCTCGTGAAGGAGGCGGCCGGTAGGCTGAGGGAGCGTACCCTCCCCGCTGAGTTCCGAAGTGTGCGGTGAGGGTGCCGCAGACGTGACTACGCCCAGGACCATCGACCTCCATCATCGGGGCCTGAGGACGATGGATTAGCAACGAGTATACGACGAGTATACGAGGCCGCCTCTGCAGTCCCATCTCCTTGTCCAGCGTTCTGGAAGACCCTGACGCCCTGTTATCCCCGCATCCTCTTCCCATTGCCCACGAAAGGCTCCTGTATGAGTGCTATGGATGCCTTACGCCTGGAGGCCTCGAGTAGGAAGTCTTGGGTTGCCACCTGTTTATTAGGTTTGCCTGAATGATTCTGTATTAGTAGTACTCCGCCCTTAGTAGTACTGAGTGGTTGTCCGTGCTATTTCGTCCCATCTCATTCTTAATGAGCATGCATACATCGCGCTGTGCCGTGGGTCGCTCAGCCCGTGTGTGCCCCAGTGTATCCCGACGGCAGTTAAAACTGGAAGTCTGTATTCCCACCTGCAGCCCCGGGCACTTGGCCTTCATATGAAGGCCGCCAAAGTGGCTGCACGTGGGCTTTGTACTCTTGCAGTGCTTCCTCCTGTGCCCATAACCTAGGCATACGGAGCACTGCACCAATGGAGATAAATTTTAGCTTTAAAACTTTTCTCAAATTATGCTACATGTTAAAAGACCAAAATTCGTGTTACATCAAGAACACCAAAATTAGATTAACAGGCAACAACATTGAAAATATGATTTGTTAATCTACTTATGATGTTAATGATGTTCAGCTACTTTTGGAATACTAGTGTTCAGCTACTTTTGGAATACTAGTGCTCAGCTTTTTATGGACCTTTTGAATGTTGAGTTTATTTTGTTCTCTTGTTGCGTCACTGACTTATGACATTTTAAGGATACTGGAGGATAGATAGATACTGAGGATATTGGATACACGTGATTGAGCGTTTTCACACTGCCACGATATCGTGCAATTTATCGTGGCGATACATTGAGGTATAATGTACTACGTACTAGAGAAGACGCCTCAACTAAATTGATTGTAACACGAGTCAGAGCGCGCTCTAACTCACTTAGTCTGTCCCGAGCGCTTTCCGGAACGTGACACATTTGAGTATTTTGAATGCGAAGTTTTTGGAGTTTACTCCTTAAGAATCGATTTTCATATATAAGGCGCCCGGTATGAGAAAAATCCTACTAACAAGTAACGAAAATCGTGTCACGTTTTTGGTGCGCACCTGTAGTGCGCAACTTTCTAATTTGTTATGGTTAGATACTCGTACTTAAGGAGTAAACTCCAGTCGTGCGTCGGAGCTGACACACACACTTTTTTCTTTTAAATATGCCTACGTGTGCATTGAGATACTGTTCTAACAACTCTAGAAAGTCATAAGTAAAAATTAAGGAGTGACCTTTCACCAGTAAGTACAATTAACATTGTCTTTAATGCATGCTTTATTTAATTATATTTTAAATTGTTACTTGTGACGACGCGTCACAGAGCGGCGACGACCATTTTTAGCAAAATGTCAAAGAGTAAAACATTTTGTGCGCGCAGAGATGACACTATCGACGTATATTTTTTTTACTAAGATTTATTCGTTGCATCACTAATAATATTTTTAATAATGTTAATTTTTTTATTATTATTTGGATTTAAAGGTTTCACGACGGCTTCTCTAGTACGTAGTAAGTACATTATACCTCAATGTGGCGATATCGTGGAGTCGCCGCACACAAGGAGTCACTTTAATTTCACCATATGATTCGTCACTGTTCGCATCTGTTATCTCGCTCAATTTAGTGTACCTAGTTTACTAACTAAAATGTTACATGTAAACTGCAACATAGAAACCTGTGGGAGGGGGATAAATTGATGTTGTATTACCAGGATATAGCCCCCAGACCTACTCATAGAACCTAGATATGTAGGGGAACATAGAAACACGTCCAACTGTCACCGGTAATATCATAGTTTTTGGGAAGTGGGATGGGAATTGGGATTTTTTTTATAGGAAGAGATGGAGTTTTATTACTTGATGGCGGTTCAAGGGGGGTCCGAAAATGAAGTCAAAATTGACCTGGGATGCTTAGTTTCCGAGATATCGGGTACTGGGAATCTTGGGTATTTTTGTGGGATGGGAATTACCGGGATTTTATTTTCAGGGGAACAAAAAATTGCTCAGAATTGAGCTGGGAAGCTCCGTTACCGGGATATAGGGGCTTCAAGTTTTGTGGAAAGTGGGATGAGAATTGGGTAGAAAAATTTTGTGGGAAGATGGGGGTGATGCGGGAGAGTGCAGGGGAGACAAAAATTTGCCCAGAATTTAGGTGGGAAGCTCGGTCACTGAAACTCAGAAAGGCACTAAACCGAAAGGCACCAAACCGAATGACTGCGAAGTACAATCATCATTAAGTTAAATTGGATTTAGTTACTCCCGACATTACCAACTTCCCAACCCCTATATCCCGGGAACCGTGCATCCCACCAAAATTTTGGGCAAATTTTTGTTCCCCCAGCTACCTCTCCCATCACAATTTCCATTCGCCGGTAAAAAAATTCCCGGGAATTCTCATCTCGCAAAATTACCCAAGGTTCCCAGTACCCATATCTTGAAAACTAAGCATCCCAGGTCAATTTTGCCCTCATTTTCCGGCCCCATAGTACTCTAAGTAAGTATTTGATCTTCCCACAAATTTTTCTTCCCAATTCTCATCCCACTTTCCACAAAACTTGAAACCGCTATATCCCGGTAACGGAGCTTCCCAGCTCAATTCTGAGCATTTTTTTGTTCCCCTGCACCCCTGCCGAGACGTATTCTATTCGCCTGCAAAAAAAAACCCGGAAATTCCCATCCCACAAAAATACCCAAGATTCCCAGTACCCGATATCTCGGAAACTAAGCATCCCAGGTCAATTTTCACTTCATTTTCGGACCCCCCTTGAACTGCCATCAAGTAATAAAACACCATCTCTTCCCATAAAAAAAATTCCAATTCCCATCCCACTTCCCAAAAACTTTGATATCACTGGTGACAGTTGGACGTGTTTCTATGAGTAGGTCTGGGGGCTATAACTTTAGTAGACTACGCACGCAAACAGCTACTAGCGCGTCACAAGCTAGCAGGCAGTCGCTACTGGACTGCGTTTGTGCTAGTAGACTACGAAAACTAAAAATTTGCCTTTGACGTGCAAATACGATGCTATTTTGCTACAATTGCAATACGCGACTTGCCCCCCTGACCTGATGAGGTGGGTACTGCACTACCCATCTGCATAATGTTTATTAACGAGAAGAAACATATTTCAGCAGAAATTAATGGAGAAAAAAATGCAAATTAATTGTTTCAATTCAAATTTTGCGCTAAAACGCGACCAAATATAATATATTTACAAAAAAAAATTATACAAGTATCACGCTCAAAGTCACCTCTCGCTTGGCACCGACACCGATTGCAGGTAGCACATACAAATAATTGTATTTTATTAATATTCAAAGGTACGGTTTGCATTAAAGTGACAGTAAATTAAATCTTTATTAAGTTATGTTACTGCTGCTACTTACCTACTATATCGTGACGATCGATATCGTGACGATAAAATCTACGATATCGTCACGATATCGTGCAATGTGAAAACGCCCATAGGGTGAAGACGAAACATGCTGCGTTTAGCCTCGATATTGTTATACAGGATGTCTCACCGGATGTCTCACCGGATGATATGGAGGCAAAGTGCCGCCTTATACGAGTACAGATTACTGAAAGTATATTATAGATTACTGAAAGAAGCCTTTATTTGAGTTTTATAAATATTTTTTACTGCCTTCATAGATTTTTGAATCTTTGAGTGAGGGGAATCGAACTGATCAAATTGTAAAAAAATAAAATATGCTATTTTACGAGGGGTGGGGCCACGTAATTTTATTCAAAAACAAACTGTGAAAATAAGTAATTTTGAGACGATGGGACACAGAAGCCAAGTCTTTAGTTAAAGAGATAGGACTCTAGCTCCGGGGCGCATCTGGTGCAAAGATTAGCCATCGCCATTCTACGGGGTAATGCGGCAACCGTTCTTGGCACCTTTGTACCAGGTTCTGGCCGGGACGAGTTATTTATTTGATATGACATGTGAATTGTAATATTTGAATTAATTGAATAAGTGACTATAAATAAATATAAATGTAATGAAGTATTACTCATACCTTATAATAAATGTGCCAAATCTCACGAAATATCACCAAGGGGTGACGGGGAGTCCAAAAATCGCCAGAAACACCTGACGCAATTTATACCTAATGATGCTAAGTTTCTTAGAAATAAATATGATATCTCACACTCCGGGGTAGGGGCAAGAAAAATAAACAAATTCTGGTTACGTGTAGGGGAGGTACCCCAAAAATAAGTTATTATTCATAATTTTCTTTAAACACTGTCACTGTCACTGTAAATACACATATCCATGAAATGAATCGCCGTTCGTTTGTATTGCTAAGACTGAGGAACGGCTGGCCCGTAGCATTTATTATAAACCTTAGTGGTTTATTAATGCTATTAATAACCTAACTACTTATCCTGTATTATAAGATGGTAATAAATAATTAATTTAACTATTTTATGTCTTCAAATATTCGTTACGAAGTTCGCCGGAACAGCTAATCTACAATATCTAAGGTACTTAATCTTAATCTCCATGCGGCATGGTCTTGGGACACACTATACATATATCTACTTGTGTTACAACTGTTTGAAAGTCTAACTTTGAAAAACAATACATCATTATAAGTATAATGCGAAAGGGGAGGCCACAGTACCGATTGTCCCGGTATAATTGCACCGGTAAACTTCGAGTATCAACTAACTTACGTTCTACGAGTTTCTCATTAACCGGAGCTGTGTGGACATCAGTTTCTAATATATTTCTATTCGAACTAGTAGTTTCTTAGAATAGCGCGTTCAACTAAATTTAAATGTATTTATAATATTAGTATAGATTCGACAGTATACCAATTATGATCGAGAATTCCTAAAGTCCACCATATACATACGAAGCGATTTACCTCCGAATCTACCTGATTGGATGCTAATTCGCACCTCGTGTAATGTGGCCGTAAGGTAAGATCGCAACAGTCAGGCTGGAGGGACTAAAACAGGAATCAACTGATGCGATTGGATGGTGTATGCTTAGATCAAAAATACCTAGTTTACCGATCAGTGCTTTAAAAACGGCACCACTTCACCTCGGTCATTGCACACCTGCGCGCTTCAACCGCGCGCCGTACTAAGTTCCTATTCCGCTTGCTGACTCGAGGGATGCGACAACGGCGCTGTACATTGATGCTTTTGTATTAATTATTACGAATTATTTGTATGATAACCATCAATGTACTAACTATCTTGTTTATTTTATAGATGGTATTTGGAATAATTACCTATAATTACGAAGAATACTATTGGAGTGCCAAGATTCCGCGTTGTATTTGTAGTGAATCCAATATCTATAGTATTTTTGATCTAAGGGTGTATTTGTTCCTATTCGTTCAGGCCAAACTGATGCAGCTTTATCGGATCCGATCGACCTCTCATTATATGGTGGGCTTTAGGATTTGTTCTCGATTTGTTATTTTCCTATCCTACCTTTTCCGAGCAAGGAACGTCGAAAATTATCGATCAGGGGAAATAATTCCTGTAGTATTTTTGAATTGGTACAATTATACCATAAGGGTTGTAGATGAACATACTAAAAGTCCTCTAGAGCCTGTGCTAAAAAAGATATTCAAGGATAAAGGTCAACGTTTTCGGTCATTTGGATTTTTCTCGCAAACGGTGAATCCTATCAAAGAATAGTCAAGGACGAAGTTGTAACCTAATATTATCTACAATAATGATCCTACAACTTTTTTCCGAAGTATTACCGTTTCTGAGATATTGCGGTTACAAAATGTCGAACGGGTTATAAATTTAATCGCTATCCTGCCGCGCTCCTATTAGTTGTAGCGTGATGTTATAAAGTCTATATATTACTTTCTAATATTGTAACTTTATATGGATGAATCGGTGCAGTAGTTAGCAAAAAAGTTGTAACATCATTATCTATACTATCTATACTAATTTATTTATTTATGTACACACAAGAAGGTAACAAAGCGAGAAGAATAATAGTAAGTAGAGGTATAGTACAATGGCACAACTTATTTCAAAAGAAATCTCTTCCAGTGGGCCAGGGGAAGTAAATGCTTGGTAGAGAAGGCTTGAAGTGTGCGTAGGTTGAACTATATAATACAGTAAATACTTACATAAATACATAATCTTACTACAAATGCACTTACATATACATACATATATCTATATAAATAATAGATTATAAATACAATACATACAAACATTCCATATAAAATAAATATACACACATAACATAACATAACATAGCATCACGCCTTTTTCCCCGAAGGGGTAGGCAGAGGTGTGCAAACACACCCACATCTCGCCAGCTATGTTAGGTCCCATGTAATAGGGGGCGAGCCTATTGCCATTTACCGGGCACAATTATACCTACACATATAAAATAAATATATAAAGTATACATACATACCAATATTTAAGACATAGAGGAGAGGTAGTGTTCTTTCACTTTCCTCTTAAAGGGATTGGGAGTGCGTTCCACAGCCTGACCGCATGAACAGTGAAGGAGTAGGAGTAGAAGTCGGATTTGTGAGGACAGGATAGGCGGTAATGGAAATGTGACCTACACGGGGCATCAGGTGCGTTTACGTAAGAGAAACGTTCCCGTAGGTAGGACGGATAGGAGGGACTGTGTAGGGTGTTGTATAACAGACACAATATACGAGCATTTCTTCGAAGACGGATTGGGAGTCACTTGAGTTCTTTGCGGAATTGGGAGATATGATCATACTTGCGTAAGTTGAAGATAAACCGAATACATAGATTTTGCAAACGCTCAAGTTTATTTAACAGCTTCTCGGTGGCATCCAGGTAACAGGCATCCGCATAGTCCAAGATGGGCTGAATCAACGTACATACGTTGATTCAGCCCATATCAAAATCTCCATTGCACATGCAATGGAGATTTTGATATTCAAGGGCAGAAAGCTTTGAAGACATTTAGGGGTGCGGAAGGTGAAGTGGACCTTTTACTCAATTCACCGACATGAGCGTTCCACGACAAATTGCAGTCGATGATGACACCGAGATTTTTTGCGCTATCAGTGTAGGCTATCGGTGAATTATCCAGGACCACCGGCGGAAAAGACGCCATGTCCAACGCACCACGGATCTGCCTACCGCCAATAATCATCGCCTTGGACTTACTGGGATTAATGAGAAGACCACACGAACTGGCCCACTCACTAATTGCCCTCAGGTCACTGTTTATGGCAGCAATAGCCGTTCTATACTCGTTTAACGCGAAATGCCTATATAGCTGCAAGTCGTCGGCATAGAGATGGAAGTTAGAGGATATAACTCGAACAGCAGAGTTGATGAATATGGAAAACAGTAAAGGAGAGAGTACGCCCCGCCTTGAGGGACGCCGGCACTAAGATCGCACCACTCTGTGTACGATTCATTGTGGCGAACGGACTGCGAGCGTCCCCGAAGATACGAGTCAAACCAGGTCACAGACTCCGGGGAGAATTTAAGGGATTTGAGAATTCCGAGCAGGACGTCGAAATTCACGGAGTTGAAGTCTCTACTGAAATCCAGTAGCACCAGGACTGTAAGTGACGTACTTTCCATGGCCCAACGAATGTCATCGGAGTGCCGTCACTGTACTGTGGCCCGATCGAAATCCAGATTGGAATGGACTGAGGAGATTATTCTGCGATAGGTGACTAGACAGTTGTCGACTACTAATATTATACAGCTGAAGAGTTTGTTTGTTTGTTTGTTTGAACGCGCTAATCTCAGGAAGTACTGGATCGATTTGAAAAAATATTTTTGTGTTGAAAGGTGCATTTATCGAGGAAGGCTATAACATCACGCTACGATCAATGGAAGCGGAGCAGCAGTGAAATATGTTTAAAAAACGGGGAAAGTTTATTTCTTTTGAGAACTTCCGTTGCGTGCGCTAGTCAAAATGTTAATGTTATGTTAAAATAATGTACTAAAGAATTGTATCTCTTTAAAACTTCTAAAAAAAGTCCGCGGTAGCATACGTATATACAGGTTAACTCACTATAACATATTTTATGAAAATCAAATTCGTTCTAAAATAATTATTTGCAAAGTTAGATGTTGTTACGGGCGACGCGACGGGAATAATAATTACAGGCCACGGGAACGGGAAAAATTCCAAATTACCACGCGGACGAATCGGTGGGCGACCGCTAGTTGTAGATAATTTTATAGGTGACAATTTTTTGCTAAAATTCACCGATTACGAGAAAAATCCAAAATACAGAAAACGTTGACCTTTAACCTTGGATATCTTTTTTAGCACAGCCCCTACACTTGGGGACTTTTAGTATGTTCATCTACATCCCTTGTACCAATTCAAAAATACTACAGTAATTATTTCCGCTGCTTTTTGCTCCTTGCCTGTATTATTTTACTAATTATTGTCTCGACCCAATATCCACCCCACTTTGTCAGTAGCATTCATGATATTTTTTTAATTGTTTAACCACAATAATTTATTGGAATACGAGTTCAGAGTGAATTTCTTCGTAATTAAAATCTATCGATGAAATTAAAATGTCCCGTGCAGTATATTATCTGACAACACGAGTTAATTTAGTCGGCACTGGTTAGCTAAAACGACTGTGCGCATGACATCTGACAGGTATCTAGTTAACCGCAGACAGTGTTCAGACGTTTATTAGCTTTTACCGAGCTTGAGAACGTTCTTTGGAAATTTGAATTCAATTACAGGTGGTTATGGATTTTCTATAGTTTATACAGGATGCGGCAAAACGGACTACCTAGTTTTAATGACTTATAATACAATAAATGGATAAACATGTATATTTCATTTTATATTTTTTAAATCAGCAATATATACCATTTAGCAATTTACTTAGTTTTGAAATTATATCACGAAGATGATGGCATCACCGTCAATACACTGTTCAAGACTTTTCTGAAGCTCTCAGCAGCTCAGATACACATTTCACTTAGAAAGGTGTTGACTTCTTTAATGGGGCCGGTGTTTGAACACTTTCTCTTTCAGGTATCTCTAGAGAAAAAAAATATTTTATGATCAAATCCTGAGGCCAGTTCACATCACCTCTAACAGAAATTCTAAGTTTTCCAGTGTAGGTCCCGCTGTCTGAGTTGTAGCTCCGTCAGGTTGGAACCTTTATCCTCAGTTCATCCTTCCCCCCCATTTTCTTCAACTATCTCTTTAATTTTGGACTCGTTTTTTTACCGATATTGAAACATAACCCGATAAATGGCAATAGGCTCGCCCCCTATTACATGGGACCTAACATAGCTGGCGAGATGTGGGTGTGTTTGCACACCTCTGCCTACCCCTTTGGGGAAAAAGGCGTGATGCTATGTTATGATGAAACATAACGCCGATGACCACCATCTTCGTAATATAATTTTCCAAAATCTTTTATAACCAAAATGGTATGCTGATTTAAAAAATATATAATTGAATATATAATATATATGTTTGTCTATTTGTTATGGTCATTGAAACTACGTACTTAGTCCGTTCTGCCGCATACTGTATATTCCATAAATCACACCTGCCCTACGAGGATGACCGTCTCGACAAGACTGTCGACCACGGGACCCAATTAGCACTGTATTTTCAATTTAACCAACATAACTCTGTGCTATGAAACTTGAGTTGATTTTCGGGTCTCGACTTTGCATTACTAACTAACGTCAATCCGTGACCACAGTTGTGCAATCCAAGCAAACGGTCGAGAACCGTTGTGGTGTCGTACCTTTAATATTATCTTTAGGTATCAGTTATTGAACGTTGGTTGTTTGCTTACTTACGGCTATCCTCGAAGGGGTAGGCAGAGGTGATTATTACCGTTACCGGGCCCCGAATACATTAGAATTACAATAATCATTCTATAGTTCGAACATTCCAAACAGCCAGTACCAATGTTGCATACCTCCTGACTCCTGTCTATTAATGTAGATAGTCGTATGACGACACGTTGACAGTTTCATTCAAGGTAGAAATTCTTTGCAGGTATCCTCACCTTCATAAATGCATACGACGTGAAGTTCACCACGAGGATCCAGAACGTGTTCATGTTCACCAAGATATCGGCGTTGATTATAATCATCGTTGCAGGGCTCGTTTGGATCGGCAAAGGTAATTTAACTAATATATAACACTATATGGCTTTTCCTTTTTACAACATTTTGAAACAATTCCAATCGCATACTATATTCATTTGTAGCTCTTGGATTGGTGAACCCTATGTAGCCGCGAGTGTAAAATATTTTTTTAATGATTTTATATTTTCGGACTTTCTCACATAACGTCATCTAGCCCAAATTAAGCTAATATATTATGCTTGTGCTATGATCTAGACAACTGATAAACATACTTTACCTGTATATTTCTATATACATAGATTCATAGATACATATATTATATATAGAAACACCCAAACTCGATAACAAACATTTGTGGATCACCATGCACAAATATTTGATGCGACCCGGAAATCGAACCGGAGACTCCGACGTCGAAAGCGGATGCAATACCGACCAGGCCACCGAAGCAGTAATTTTTCGATTTTATCTCTCTGATATCCTTGTGCTCTGATATTTAGCCACGTGGACTAACTAAACCCGTCCTAAGGTGAAAGTTGCCGAGCAAGTCAAGCGCCACAAGTAAGTTATTACGCTATAGATAATGCGTGGGTACACGTACTATTTACGCTTTATTATTATATTATTTACTAGCTGTCCCGCCTTAAACCTTTTAAACCGTCCCTGAACTTCTACAATTAGAAAAATCGGTCTAGTCGTTCTCGAGTTTAAGCGAGACAAACGAACGGCGATTCATGTTTATTTATATGACTAGCTGCCGCCCACGGCTTCGTCCGTGATAAATAATATACCAAAACCTTCCTCGAAAAGCACTCTATCCGTTAGTGAATGTAGTATGAAAATCGGTGCGGTAGTTTTTGAGTTTATCGCGAGACAGAAAGGAAGACGCTAGTGGACGCCCGCGAGTTCGTCTGCGCAAGGTTACTGGTTGTACTTCTGGTAGATGACTACCAGAAGTACAACCAGTAACCTTGCTTTTTTTTCTTGCGATTTATGCTTAAACTAAAATTCACCTGTTCTGCGATTTAGGCGTTACCGACCGACGGAGTTATTAGGTCGTATCGTTTAGAAATATATTAAGTATCGGATAGAAAAAGAGTTAAAAGTTAAAAGATAAAAGTAAAAAAACCAAAAGCAAAAAGTCAATAGGAAGTTAAAAGATAAAACAAAAGATCAAGAACATGAAAGAAGTATTATGTTAGTGTAACACACACACATACACACACATACCATGCCTTTATCCCCGAAGGGGTAGGCAGAGGCGCATTACACACCCATTATTGGGCAAGCCTATTGCCGGACATTGCTAGTGTAATGGACATGGTTTATAGGTTTCTAAGTACTACTATTTTATTTAAAAAAAAATGTTTCGAAAGGAATGAATCCTACTCGAAGGAGTTTTGTTAGGTATTATACCTACTTAATGTATCTTTATAGAAAAAAAAAATCCAAGTATCAAATTTCATTTCCAAAGACCCGCACAAACAGCCGATTGATAGGGTTCCGTAGTTCAAGTTTCGGAACCCTTATAGTTTCGTCATGTCCATCCTCGGCTTTCCTCCTACACGATGAGTGCTAGAAACATGAAACTGCATCGATTTGTGTATTTATTATATTGATAAAGTCTTAAAAGAAAATTATGATATGTTGTTATTTTTTTAACCAGAATTTGTTATTTTTCTTGCGTCTAGCGTGAGTATTCACGTTGGCCTTTTTTTTCAATTTCCTCGGAGCAAGGCCGCGGCCGAGCGCCTCTGGTAAGCACACAAGGTATTTCCAGTGGCGCCCGGCGGTTCCAGTGGCGCCCCACGGATCACGTTGGCCTAAACAAACTTTGCCCACCGTTTTCAAAAATTGTTCGATGATTGTAGATAATTTTAAAATCTACAATTTTATCCTAGAATATTTTTGGTTATTATTCACCGTTTACGAGAAAAATTTTAAAAACCGAAAATCCAGAGATTTAGATATCTACAGTATCCATGTATTTACCTTTATTTATTTATTGAGGAACACAAAACAGTCACACATAAGATATTAACAGCTTCGGCATTTCGGTGGCGTGGTCGGTAGTGCATCGGCTTTTGACTCAGGAGTTTCGGGTTCGATTCCCAGGTCGAATCAAGTAATATTTGTGTGATCCACAAATGTTTGATTCGTATGTATACATTGAACCAAGGGCGTAGCCAGGATTCCATCAAGGGGGGGGGGGGGCAGACCTAATCCTAAAATAAATCGGGGGAGGGGTGAGCACCCCCCTAAAGGTGAAAAACCTGCCCCCCCCCCTTAAAAAGGGGGGATATTAAAAATATTAAACATGATGTCAAAACCTTTTTCTTTTTTAAATCCGCGGCCTTCGATTGCCGAGCGCCTCTGGTACACACTAAGAGAATTTCCAGTGGCGCCCGGCGGACCATGGCCACCTGTGTGGCCCCTGCGTGGTGGTCGGGTTTTACCCCGCATCGGTGAATGCACAACGCACTACACATCTTGACGAGCTGCCCCGAGCCAGCTAGGGGAAGTTATGGCCCTCTCGGATAAATAGGCCCCGAAAATACGACGGAGGTAGAGAGGCACTGCGTGGTAGATCAGTGCCTCTCTAACGCAGCTTCAGGGTAAGGTGTTAAAGGCGTTGGCGAAGTCAAGAGACACCACCAACACCACCCCGCCCCCCGCTACCTCCGTCAGGGTCTTTGAGCATCACGATCGGCCGGTAGCCGGACGGTGAGTCCGCTGGCCGCCCCGGTTTCCGAATCAGGACCAGTTTCCCCGTCCTCCACACCTTGGGAAACTGGCCCCTTTCGAGGCATGCGCTGAAGAGCCCCCCGAGCAGTCGAGGCCTGAGTTCATTGAGGGTCACGACCCATGCACAGTCCGGAATGCTGTCGGGTCCAGGGGTGGTGATTTTCCGGTGACTGAGCCGAAGTACCACTGCTCCTATCTCTCTGACTTCGGGTACGTCGTCTTCGCCGCTACTAACCGCATTGGGCGTCTAAGACCGAGCCATGCCCGGAGGGAAGTGCTCCTCCGCGCTCGTCGGAAATAGAGACCAAGACCCCCTCCAGCTAATCCGGCTGGAGAATCTGGGTCAGTGGGAGCGCCCTCGGTCGGAGTTTACCTCTGACCTCAAGGAACGGGTTCAGTGGCGCTCCAGGGTCTCCAGGAGCTCCTCGCGGGCTGATGATGGCAAGACTAAATTGAAAGCATACATTTGAAAACTTACATATACTTATCCAATTTTTAATTAATACTGCTCTTCAGAAATTGCACAATAATGCAGGTAAGGTACGCAACGGGCGACACTAGCACCCCAGAAGAAAATGAGAAAGAATTTGATCATTTCTTCAACTAAATGTGCTTGCACTTTTGCCGGGGGGCCGCTGCCTGTACCTGGCTACGCCCATGCATTGAACACCCAAACTCCAAAACAAACATACATAATATATTATGTATGTATTTAGAAATATATAAGTATGTTTATCAGTTGTCTAATCCCATAGCACAAGCTTATAGCTTAGTTTCTAATTAATCACTAACGAGTGAGTGTGTAATCCACACCAATGTCCACTATGTAAAGTGTAGAAGAGCCGGGGAGCGCGCGACTCCCTCCCCAATTCGTTTTAACACAATTGATTAGAGATATCACTGCAAACGAAGTTATTTAAAAAATAACAAAGTAACTTGATCATTAACCTGTTATTTTTCAAATACCATACACCGACATACATATAGGAAATTTCGTTAGACTTTTGACCTTGTTATGATGTTTTGGGTGGGCGGTTGTGTCGCCCGGGCACGTGTATGAGCCATAGAGGTCTTCGATTTGATGTTGCGTCTAGACTTTTGACCTTTGTTATGGTGTTGAGCGGGTGGGCGGCTCAACCCGCCCACCCGCGTCGCCTACGCGCCGCCCGGGCCGCCCGGCCCTGTGTGTAGGAGCCATAAAGAGGTCTCCGATTTCATAGAAGTATGTCCGCCCCGGCTTGGTTGACTTTCTTCAGCCATCGCTACATGAGTTTATTTCATCAATTTCTTTTCATCCATTCTCTACGTGACATACCACGCCACTGACCCTCCGTTGTCGGTCCTAGTCTCTAAAGCTTTAGACGCTCGGCCATCTGCAACGTTGCCGTGTCACGTTTTTCTCCTCACTCACCGACGCTCCTACTAGCTATCTTCCTAAATCGATACGATATGAGCTATATTTAAACACAAATCTTAAACCATACAATATTTGATAGTAATTATCTATATTGATATGAAGTGTATAAAAAAGAAATAAGTGTATAATTGCCTGTCATACTAACATCTATGGCAGTCGTTAGGGGTAGTTGGAGCCCTAAATCAAAAATCCGACCGGTCTAACTACAGAACTTCGATTTCGCCCATGGGTTGTGAAGGTCAGATGGCAGTCGCTTCACGGAAAATATCGAAGTTCAGCCGAATCGCAGTTAGACTGGAAAGCCGACCCCAACTGAGTTGGGAAAAGGCTCGGTGAGTGATGATGATAATAACACATATATATAAAAAAAATACTTCTGAGCCGGTCAATGCGGTTGGTCATTGTACAGAATAGCTGAAACTGTTTGATAAGATCGTATTGGGATGTATCAATGAAAACTGAAATATGCTCAGTGACTTGTTGCTCTGTGGCGGCACTATGCATTCAATATTGTCACAAAGCAACGAATTTCCGACCTGGCTGCGCTGCTAACGTGTGGAAATTGAAATTGAATATTGAATACTATCAAAGAGACATATTATTGGTCGAATCGAAACCCTTGATGGAAAATGAAACTGCTGTGATGAGGAATATAAGGTATTTTTGCATATGGAATTTAGTTCCGAATTACAAAACGATTATTGATACTTATACCTATTGTAAATGGTGTCTGGTAATGGTAATATTCTTAACCCATATTACTTTACCAACAAAACTGTCATCACTCTGCCTACCACCTCGGGGAAATACCTAAACGTGATTATGTGCACCATGTAACGTAGTAAAAGTAAAAGTGTATAATCTTCATCTAATACATGGGGCACACTAAAAGTTTTGCACTTCTAGATAATTGGAACTATTTGAATTTCGAATGTTATATTTTTTTAAACGTTGGAACCTTCTTAGTTATAAAAAAAAACAATTGGCGGGAAATCATTTGTCAATTGTTTTTTATCACACATCAAAGTTCTACGTATGCAACGAAAATGGAATTAAGTCGAAAAGATTTTAGAGCGATGATTTTTTATGATTTTAAAATTTCTCTCTCTCCGCAAGACTGTGCCGCTCGTCTTCAAAATGCTTTTGGGAGAAATCCACCTTGTTTGAGCACCGTGAGGCGAGGGTTTGCTGAATTTGAGAGAGGTCGAGTTTCTTTACATGACGAATTTCGTGAAGGGCGGCCTCGCGTGGAATGGTGCTCACAGATGCTACTGAAGTACGACCACGGACATTCCTATGCTGTTTATGACATTGTCACAGGAGACGAAACGTGGATTTATTGTTATGAACCCGAAAAAAATCAGCAATCTTGTGAATGGATGCTTGAAAATGAGAACAAGCCAACAAAAGTGAGGCAGGCGATAAACGTTGGTAAAAAAAATGATCGCGTTTTTTTTCTCAGCTACGAATCCCATCAATCCCATCTGTACAATTCCACTTGAAGATCAAAAGAGTGTTAATGCCGAGTGGTATTCTACCATTTTTTTACCCAGAGTGTTAGAAAAAGTTCGCGAAAGACGACCCAAAAGCCGCGTTCTCCTACATCATGACAACGCTTCTTCACACACGGCAAACAAAACAAAGTCATTATAGCTTCCGAAAAAGTACAACTCGTCACCCATCCTGGGCATAGCCCCGACCTAGCATCCTGTGATTTCTATATTTTCCCCAAAATCAAAGATTTGATGAGAGGTTTCACTTTTACCAACTCCGAAGAGGCAGTGATAGCGTTCAATCAGCACGTAGAAAACATGCCTTCAGACTGTGGTCCTCCTGTTTTAAAAAATGGTTCGATTGCATGAAAAAATGTTTAACCAAAATATTATGTGCAATAAACATAATATTTTGGTTTTAATATGTTGTTTTTTTAAGTTACGCAAAACTTATAGTGTGACCTACGTATCTAATATAATCCACCACTCGCACCGAGCTTTAAATTAACTACGAGTATGATAACCATGGTGACGCGCGTTCACCCAAATGCATACGGAGAGTCTGTTAGCTCATGCACAAATAATATCGCAGTGAACTCTCCGAGGTGTGGAGTATTAGTGTGTATCAGAGCATATGCCCCTCTGCGAACTCGATCCATTCACATAATGTAATCAGAGAGACCTGTGAGAGGCACTACGTGTCGGCGCAATATTACATTTTGATTTGATGCACTGTACCGAACCGACATGTTTATAGTTGTTTGTTAGTTTTGAATGAAAAATACACGTCAAAAATTGACACAACAATCGACTTCAAATTACCGAAATGTGACCAAATAATTGTCGGATTGGGACCAAATTGACACAACAATCGAGTTCAAATTACCGAAATGTGACCAAATAATTGTCCGATTGGGACCAAATTGGAATGGGACTACTTGGGAAGTAGTAAAAAAGGAGGAGGTTCTCAATTCGACTGTATTTTTTTTTACCTAGGTAACAAACTAAAATAGAAAAAAAAACGTACAGTCGAATTGAGAACCTCCTGCTTTTTTGAAAGTCGGTTGAGAAACAAATAGATACAAAAGTAAGGCTTGAAAATTCTCAAATTGCGATCTAAGGTAGTAGGTATCATGAATAATCAAATAATGTTCTATTTATTACAACGACTACCTGTACCAGCGGAGTTGTTGCCCTGGAAATAAAGACATCATTTTTAGGGCTCCGTACCCTAAGGGTAAAACGGGAACCCTATTACTGAGACTTCGCTATGCGCCCGTCCGTCTATCTCCAGGCTGTATCTCATGAATCGTGATAGAAAGTTGAAATTCTCACAGATGATGTAATTCTGTTGTCGCTATAACAACAAATGTCATTTGTTTTTGCCATTTTTATAGACAATGGTACGGAACCCTTCGTGCACGAGTCCGACTCGCACTTGGCCGTATCTTTTTCCGCCCCTA
The DNA here is from genome assembly GCA_963556515.1 of Nudaria mundana. NCBI lineage: Eukaryota > Metazoa > Arthropoda > Insecta > Lepidoptera > Erebidae > Nudaria > Nudaria mundana. The sequence continues at coordinate 37,507,941 of OY748286.1, read as the reverse complement.
TTGGTCGTAGTGTTATGTAATACGTATAAACATAAAGTCATTGATACCTGGATTATTCAACACCAAAATAAATCTTATCAGTTTGAACCAGTAGCTCTTAGGATTATCTCGTTCAACCAAACAAACAAAGAATTTTAGTAGTACATGTAACTGGGCTAAATATCCGTAATGTCGTATAAAGATAGAATAATTTTGAACGAGTGATGATCGCTACAGGTGTACAGTGCACCTGTAAAGCCTAGTTCGGATTAGGCTAGTAATTTAGAAGAGTAGCGAGTAATTTAGTACCTAATATGTGCGAACTACAAAAATTTTGTCGAGTAATTTAGTAAATGATTTAGTCGCGCCAATCCATTTCACTCTATTTTTTCGGGCGAGTAGCGCCTCCCACCACGCATCCGTGCTCACTGGTTCACCGGCTAAACAAGTCCGAACCTGGTTGATTAGTCGAGTTCATTAGTAGCCGCCTGGCCGCAAAAATGTCGTTTTGCAGGAGCCAAGAAACAACTTTAAAATTTGTTTCCAAATATTTAGAACATGATTGCTTGTGGAAGCAAGCCGCATACGATTAGCTTAATCAGTTTATTCACTCTATTGCGTTGCAGCCCGTTCATCTCGCACAACACCACTCACTTGTGTACTGTAGTACTAAACCGTAATGCGAACGATTTATGTGTAGTAGCGAGTAGTTCAGCCACTAAATTACATGCTACTCTACTAAATTACTAAAGCAGTGCGAACTAGGCTTAATTGTGGCTCTTGGGTAGATCTGCCATCACCAGCAGCCAGTAGCTGCCACGCTATGTCCGAACGTCCCTAGATCTACGCGTTTAATATGCAAGTTAGCAAGCTTAGCCATTGTTACAACACCATCGAAATTCATTTTTATAATGATACCAAGTACTTTTTCGCAGAATCAAAAGGTCAACAAAACGTCGACAAGAGTTTCGCCTCTAAACGAGGCATTATCAAGACTGTCTCAGAGAGAACAGCAAAATTCGTGGTTGGAACGTGTTTGCTTATAAGTAAACGCGTGCAAATTTCATTATCGCGATGTAGGATTCTTTACAATAACTAATGTGGGTAGAAACCTCAGATCATGCTAAGTTCCAAAAATAGGTATTCACCAATACTTGACTCTCACTCGGTTGCAGAAACACCATTTAAATCTTAAAGGTGGCTTTAAACTCTAATGGAACAATAAAGTGTTGCACAAAACAATATTAGATTATTTTTAATGCTCCTTTAGGCCTTTTTTAAGTTTTAATTAAAGAAACGTCAAATCGCCCATTAAATTGGATTATCGCCATTTTAGTGTTGCACAAAACTACATTAGTCCCTAAAGGTCCTTTAATTTGACGTTAGTAGCTTCAAATTTTAATATGTCATGAATGGTCCATTAAACCCAAAAATACAAATAATATTGAAGACAATTTTAGAAATGTTGAGTGATGTCTCTCTCCAGTTTATCCTCATTGTCTGATGTTGACGACATTTCCGATCAAAGAGTTCGACGCGATATTCCGGACAGAATATTTTTTTTGGAAAAATACCATGGTGAAGATTTCAGAGTGCGGTTTAGAGTTTCAAAGCATACAGCACTTCAGATAGCTGAAATTCTTAACTTGGAGCCGATGACTCGGAGAAATAAAGCAATTGACGGCATAAGCCAGTTGCTGATATGCTTAAGATTCTTCGCCACAGGAACTTTTCAACAAGTTTTAGGGGATCTTATCAATGTACATAAATCCACAGTTTGCAGAATCATTCAAAGGATTTTGTGTTCCACTATAGTAAGTTATATTTTGTACCTATGCTAAGAAATGGTAAATAATAATTATTTGTATCTTAATTAAATTTTAGGTGACTCGGAAACTTGCTGAATTGCGTCCTGTGTACATAACAATGAACTTCAGACATTTTTATAAAATACGTAAAAGGAGACGAATATTCAAATTCTCTTGATTCGTAGCTTTTGTGGAGAAGTTAGCACAATTTTGCCAACAGAAATATGTTACAAAGGAATGGAGGAATGGTTTGGCTATGGGATCGCCACTCAGTCCTTTAATAGCTGAAATATTTATGGATGCATTCGAGACTAACCACATAGTTGGGAACGTTCATGTCTTGTACTATTTTAGATATGTGGATGATATTATTATATGTTGGACAGGAACAAAACGTCAGCTCAGTGTCCTTGTCTCCAAGTTGAACTCAGTACACCCTAGAATTTTCACTAGAGTTGGAGTCAGATTCCACTCTCAATTTCTTGGACCTTTCAATTACTAGAAGGAAGGGTGTTCATGAGTTCCGTATCTATAGGAAACCAACAGTTACAGACACAGTTATTCCTTACTCATCCAATCATCCATGGCAACTTAAAATGGCAGCTTTCCACAGCTTACTGAGCAGGTTACTGGCGGTACCGTTGAGCCCACAGGCATTTGGTGAAGAATGGTCCATCATTTGCTACATAGCACAAAGTAATGGCTATGACGTAGGAATGGTTCACTCATTATTAAATAAAAAACGTAGAAAGGCTAGTTTTCATTTATTATACCCGATTCAAGATCCACCTAGGAAGTACACGGCCTGTTTGCCGTTCGTGGGTCCCGTCTCGTTGAGTATAGCTAAGATCATGAGGGAAAGTAGTATATTTGTTGCTTTTAGAACTCAGAATGCCTTGAGGGAGCTGTGTAATGGCAAGGATTCGGTGTCGGTCTCACGCAGATCAGGTGTTTATTTGTTGAGTTGTGATGAATGTGGTTTGAAGTATGTGGGACAGACTGGCAGGTCCTTCGATATTAGATATAAGGAACATAGAGCGGCGTCCCGCAATGGTTGTCCTGAAAGGTCCCTCTTCGCGAAGCATCTTCTTGACACTGGTCATTCCTTGAACAATAGTAACACTTTTAAAGTTTTACGGTTATGTGAGAAAGGGTTCAAGTTAAGTGTTTGGGAAAGGCTAGAAATAGTTAGAAGAGATGCGGACACCTTACTCAACGAACAAATAGATTTTCACACGTCTCCCTTACTTAATCTGTTTGCGAACAGACAGACACATTAATTGTTGTTGGTTTGTGTGTGTTATTTGGGTTTTCTATGCAACTTATCAAGAGACAGTAATTAAATCAAACAGATAAGGTCAAGTATTGGTGAATACCTATTTTTGGAACTTAGTTAGCATGATCTGAGGTTTCTACCCACATTAGTTATTGTAAAGAATCCTACATCGCGATTATGAAATTTGCACGCGTTTACTTATAAGCAAACACGTTCCAACCACGAATTTTGCTGTTTTCTCTGAGACAGTCTTGATAATGCCTCGTTTAGAGGCGAAACAATTGTCGACGTTTTGTTGTCCTTTTGATTCTGCGAAAAATTAATGCTATTATATAATTTTAAAAAGTTTTTTCTTAAATAATTTTACTTACCATTGTTTTGTCATGGATTTTCGCCAAGTAACGCCTGTTTCTATCCAATATTTGAGATCAGTGTGCATCACTACCCAGGCTAAACTATATATAAAGTTGATCAAGCTCCACAGAACAGCAAGTCAAAATCTTTGGTTCAATCAAGAGTGTAAGCGCTTTGGGGTTTTTCCAAGGTACATCTGCCTAAAAACAAACAATAACTCAGTGTCGGCTAGGAATTCTATTTTAAAAGCAAAAACAGTGTGGCTAAACTCGGAAATTAGGAGTTTATTTAGAGTGAGAGACAATTTGAAGTGGCATTTAAAGGTTCTACACTCTGAGTTGTCATTCAGTTTACACAGAGTAGAATTTGATTTGTTGGATAAAAAGGCACGAGATTTAGCTTCTAAATTTATACATAAAAATTTTTTAATACAATCAAAAAAATTATTTAATCTAAGGGTGGGTAGAGGCGAGTTTCTTGACCGAAGGGAGCAGGTGTTTTCTAATCATACATTTTACCCCAGAATCAAGAACCTTTCTGATATTCATCTCAGTAACAGTGAGGTGTCCCTTTTAAATAAGGGCTTAAAATATTCCATACCTAAATCATTTAACAATAAAAAATCTTTAGAACCTTTGGCAGTAGATGCGGAGGTGGCAATCATTAGAAATAAGGGTGACATAATGTTGAAGGCACTGGTTGCACAAAAAATCGATTCTGTTTGTTTGTCTGGTACTTTTAACTCCGAATTGACTGTACAAAGGTCGATTCGCAACAAACTTAGGAACGGGGATGTGGTTCTGAGTAAGGCTGATAAGGGTAACACCGTGGTTTTGATCCCGAGGGAGGATTACATAGCAAGAGTCAATGACATCATTTCATCTGATGATTTTCAACACTTAACCTTCAATCCTACAGCTAAGTTCCAGGCAGAACTAAAGCTTGCTTTGAAATCCACGACTTATTTATTCCCTGAGAACTCTTCGTTGCATAAAACTTTGATAAACATGAATCCCAGTTGTCTGTTGTTTTATGGCCTTCCAAAAATACACAAGGAAGGGTGCCCAATTAGACCTGTTGTCGCATACAGGGGCGCGCCGGCATATAATTTGTCGAAGTTTTTGAACACAATCATTAAAGAAGCAATAGATTTTAACCCAAAATTTTCTATAAAAAATAGTACTGACCTCATAAACAAGATTAAAAATATTAAGTTACTGTCCAATGCTCAACTTGTGTCTTTGGACGTGAAAAGTTTGTTCACTAACGTACCGTATAATGAAGTATTAGATATTTTGAGACACAAATTAACAATAAAAAGGATCAATTTTAATAAAATAGAAGAAATTTATAACCTAACAAGATTGTGTATGACTCAGAATTACTTTCAGTTCAACAACAGTTTTTTTCTACAGAGGAATGGTTTGGCTATGGGATCGCCACTCAGTCCTTTAATAGCTGAAATATTTATGGATGCATTCGAGACTAACCACATAGTTGGGAACGTTCATGTCTTGTACTATTTTAGATATGTGGATGATATTATTATATGTTGGACAGGAACAAAACGTTAGCTCAGTGTCCTTGTCTCCAAGTTGAACTCAGTACACCCTAGAATTGATTTTTCACTAGAGTTGGAGTCAGATTCCACTCTCAATTTCTTGGACCTTTCAATTACTAGAAGGAACGGTGTTCATGAGTTCCGTATCTATAGGAAACCAACAGTTACAGACACAGTTATTCCTTACTCATCCAATCATCCATGGCAACATAAAATGGCAGCTTTCCACAGCTTACTGAGCAGGTTACTGGCGGTACCGTTGAGCCCACAGGCATTTGGTGAAGAATTGTCCATCATTTGCTACATAGCACAAAGTAATGGCTATGACGTAGGAATGGTTCACTCATTATTAAATAAAAAACGTAGAAAGGCTAGTTTTCATTTATTATATCCGATTCAAGATCCACCTAGGAAGTACACGGCCTGTTTTGCCGTTCGTGGGTCCCGTCTCGTTGAGTATAGCTAAGATCATGAGGGAAAGTAGTATATTTGTTGCTTTTAGAACTCAGAATGCCTTGAGGGAGCTGTGTAATGGCAAGGATTCGGTGTCGGTCTCACGCAGATCAGGTGTTTATTTGTTGAGTTGTGATGAATGTGGTTTGAAGTATGTGGGACAGACTGGCAGGTCCTTCGATATTAGATATAAGGAACATAGAGCGGCGTCCCGCAATGGTTGTCCTGAAAGGTCCCTCTTCGCGAAGCATCTTCTTGACACTGGTCATTCCTTGAACAATAGTAACACTTTTAAAGTTTTACGGTTATGTGAGAAAGGGTTCAAGTTAAGTGTTTGGGAAAGGCTAGAAATAGTTAGAAGAGATGCGGACACCTTACTCAACGAACAAATAGATTTTCACACGTCTCCCTTACTTAATCTGTTTGCGAACAGACAGACACATTAATTGTTGTTGGTTTGTGTGTGTTATTTGGGTTTTCTATGCTACTTATCAAGAGACAGTAATTAAATCAAACAGATAAGGTCAAG